>CAXKWD010000003.1:14145334-14745334 GCA_964059195.1 Ectobius pallidus
ACTAAATCAATTCATGATGTCCATTGAAATTCTAAGCGTGAGGGGAAGGTAATGCTTGCTTACTTCTTTAATGCGTTCAGTGCTGTGTTTTAAATATAAATCTTGCTTATTACATAGCCTAGTGTGTGTTTTATAAGAAACGCCATTTTCACGCTGGAAAGAGAAGATAAGAAGGAAGTTTTAAATTGTATAAACATGTGTACATAGGCCTACATATTTTCTTTCCTACTTGCTCTTCACCCACGTACTCAGCCACGATCCTCCACTGTAATCTACTACAATCTGTTAAATAATTTATTTTTATTCGTGAACTTGTCGAAATTGCAATAATTCACTTTTACGTCGTTTACAAAATAAGAAGTCCTAAAGAGCCCTGACGAGTCTCTTTACAGGGAGGAGAGTAGAATGGTCGGTAGGAAACAATACTATATCTATTTTCCGCCTCTCTTCCTCTCTGTTCCTCTCTTTCTCTTATTATTCTCCCAGAAGTACACTCTTGCATTTGCCCCACAAGTAGAGAATGGTATTTCTTGAACTATTCCCTTTCCTATTTGTGTAGAAATGTTTACCCTTTGAGTTTCTCTTTCACGAATTCCTCACTTCTCCTGCAAGTCTATAAATTATATACAAGCTCGAGCTCCCTTGCTCTCCAGAAAGGGCGCTTCCGGAAACATATTTATAGCAAGTCTTCATTGCTATGAGATGGCCACTGATGCAGTTTACAAAGCGTGTAAGAAGTAGATGATCCAATTCCATACACTAGATTACAGTGGATTAGATTTGATGAGATTAGAAAGGAGGAAGACGGGATTTACTTCGCGGTATTTCAGATTATAGCCTACAGAGTGGAAGTTAAGTGAGCAGACTGAATGAAGGGGAATATCTTGTTGACTAAAACAAATAAAAGACAGTTCTGTAGGCATTCGTTTTTTGTCTAGCTATAACATACATCAATTAAACACATTACAGGATTAATTTTCTCAACACTCTAACCGGTATTGCACTCAAGTTTGGAATATTTTATAATCGATTCTTTCGTTTTAGACTCTGATTCCCTCATCATGAGGACACTAAAAGATTTTCTAGAAGGTTGTACTATCTGTATCATTTATGTATTCTTGTTCCAGTAGTTTTATTTTTACTTATAAAAATATAAAATAAATAAGATAATGCTAACGTAATAGACTACCCAATTTGGAACAACAATATACACTTCATACTTTAAGGATCTGTAGCCTATTATTATTAGTGTTATGTGGCAGATAAAAGTGGAAAATATTGGAAAATTTAAATAAGAACTTGGGGTTAGAAATTGTATACGTTACATTTCTGATAGTATATATGAGGCACTCAGAAGCAAAGTGATATAAGTGACAAATTTGAAAAAAAAATTATATAAGTGCATATTCCAAATACATAATATCACTTCTGTTCAGAGAAAAAGTAACACAAGTGTAGGTTCTAGTGTACGTCACTGTAAAGTTACAACACCATAGCCCTGCAATTTATTTTTTTAGTGCTATTTGAACTTCAAAGTACTTTATCTTGAAAGAAACTAAATGTCACTTGTATCACTTTGCTTCTCAGGCCCTCATATATCAACCATACTAATAATATTGCTTGATGGGTGTTGAAAGGTTGGTTGGTTGTTCACAGCGCAAGTTTAATCTACGCAGCGTCCACAGATTTGAATGTGGAAATCTTGTATTCAAAACGTTAAACTCGGGAAGACGTTTCTCGCCCGCGGCATTGAAGGAAGACGTGTGAAGGTAATCCGACAGTGTCGCTATCTATCCGAGCTGTGAATATCTTCACTATGTCGTCAGTCATGAGAAGACCTTATTTCAATATTTCATTGCGTTGATTTCAAAAAATTGAAATAATGGATAAACCTAAGAAAAGGACAATAGCAAACAATTATCAATGACGGTAAGAATGCCGTAAAGGCAACTAACGATGTTTCCTAACAAACAACTTTAAAATGGCTTTGTTATTAAAGTCAAGAATATACATTAGTGTCGATCGTGTAAAGTATATAAGCTACAACTTGCTACTAAAGAGTTGCACACATCCAGTAGTTTTACGCAGGGATTATTAGTACCATATTTTCCTTCGGCTGTGTAGGCCTACATTTCTATACTTGATCTACGATGTGTACGGAGCAAAAAGTAAACAACCTAGTGTGAAAAAACGAAGTTCACAAGAATTCGTTTTTGAGACTGAGTAATTGATCACATACAGTAAGTCAATTGAACTTTCTTTTAGACTAGACTCGTAAGTCTTGTGGTATAGTGGTTAATATTCCTAGATACAGCGCCTATTGTCCCAGTTTCGAATCTCAATTCCGTCAAATGAATTTATGCGTCTTTGATTTTGGTTTAATTTTGACCGGTGATCCGACACCTCCTGTAGACCTGTATTATTTTAGGGTTTTGAAACCCGTTGAAGATACTAACATGGATGGTGCCATTTTCACTCATACATATTGTACAGATATTTCAAGGTTTTTAATGTTTTGTATACATTTACAACCTGTATCTTCTCGCCGCTAAACAATCGTTTCCTCTAAAATGTTTCTTTATTGGTGATATAAGCACTGGCTAGCAAATTTTTTCCATAATACAAGTTAATAGAAGCTACGCCTATCACTTTTACTTACAACATGTTGTGTACTTCAATTCACATCATGTAAATGTAAAATACAGCGAATTAATTAATTATATTATAAATAAGTCTTCCATTAAATAATATATGTCACTTGTTTTACTTCAGAATCAACAAACTTGCCTAGGCAAAGATAAAAACAAATGAAATATTGTCGGCTAGATAAAAGATGTGAAAACACTACGAAAGCATGCAGCTCTCTTAACATATTAACTTATTATATAAGCTATAAATATTTTCGCGAAGTGCGGAATTAAAGTAAACATCTGACTGAACTTGTCGCACTATCGTGAAGTATGCGCTGAACCAATGAAATTACAGGAGACAGTTAGTCAAGATAAGTCTGTTGTTTACTTTTGCTCCGTATACATGGTGGATCAAGTATAGCATAAATGAGAGCCTTGGACTGTAAATATTATCAACAATATTATTACTGTACTTTAAATGTAAGTGCAATTCAGGAATATTAAAGAATTAGTCGCAATGACGTTAGTTGTAAAAATGTGATAATGTTATAACTAAGGTTAGGATGTTTATGACATGTCATATTTTTATCCTGACCTCTGTTCTCGCCACAAACACAAACTAAACATGAATTGCACATTGCATATAAAGTCATATTCTGGTAATTTTCATGGTATTGGTCATATTTCGATCATGTTTGTAATTTAACGTCATATTTTTCTTATACTCGAAAATTCGGCAAAGAGCACAGTTATGCTGTATATGCACTAAATTATCTACTTAATTTTTTTTCCGAAAATGAGTCACGAATATTTTGGTTTTACTGTAACTGAAATCTGAAGGGACAGTAACAAGTAATAGCACAATTACCTCTTCCTCCTTGTTGTTAACTTAAAATAGAAATGTTTCAAAAATATTTTCAGTTCACATTTTAAAGTGGTATCTGGAAACTAAACAGATTGAAGTTCTTTAGAAGTAAAACTGTAAATCACCTGTAAAATTATTAAAAAGAGATTATCTGATCGAATTAATGTGATGTAATAATTTAGTGTCATTAAACGTTTAAAATTGGAGCATTTATTTTTAGAAAATATGTTCTTTTTTGAGGTCATATTAAGGATTTTTGGGCCATATTTAGTAATTTTTAGGTCATATTTTCCACTTTTTTAGGTCATAAACATCCGAACCCAAGTTATAACTAACCATTATTAACTGGCTTCCACTTTATTGGATAAACGAAATTCTCCCAACGAAGGTATGACAAGCACAAAAATAAATTAGTTTATTTTGTGAGCGAGTGAGTGGTAGCAGTGCAACACACAATGGATAGTCTGCACTAAATGTTTCGTAGTATCTGAACTAGGTAATACATAACTGCCAAGACAAGTGAATTATGTAAAAGAAAGCTTATATATTTACACAGATATTTTAAAATAAAATACCCATTTTAGAAAATTCTAACTACATTAACAATTTTATGTTATGGATAAACGATTAAGGAAGCATATTTCATTCGATGAAAACATCCGTTCAACAATAATTTACGCTATGTCATTTTAATAAGGCAAGGGTAAATATTTAAATAACAAAATACTAAGATGTCTAACGATAAACATGATTGGTTCATTGAGTGAAATTATTGCTGTATTTATAACGAAATTAACATGAAAATATAATATTGAGAGAATAAAAATCGGAGTTATGTTGTTCGGGTATTGTTACTTGGGCATCCGGAGACGAATTATAATAATTCATACGTCGAGGAGTAAGTTCATCTGTTCATTAATCCTGGATATGAAAACTAAAGCTTCCTGTAAAATTGTCCCCAAGATTATTCTCATTTACATTCACGTGGTTTTCGAAAGAGTCATTTCCGGTTAATAACAGTGGTTTCCTATATCAAAATACTTAAATTAGATTCGTCTGAAATTTGTATTATTTAGAGCTGAAAGGTGTGAGACCAACACCAACTGATGCGCTGGATTCTCATCATAGCGTAGTACAGGACTAGGACTACATTGCTTGCACTACGCTCCTGTGTATTAACTTTTTGCACATGTAAAAAGTTTTACAATGGCCACATTCATGTTTGCAGCAGCTTCATGGAGCTAAATAGACTATTTTATTTCAAATTATTAAAAGTTCATCGAAGCAAACAGACCATTCCCGGGCACGGAAGAGATATGTGAAAATGTTTGCAAATTGACAACGTCACCATACGGGCACTTCCGTTGCTTTTGAAACAAACTTCTGATCATTCACTGGGATGGACAGATATATACATTTGACATAAAGAGAGAGATTTAGTATGAAAAGAGGAAAAGTGGATCACGTCTAAGGTAATTCAAACAAGATAAATTAAACTGTATCACCGAGATGGTATATATAATACTTACTTACTAAATTTGCAATAGACAATTCCTCAGTAAGCTAAAGATTCATTGCCGCGCTTACCTGAGCCCGCCATTCAACCCTATTCTGCGATAACTCCATCCAACAATCCCTCATAAACCCTACTTCTCTTAAATCAGTCCTATTATTGTCCTCCCACCTGCGTCTAGGTCTTCCAATGGTATTTTCCCTTTTGAGATAGGCCTATATCTTCCCTCCTCCATGTCCAGCCCATTTCATCCTCCGTGATTTCATTACCCTTACTATAAGAATATGAAGAGACCCAATAATAAACAAGAATCTTATACAATCTAATTTCATATTCATTTTGTAGTAGGCTAAATACAGAAATAATCTCACTTAATTAACCAACAACAATGCTTTCAGGTAATCAGGTCAAGATAAACAGGGAACAGTTCCATTTTCTGTTGTAACGAATAACGAAAGCATGATCAAATAAATTATCTCCGATTTTATATTCTACACATAACTGATGACCAGTGATTTTTATGAATTTAAATAAATTGCTCTTTTGTCATATTCGTGCAGACAGCAGTAGATGCACCAGAGGCGCGCACTCAGGACTGGTTTAAGGAATTCCGGGCTCCATGCAAGATTTACTGTTGAGGGTTCTTTTCGTTCATCGCCGATTTATCAAAACAAGGTTATCTAGTAACATTCCACACATAACTTAAAAACACACAATATTTTAGTTTGCCTCTTATGTTAGCTTTAATTTTTCAACAAAAACTGATGATGGCATAACAATATTATCGCCGAAATGCATATTCACCATTAAAATAACACCACAACACACTGGCCATCTACATAGGAAGCCAACCGACGAATTCTGCGAGAATATCATAACAATAACTAAGAAACGAGCACGTTTCGCTTATAATGTGAAAATCTGGACATTATTATTATTATATTATTGTGTTAAGACACTCAGTATAAAAAAGGGAAACTCATTTAGCCATCTACATTTTAATGTTTGAAAACATGTGCAACTTATGTCATTTTATTATTTTAATTTGTACATAAGTTGTTAATGATTTGCACACATATCTTGCTTAGCTCCTGTACATAAGACACTCCAAACAATATAATTGGAAAGTTATAAGATATAGTTTTAATATCATCACCATTATCAGTTGGGAATATAGGCCTACTTGACAGTTATTTTTAATCTCAATTAGAATTATGTGGCAATTTCATTTGCCCCCATGGTAATACATATATTTCATGTCTATAAATGTACTACACAATATAAGTTCATGTATAACAAGTTAATAAACTAGAGTGTCCCCTAAGTGTCACAGTATGTTGTATTGTTGCTATTATTAGAGGGAATAAGGAGGAAAAATACTATTCAAAATTATCAAGCCTAACCTATTTACTTTGTCCTGCAGACATTGCTTAAATTTCCACTGATAGCTTATTTCCATATAGCGTTATTAGATTGAATAACGCAATGGAATTTTTATAAATTGAAATTTAAACTGTACTTGCAAGGATTTATCCTGCAAAACAAAGTGCAAAACTATATAACAAAAATTATTAATCCAATTGTTTCCTTGAATTTATGGTATACAATTTTTACAAAACAAACCTATGTTCTGTTCTTTTTTCGCAATCTTGTATTGTTACAAAGTAGCTTATAGCCTGAGTTTGATTATTTTACAATTTAAGTTAACTGTCGCAAACTTTAAAAAATGTACCTTTCCATTCTAACATCTCCGAAAAAAGCCAGCTTAAATCTGAATTTTCCTGCTTTTTACCATTATTTTGCAAGAGGCCGATGAAGGTGCCCATTGAGGTCGGTCACCCCCCCCCCGCAACTTCGGGTGCTGCGGGGCCCTTAAACCGGCCCTGCGCACACTGTTTACACTGTGGAGTGACTGTCCATACACAGTGACGTCATGCTAGGTACATGCCACACTAAATTTGAGTCTTCAATCCGTGTATATACATTCGAAGCCTAGTAATCATAATTTAATAAAGAAACAAATGAATACAATATTTTAATTTACCTACTATTATTCAATTAATAAACAAACAAAGCTGTAAATAATATAAATTTGACAATACAAAAATATAAAAATGTTAGCATATGGTTTTAAAAGTCATTCAATATGAATATAATGAAATATAAGTTAGGACATAAAAGTTAAATATCTTCTTTTGAATTGTGAAACACATAACTTACAGTATGCATAATTTAATAAATTAACTGAAGGACTATATTGTAAGATCTGCTGTCGGCGTGAAAGACTAGGACATTGGCTAGCTGAATATACACGGACACAACATAAGCAAGCTGAGTGGTGAATGGATCACGGAGACATGTATGCAAGCTATTCAGCACTATAATTATTTGCCGATGACAGAGAGGTAGCTCCATTCATTGCCATCCGATATACATTACCAGTGGTCCTCAAATCGCCAGGGGCCAATTACGAGCTATTTACCTGCATACCTCTCCACAATATCCAAATACGTCACCCGCGATGCCAAGTTGTATTCACCAGCAAAATCCTAATCATGTAATTATTTCTACATTGTACAATGGTAAGTAGATCTACATTTAATACAGCTTCAAATATATCCGTATAAGTAAATAATTCTATAAACGTTAATACCTAATGCTAATTACTGCCCTTTATCCCTTTATAATATATGGTTTGATTATGAACGTAAAATACTTATTGCATACATACATACATTACACTTTGCTTTTAACTCATCAACATCTGTCGCTTGAATATTACCAGGATGATTTCAGGTCCTCTCACTCTTTCGAATTCAACATGATACGACCATCGGTCTCAAAAGTTTAAAGGTAACATGCTAGCTTTTTTATTCGAAGGTCGCAGGTCCGAACCCGGAGAAGTTCTCTGGCTGTAATAATTCTTAGAACAAGTCCACCTAGACGGACTAAAACCGTGTTTTTTTTTTTGGGTGGATTTGCGGCAAATTATAGAACTTCACGCTTAAATTAGAGTTTGGATATTTCATGTACACGCAATATTGCCTGCTTTTAAAGTGATCGATTAATTCCATTGATTCAAATCGTAGTTCCTTCAGCCTATTTGTAAAGTCACTGGACAATTCACCGGTGAAGCATCATACTGTTTTGTTTTTTTTATCGGTCCTTGTGTGATGAAAGTCATCGATTGCTGTCAGACTCATCGAACTTCATTTACGACGCTTCTTAGATGACATATGTAGGAGCAGAGAAGCAGACGACAGTTGCCACTACCAGAAATAAATTGAGTTTGTTTTCGTGCGAAAGCTAATGAACTACTCTCCATCAAAGGATGAGTTCTCCGAAAATGAAAGTTATGATCTGATTTTGTTTCAAGGCGAGAGATAAGGGATCCATTAATTAATGTTTACTTCCGAATATCATCCGTAGTTGCGTGTTGAGTTAAGTACTTTACTTAAATTACAAAATTTATTATTATTTATAAAATATTATTTATAAGAATGGTAGCGCTCAGTTAGGCTTATTAGTTCCCTACCCATCGTATATTTTAACATCTAAGTTTTGCAAACCTATGGTACAATAATTTATATACACCCCACCGAAATCCATCAACCTGTTCGTAAAGTCAACAGTAATCAAGAAATCATCACAACATTAAATGACGTGTTGGGACTTCACCACCGGTGATTTTACAGATGATTCTAAAACCTTGTCCATAACTTAATGTTCTATTAGATGGCTCTCAAGGCGATGGGCTTACCATATTCTGTCACTCTATCTTCTGCAGGGAAATAAGCAAAAATAAACTCGTCTTGGATAATGATACCACTCTGAGGCCCTATGATCCATTCACTGATACGAAAGTATTCAGAGCAGATCAGATCGGTAGATATTTTGATTCGATGGAGTGTCACGAATACACGCAATCGAATAATTTCGAATAATTAGCAATCTCTGCGAATTAAAAATTCTTCTGTTATTTTAATGAATGTTCATGGTCCCTCAGTGCTACAAGGACTAAATAGAATAGATGGATCATCTGGTATTGGCACTGCAGTTCGTAGAACTGTGTTTACAGTGTAGACTACTGGACAGTTCCTTATTTACTACGTGGCAGACGTAAAATTAATGCAATGTTTTGAAATATTGGAGTTGGCATATCAAATTTTTCACGTTGAAAGAAATAAAAAAAAAAACTATACTTGATCCAAGATGTACGGAGCGAAAATAAACAACCAAATGTGAAAGTACAAAGCACAGTTCACAAGAGTTAGTTTTTGAGACTGATTAGTTGATTACATACAAGTAAATTCAATTTGTATTAAACATTTTTTTTTAGTTTAAGTCTTGTGATTTAGTGCTTAGTATTGCTAGATACACCCCCAATATTATGTTGATTTCTTATAGTTAGGGAGATCAGACATATCATTAACAATCGCCAGAATTTTATTACAGTTATTTCATTATTGAAATAAAATGTATGCACCTTTCTTCTTATAGCACATTGAATCCAGTCTTCTGTGTAATTCACTTCTGAGTAGAAATGTTAATATTGGAGAAAATTTTTTTGGAACTTTGTGAAACTTCTGAAAAGATGAAGAAGCAGCTACTTTAGTATTGGTGAGAATATTTTTAGAACTTTGTGAAACGTCTGAGAAGAAGAGGAAGAAGCTATTTTACTAGTGGTGAGAATGTTTTCGGAAATTTGGGAAACATCTGAGAAGAAGAGGAAGAAGAAGCTATTTTAGTATTGGGGAGATTGTTTTTGGTACTTTGTGATACATCTGTGAAGAAGAGGAAAAAGAAGATATTTTACAATTACTAAGTTTTTAGTACTTTGTGATACATATGTGAAGAAGAGGAAGAAGAAGCTATTTTACCATTAGTGAGAATATTTTTCGTACTATTGGTATTACTATGATCTGAGGAGGAGGAAGAAGATATTTTACTATTGATATTACTGTGGTGTCTAGTTAAAGGTTTGAGGTGGTGTATATTATATATTGGGATTGGTGTTGAGGTGTTGACCGGTCAGTGAATTGTAACATACCACCCAAACCATCCGGGTCATATCGGCCTTATATAGCAAATTTCAGCCAATCACTTACTTCTTACTTCATCTTACTTCATCTTACTTCAACCAATCACAGAGAAGCTTGCTTTTCCGTTTCGATAACCAATCAAATCTTTCCTTCTAAGCTTATAATATGACATCAGGATTATTATATAAGTATTTTGTTTTTCTATTGTAATTTAATTAACTATCATAAGATAATTTATTACTATATAAAAAAGGAAATTAATTAATTCAGGCAATACATTCTATTAACTATAGCAATCCAAAAGCATAACAGAAATAAGCTAATGCCACTTTGGGCTTGACGTATTTGGTAGCATAATGTTAATAAATTCTAATTTAAAAAGCATAATATATAGGAAATTAAGCGTACTTCTTAAAAATTAACCTCAAAATCTCATTTAATCAGAAGTGGACAGTATTATTCAAATTATATAATTAAACCACAAGGCTTACCGACCCTCAACTATAGCATAAGCTTTGTCTATTTCTTTATTACATTTGTAACTTCAATTGTGTTTTGTATTTGCAAGAATAAGTTATATTTATTCACAGATTAATTTTCAATGTACAGCAAAAATGTAAATGTCAAATATTCAAACGTATAGTGTTAATGAAGTATAAAGTATTAAAAATGTAGCACGTTTAAAATATTGTAATATTAATTGTATATTCCATATTTTGTATTTACAGGTTAATTTAGTAAATTTAAATTTTTATAATAAACGTAACAATCGTTCTTGTGTAATATCAAACACTGAACTGTGTAAGCAAAAAAATGAACAAACTAGCTAAAGAAGCTGTAGGCCTTTTATACTTTTAAAAATTGTTGCCCTAAGGAAAGTTAACATGAAACTACCAGAATGTTAATTTAACAGTTTGAATCAGATCCAGTACAAACTACCGTATAATGTAGGCTATATTGTACTCAACCTGTACTAGACTCATAACATAACCTCAAGCACGGCTGGTATTCCACATCAGGTCTTCCGAAATTAAACGTTTAAGGAATTGATAGGAATAGTATTAAAAAAAAACAAAAATGAATACAGATTAACGAAGTACAGATTAGCTGTTTTTGGAAAGAGTTCCGGATAATACTACACAATAAACTTTCAACAGATATAGGCTAAAATCAATAAACGGATTAAATAGATTTAGAGAAAAACTTTTTAATTTCCTTTTTGAAAGAGCATATTATTCAATTGATGAGTTCCTTAACGAGCAGTAAATAGGGCACAAGACTGTAATGTAAATTATTATTGTTTTAAATGCGAACACTACATTCAGTAAAAATTTATATCTTATTATATTTTTACTGTCAGATATACTGTAAGCTATTCTTTCCACTACAACTGCTTTTAAAAATGAAAGTTGTATAATATACTGTAGGCCTATATTGCTAAATTTAAGTAATTTCCTAACTGTGTTTGTAGTAGTGAAACATAGGTACTTTGTAAATATAACTATATATAAGTTTCTGTAGACTTAGTATTATTGTAAATATGTTTCTTGTATGGAAGTTAATGACGTGTCCAATATCAGCCTTGGATTGATCTTACGGACGAAATAAATCTAAATCTAAATCTTAACTAGCCTAAATAAAATAAGGCATAATGTGGGTTGCTCTTGTTAAAAACCAAGACCTATCTAAATCACTTCGCTCATTTATATTGTAAAGTTTCCAGTTCCATTACCAGACGAAAGTTCGTGTATCCACTTAAGTCAAAAATACAGTAAAACTAATTTGTACCAAAAACACAAAAGAAACAGGATATCGAGACCCGGAATTCCAAAGAGAACAAAGTACTAAACAGTACTGAATAAGTTAATGAATTTCATTTTGAGCCAATAGGGTGGGATAGAGTGAAAATATAATTTTCAACCACCTTATACCCTCATTAATAAAATTTAACTAAAAGAAGAAGAATTCCTTTTGTGTAACTATAATTGCAGGAGTGACAGATGGCAAGTTTCTTATAATTGTCGTAAAACAAACCAACAATAGTTCTTGATTAAAATGTAAACATTCAAAGTGTGCAGTCTTTTTATACATTAAAATTAATAAAGCACATATATTATTAAAAAACTCACCGTTTTCCTACATACATAGGAGTCGTGGCCAAATCACAAAAACAGTCCATATATTATTTATATCCAGTTACTCTTTGCAAGAGCATCCAACATGTATCGTCAAGTAGTGAAATTAACATACTTTAGAACAGCAGTAAACTTCTCTTCTTGTATTAAAATTCTTAAAAATTATTCACAGTTGTTCACACTATAGCGCACTTTTCTTAAAAATGCGTTCTTGTCTGTAGACGTTATTAAGCACACGTTGGGTCTCTTCTTCTTCTGTCATTTAAATTTATTGGGGATGCATTTCGACTCACGTGAGAGTCATTTTCAACCCTACACCACTACTGAATAACTTGAGAAGTGTTGGTTTGAAGTATCTAGCATAATAGCGATTAATAATCATAACATCTCAAATATATAATACATACTGTTATTAGTTAATCACTATTCAGGAATTACCTTCAACTTCAGCTTACTGGCACGGATTCGATCCTCGACGTGCAACCACCAATGCACAACTGATAGAAATGCGCCACTTTAAGGTAAAAACGCGCCAAAACTAGCGGATTGACGTCAACCGAAAGCAGTTGAGGTGTTTGTAGGCTTTAGTGCATTAGTGTCCTATGTGCCAGGGACATCACAATCGTCACTTTAACTCGCGCAACCTGAAAATAAAATGCAGGGTGCTAGTGATATCGTCTGTCTATGAAGATACTTCATCCCGTAAGTAATCTCAAAGGGTCTCCCAGAAATATTATATGATGTAGATGTAGATATCTTGTTTTGTAGAACTTGGGTTCAGCTAATCTCAAGGTTTCCTCGCACATGTTTCTTTATTGGTAATGTAAGTTCTGAAGGCCCAGGTTCGCAATTTTCTGCCATAATACAGAATTACTGGAGATTATGCTTATCACTTTTACTTACAAGATATTGTGGTGTACTTCAACTCACATTAGCCTATGTAATATTATAAAATATGTCTTGTTTTCAATATCTCCCGTTAATTTTTTTCTTCAGAATCAAGAAAGTTGCCACGGCAACGACAAAAACAAATTATTTTTGGTTTGCTAGAAATATGACGGAATAAACCTATGATACAACTATGAAAGCAATCAACTTACCTAACAGAACTTATGTTCTCACATAAGTTACAAATAATTTCGATTTGTGCGGAATGAAAATATATACATCTGGCTAGGCTGTCGTATTATCGTGAAGTATGCGCTGGTGCGATTAACCAATAAAACGACAGGACACAGTTAGTCAAGGTAAGTCTGTTGTTTACATTTTTCTCCGTACACATCGTGGATCAAGTATAGTGATATTCAAATAACATTTCCTAATATAAGCATAACTTAGCGATTATACTGATCTACGACTGAGTTGCCGAAATGCGCTGGCACAAAGTAAAATGTTAACTTTTAAATGCAACTCATAAGCTCGGTAAAATCGGAATATATACGTTCATTGCCAGCTCCTAAAGAAAGATGTCTACCTACTGTAAATTCCATCCCGGAATTCATTCTGCTAAAGGGAAAACCCAGATAACCCCATTAAATTAGCCAGTATTCTAATAATAATAATAATAATAATAATAATAATAATAATAATAATTTATTGACATTGAGCTTAAAACCTATAGACGTCAAGAATTAATATAAGAATACATATAAATTTTAAAATTATAAGTCAGGTAACAGAGACAGTTAAGCAATTGTACATACCATAATAACATGTACCAGCATCACTTAGAAATTTACATATACAAGTTTCTCCTCCAGAAATTACCAGTAACATTAGAAAGATTGATCTTGTCATTTAGGAATTCTTGAATGTTGTGATATGGTGTAGATACCAACCACATATGTAGAGACTTTTTAAATTTAGGAGCAGACTGTTGCAGTAGTTCAATAGGAAGGTTGTTATATAATTTTACACCTTTGTCTATGGTAAGGTAAGTATATACGTTGATTATTTCTTGTATAATATGAATGTATGTCTTGTCTTTTTTTAATTATATTTAAATTATTTTTTACATAAATAAGTACTGTGTGTAAGTTTATTACTGTCATGATTCCCAGATTGATGAATAATGCTTTGCAATGAGTTAACTTGTGAGAATTTGTTATTTTTCTAATAACCTTTTTCTGCAGTGTGAGAATGTCGCTCACATTACTATTGTTACCCTAGAGTAAGATTCCGTATGATATTATACTACGAAAGAAGGATGAAGCTATGAAATTTTAAATTTAGACTGCGATTAGATACCCTAATATTTGAAATTTAAATTAATTAAACTTGAGTAGTAGTAGATATCATCTTGAAACTTAAAGAAGGCAAAATAGGCAGTTCTTACGTATGTAATCGGAACATGATTTTTTAGCTTTTCTATTAAGAATAATGTCTGCTCGAAACCTCTCTAACGTGAGTCCGATTCGATGGGCTACCTCACTTGGTCCATATAAATCAGAAAGCACAGTATACCGTTTAGAATATTGATTTAGTTATTAGTGTTCACTGTACTGTGCTTTCTTCAAACTATCATAGGTATAATTTAATGAAAAATAGCATAATTTTTTGTGGCAATACAAAACTTTTACACAAATTGTAGGAAAACGTTAGTGAAATTCAATAAAATCGACTTCCTTATGGTGAAACAGGAAGAAAGATACTTTGTGACATCTTCAAAAAGGCATGCATTTTACATAGCCTTTATTTTTATTTGACTTTTAACATTCTATGCACTTCAAAAAAATAATACTTGCGCATTTCTTTAGGGTAAATTTATTTTACGGAAAAGTCCTACTTCGAGAACTATGTGAAAGTAATAATTAAGATTTTGCATATAAGGTTAGTAGACATATAATGTAAAACTCAAAATCCTATAGCGAAATTCCAGATTATTAACAAACCGTCTAAAGAAGCAAGGCTGAAAGAACGACAAGCAATATTAAACTTGAGGGCGTGACGTCACACACCCTTACAAAATAACCGCAAAGTAGGAGGGGATAAAGACAAGTTCGTCTTGTAGCGCGGGAACATGTACGCATAAATATTGTTGTTTGAGGTGCCCTTCAACTTTTGTAATAACGTATAACATAACAAAATCACTCATGGCGACATTAATGTGGAAGACGTTAAAAAAAAATACAAAGGGGCATTTGGTTTAATGCTCTTAAATATCGAAATAACTTAATCCAAGAAGGTGAATGAATTAAACCATATCAAAATACTTAAAAAAAATGTTGTGCCTTACACCTGAATGTATAAAGTTAGATAAATATGCTAAATAAAGCTAATTGATTAATTACCCATTAATTGAGGAAGATCTTAAAGCTCATCAAAGTGAGAAGAGAATAAATAAGTATACAATATGGCCACTATGGCAGTAACAGAAGTTAGGCCTATGTTGAGGATGGGGCAGCGTCGCGCAGTCTCAGCACGCCCGAATAAAGTTCAAACTTCAGAGGTAATGAATGTTGATAGCAAGATAGAACTAATGGAATGAGACAAAATACAAGGAGATCTGTCGTTTGAGAATAGGAATTTAGACTTTGTGACCCATTGGCGTCTGACGACGAAGCACTTTGTAACTATGGCAACAAGTTTGGTTTAGTAAATTTAACAAATTAGCCAGCCCTGTGAGAAATAAATAAAATAAAAGACATACAAGTCCTTTGCGGTCATCCTTTCTCATAAACCTGCCGGTCAACATCACCTAGGTAAGATGTTATCAATCAAAGTCTCATTGGTAGTACTAGTAACCACAGCTCTACTTTCCACTTTTTCTTTAATCGAAGGTGCTCTGAAATCATGTAACTGTTTTCCAGTGAATTCTGCACGTATACTAAAAGCGGATCGAAAAGTAACGCATAATTTTTTTTCTGCATTAGTATTGCGGCTGGGATGTTGAACTTTCACCAAGATGGAGTTTGAAGCTTCCGCTATGGACGTTATTTTGTTCTAATGTGTAGCTCTAGCGAGAGAAGCGTGAACTATGCAACAAAGACGACGCGCATGTTACTATCGTTCAGTTGTGAAGAGCAGCGAGGTGTAGTGCGATTTTTATGGGCTAAGAGAAATTCACAGGGACATGCTGATGGTGTCAAACTTCTTCACGACAATACTCGCTCCCATGTTGCTGCAGCTGTTCGTGAGAAAATCAACAAATTTGGTTGGGAGGTGCTCCAGCATCCTCCATACAATCCAGACCTGGCACCGTTGGACTTTCATTTGTTTGGTCCCATGAAGAAATTCCTGGCCAGTAAACGCTTTTCGTCAGATGCAGATATGAAAACAGCAGTCTGCAGATGACTTCTATGAACAGGGTGTTTTGAAACTGGTATCACGATGGAAGAAATGTGTTGAGAAAGTTGTCGACTATACAGAAAAATAGATGAAAGATGTCCTTTCATGCGTGCATTTGTTTGTAATTGTACCTATTAAACTTTTTGTAAAAAGATTATTGTGCGTTACTTTTCGATCTACTCTCGTAATTTCAAGGTAGAATGCAAACCTTCCTCAATCACAGTTGCAGGTAATGAAAGTAGTGTTTGAACAGGTTTTCATTGACTGACATTGACATTCTAGAAATATGGTCTGTCTGGAGTTTCTCAGCTCCTTAAGGGGCATATTGATAGTGTTGTCTATAAATTGGAACGATTCTTATAATAAAGACAGTGGGAATGGGAAGCGACCACGTTTAACCAATTTTAAAGCATCCTATACGTTTATGATCACACGTCAACAATTTTTCACAAAAGTATGATGTATGGCAACTGTAAGAAGAGTCGGAACTAGTTTACGCAACAAACACGAAATAAATCAGACGATATATTCTTCAAACGACAGCATTTTATCATTTGATATATTCGCAGTTTAGGGGGCTTAACATATTGCAAACTTCCTTCGAAAGTGACACACTTTGAAACGACTTAGAGCCAGCAAGAAAAGAAAGAGTTTGTGTGGCAAACATAAGTATAATACAGTAAAGTCTATTGCGATGCACCGTACGCAATAGAATTGTCTATAGAAGCGTAAACAATCCGTTCCCGTCAGTAGTATTAAGGAAGAAGGGTTCGATTAATTTTATAATATCCATGGCCAGGAGTTCTGAGTAAACTAGGTATTTATCAGTAACTTTATTAATTCATTAGTATTTATTACGTATACTACGAGTGTTTTGTATAGGTATGTAGAAATTGAAATTGTAAGAATTGTATGCTCAGTAAATTAAAAAAAAAATAGTGATTTACGTATATACTGCACTGTCTAGTGAACCTAAGCTAACGTAAAGTAAAAAAAAAAGTATAACGTGTATATCGAAATGTCAGTGTTACTACTTATCCTAATCGTAATGACAGATGTGAAGTGTATAGAACTACCTGACAACTTTTCTAAGTAACATTCCTGATGCAATTCCTTGTTACGTAATGCTCTCAAAATTATTTGCTCCTACTCGACTCCGAATAGAAAGTAACAAGGAAAGGTTGTGTATGAAATAATTTTCCCCTTTTAATCATCAGGTGGGGTTTTTTCTGGGGTTTTTCCTCACCTTTGAGACAAATGTCGGGTAACTTTAGGCCCTTGTGGTCCCCAGATATCATCTGGCCGTCATTATCATCTTCATCCCATCCTCGCCTTGTTTAGAGTGAGTGTGTGTGTGTGTGTGAATGGTGTGTCTCGTCCTATGTGTTCGTGTTGTCTCGGAGGTGGCCCCGGCATTGGGCTGATCACTCATCCGGGGAGGCCCTCCATGTCCTTGTCTGGTCAAAAAAGTATGTATGTGATCAAAAGATAATCCCTCTCCCGACAGGTCGCGGCCCTGTAAGTCCCGGGCGGCTTGGGTCGCTTAAACCCTAAAAGGGAGAGGTTAAACTACGAGAAAGAATCATCAGAAGGTCTAATTTTTTCTTGTCGGGGTCGCATTTATGATAAAATACAACTGGGGCTAATTTTATGGCTACATCACACGTCACCCTAACAAGTTAAAATGAAAACTTTGTAACATACATTTTTTCACTTATTTCGTCAGCGTCAGAATTTATTTTCTTGATTCCTATTTTACTGTTGGTATTTCAAGATCTTGACAAATATATTTGCTACTGATGTATCAGAGACTTTTATCAATAGTTCGTATCGTTTTGGATTGGAAACGTTCTAGAACAAGAAAGTTATTGCTAACGCTCACACCTTGATGTCAGGAACGAAGCGACCCTTCTTAATCACAATTATAAATTTCAAACCTTTAGATACTATACACCGCCACAATAATGAAAAAAGAAAATACACCTGATATCACAGTAGGCAAAGACTTAAACTATTAATCTATGTAGCAGGCCTTTACTTCACAAATAAAAAAATAATGAAAAACATCAACACAACAATTAGTGAAAATGATCCTTACCGGACAATATGCAAAATAATTTAGAAGAAAATAATTCATCTCGAATAGCGGTTTTAGATTCACATTTGCTTGCGCTGAGTCTTGTGTATTGTCGAAGAAGTCGATTTTATTTGTTGGATAGTGAATATGATCGTGAACTATATTCATTATTTATCTAAGTTGTATGGTAGGAATACAATTTCGTGTATCAAATCACGTATCCACACTTCCGATCATTCTGAAACTCATTCACGTAACTTGTTAGTACTAATTGACATAACTCGGGTACTTGATATGGGGAAATGTAGTGTGTGCTTTGGTCATGTTCTTAATCTCATATCACATGCAAAATGGCCCGCAGCGAGGCTTATGGCCTGCCAACTACATTTCCATCAACCCTCAGTGGTTTCAAACCTTGATTACTCAGAATAATTGTCATCTCAAACCTTTCATATAGCCAGCCTACAATAATAACACATTATGCAAAGGCCTATAGTGACATGTATTAAGACACGAGTATGTTGATTATAAAACGATCGCAGATGGTTTCATAATTTTCGCACAGGTGTCCTAATTATCATTATATTCAAGTTACCTGCGATTGTTTTTGTTCGACCGTAATTAAATGTTAAAGTTTCGATATTTTAGACTCATGAAGGAAAAGAAAAATGCTGACAAATTCAATCTTCTGCGAAAGATAGCAGATAATGGCGTACGGTCAAGTCGAAACTTGTTCTTGGTTATTTTCTTTAAACCAACGGATTTTTTACAAGACGAAATTAACTCAGTAGAATATAATATTAAAATTAACACGCACAGAATTGAGTTTATTTTAAATACAGGTTGTTTATTACGCAGTTTGATTTACTGATATCACGGATCCAAATCGTTTCGTGTTCGACAGTGATAATCGATACCACAAAAATCTGTTTCGAAATGATTACACTGAAAAACAAAAACAAAAAAAAAAAATAGAATCGGAGGATATCTCGGTATCCAACACTTGTTCTAAGACAATTGAAACGTGCTGATTCAGAATATGCAAACCATTTGTCTCTATCACCCATGGTTTTTTATATACATCTTCAACTATTTATATATCATTAGAACACTTACTGATACAGAGAGTACTAATGAACATGGCGTTAGCTAAGAAAATAGTGTGATTGAGTCACAGGACACATATTCTGTACATAAATATGTAGTTAAAGGCATAATGCAAACATAAAATCCAAGAAAATTGCTATACTTTCTTAATGTAAGCTGTGTTTGGTTTGAATTTCTTGACTGTAGACTTGTGTTTGTGATGAGCATTTGGTATGTCACGCTGAAGCGTCCAGCAGTAGTCAGCCAATGTTGCTGCACTCCATCGAACCTGATCCTGTGACTCCATCGCCGAAATGTCCTGATGAAAACGTTCACCATGTTCGTCACTGACTGAACCTATGTTCTCAGGGAAGAAGTCAAGATGTGAATCAAGGAGTTGAATTTTGAGGGACATGTTGCAACCCAGCTGTTTGTATGCACTAATGCACTTCTGCACGACATTCACATAGTCACCAGATTTATAATTTCCAAGAAAATTGGTCACGACTGATTTGAATGCTACCCATGCATGTCTTTCAGCACCATTCAGTAAATCTTGGAAGTGGCCGTCAGCAAATATCTTCCTTATTTGTGGACCTATGAATACACCTGCTTTCACTTTTGCATAACTCAACTCCGGAAACGTGTTGCAAAAGTACCGAAAAGCATCTGAATTGTTGTCTAGTGCCTTCACGAAATTCTTCTTGAGCCCCAGCTTGATGTGAAGCGGTGGCATGATAACTTTGTCACAGTCAATCAACGGTACACGAAGGACATTTTTATTTCCTGGCTGCAGTCTGTCTCTGATCGTCCAATATTTCTTTATGTAGTGGTGTTTTCTATCTCTGCTGTCCCATTTGCAGATAAAACAGCAGTACGGTGTATCCCGTCTGCATTCCCATGAGAATTGTGATAACTTTTAAATCACCGCAGATATACCATTTATACTTGTGATAGCGTATTTTTTTCAAGAAGTAGCGACATGGATTCGCGATATCGAAAATATTTTGATATTTTACATTAAGTATAACTGATTTCACAAATGACACAACAGTGTAGGCCTATGACGTTGCATGAAAAATTACTAAAAACTACATAAAGATTTTGATAAACGGTGTTCAGTGAAAATTATTTTTTTGTTGATATCTTCAAAACCTGACGTGATAGAGCGAAACGGTTTCCAGAATTGAAATCAGCATAAAAAAACTGCATTAGAAAAGGTATACAGCATGTCAGATATCTACAGCTTGTTTATCAGTGTTATCATTATGATTCCGTTACGATACATGTACGAGGGGGAGTCCGAAAATAAGATTCCCATGTATTTTTTTCCCAGGAAATCGAACAGCAATGGGGGGAACCAGACATCGGTTGAACGCGAAAGATACCCATACACCATCGTGATGGCAATGACTTTCTGTGTTGATAAATTTCATGTTGCATTATCCTACGAGGGATTTGTATGTCGTGTATAAGATAATTCCACCTAAGTAGGTATGTTTTGTCAGTCACGTGGTTGGTGGCGCAGCGGTGGCGCGGCGGTGGCGCGCTGACCACTGTCCACTCCCGACCCACTGACCACTCCCCAGCCCGCTGACCACTGACTACTGACCACTGCCCTTTGGCCACCTGGGTGCTTGCGCCACCTGTGTAGAACAACGGCCTAAGTGTTCGGCTCGTTATTGGGGAATATATTTCGCTATTGGTAAATATTTGTGAGTTTGTAATATTGCGGCATGCATATGTTAGCATGGTTCCAGACGTGATGCAGCTGCGCGTACGAGAATAGCCCGGCTCACCGCGCGGGAGGTCCCGCATGCTGTCTGCTGTCTCGCACGGCAGAGCCGCATCTCTGCATCTGAAAATAACTCAGCTCACCGCGTGTGGGGTCTTGCATGCACGTGTACGTTGTACTCTAGCGTGTGTCTCGATGTTGCCGTACATGTATAATTATTTGTGATCTTCTCTATATATATATAAAAGGCTTTGTTCTGACTGACTGAATGACAGGAATCAACGTACAGCCTATGGAATTTTGTTAGTACCTTCGCTTCAGCTCACTAAGAAAAATTCTGATTCTAAATGCCAAAAATTAAATGTTTTTGAATCCCTTTCTACATAGAATTATCAAAACAAATTGTTGCCTATGGGCTTGGATTACATGAAATGGATGTTTGACAAATTAGAGAAGGCATCATTATAATTCATATTATCTACTGAACGCAGAGATCTGAAATTTTAAACATAGGTGGGCTGGAAATGCACCGCGAAGCCGGAATTTTAATTTTAGTTTTCGTTCGTGAGTTATGAGTGTAGAAACGTGCATTATTTGCGTTTTTCAAAACATAAGTTTTCGCAATGTCAAATCAATTACAGTTGGCTTTGTCTATTTTTGGACATAAAACTATCGCGATCGCTTGAATGTTGTAAGCCCTAAATATGGTCAAACGTTGTTTTATTTGGTCGAATCTCACTATACAGAGGTTTTCTGGGCCAAGAAACTCGAATCTGAGGTCGCTTTTACCAGACGATGCTATCTAATCGTGGTATGTTGTCCACGTGATTTAGGAGTTAATAAATAACTATTATGCTATTGAAATAATTATCGCCGGCGAAGCCGCGGGCACATGCTAGTATTGTAATATTGCGAGCTTGCGTGTCTTAGCTGGAGTACAGATGTTGTCTGCACACGTGCAGCCTCGCGTGGCAGAGTTGTGGAGTCGCATCTCTGCGTACGAAAATAACCCAGCTTACCGCAGCATGTGGTCCTGCTTGTATACCGTCACCGTACCTCTGCGTGGGTCCTGCATGCGCGTGGACGCAGTACCCTAGCGTGGGTCGATATAAATACACATGCTGCAGACGATTTCGCTCATTCAACGGATAGCAGCCGACATGGAAGGTACTACTACTGCATTCTTCAAGTGCTCCGAGTGCGATGCCAAGTATAGGCATAAACGAGACCTGAACCGGCACGTGAGGCAGAGGCATACACAAAGTCAATTCTCCTGTGATTCGTGTGGGGCATCATACACACGTCGCGACGTATTGACCAGACATGTGCAGGAAGCACACTCTAACAATCAACTAGTCTGTGTTAAATGTGGAAAAAGTTTCACCTGTCAACGATATTTAAATCACCATTTGGAATCTACCCATAACCCATTTAACCCCAACGAAATGTACCGACAACGGGAGATGGCAGTGACACCGACCGCCAGACCATCCGTGATCCGGACAGCTTTGGGTGACCAAACAATTGATTACTCGGTACGTGTTATATATATTAATGTGTTATATATTAATGTGTCACTTCCGAGACAACTCGTCTCATTATAAGCTTTTTTTTTTTTACAGCCTTTCACCGTGCCAGATGCAAATACGCAGCCCATTGCAGTATCATCTCAGAAAACTGCGGACGGCAGCCAAGCAGTCGCGCCCCATCACATGCCAGATGTTAACGTGCAGACACAAGGATCCATCTCATCGCATGCGGTGACAGATATCGGCAGCCGTTATAATGTGGGGGGAGCTCTCACCGCTCACGGCAGCCAAGCAGTCTCGCAGTCAGTCAACAGACATGGGGCCGCTACTCAGTCTGATGTGAGTAGCTTACTACAATCAAACGTGTTTTACGCTAATGTTTACATGGTTTTTCTATATGTTATGCTAATGTATACATTGTATTAATTCTTACAGAATGATTTTCGCAAAGTGGACTCAGCCTTCAGATCGAGAATCGCTACATATGCAGCAACCAATATCCCGCAAGGGGACCTGGAGAGCGGCCTAGCAGCCTACAAACCCAAGATGGAGGCACTGGTGAGGGACTCTATCCAACAATTTAAGTCTGTAAAATTCAATATTTTTGTGGAATGTGGTTTTGAGAACTTGGAAGGAAAATCCACTCTACGTAATTTCAAATCAAAAAACGAGGTAGCTGTTGTAACGACCAATGTGTCAGATATTTTAGATAGACAAATAGAGAAAATTCTTCAAGAATATCAAGACGTAGCCTTACGAGGGTCTGGGTTCATGTTCAAATCCATACATAAAATTGAATTACGCGTCAACCATTATAAACCTTTTACAGGTAGGAAATTCATGCTTCTACCACAGCGTTTTAGGCATTCAAAATCTCTAGTGAACATTGACAATCATGACGATTATTGTTTCAAGTACTGCATCTTGGCAAAATTTATAGAAACTGAAAAGTATTTGTGGACGTCTTATCTGAACAGCCCGGAATTGGAAGAGAAATACGACTGGAGCTGTATAAAATTCCCAGTAACATTACAAGACATTGGTAAATTTTCTAAATTAAATAACATATCGATCAATGTGTTTGGTTTAGATGACAATGCGGAAGTATACCCAATCAAAATTGCTGATAAGGAGTTGGACGACCATAGAGACTTGCTCTATGTCTGCGATGAAGTAAATTCACATTATGTCTTAATTTCTGATTTCGACGCATTCATTAGGTCTTCTCTCACAACTAACGCTCATCAGATCAGAGTATGCAAAAGATGTTTTGCACACTTTCAAGCCTACGGCACTCAGTCAGCCGACCAGAGACATGAGGCTCATTTGGCAGTTTGTAATTCGTTCTCACCCGTCAGGTGTGAATTTCCTAAACGTCTGGAAGTAAGTTTCACTAAGCATGAGTATTCGCAGAAGATTAGGTTCGTTATCTATGCGGATTTTGAGTGCTTATTGGAGCCTATTGCCGGATGTCAAAATGAGCCTGCAAAATCCTGGACTCAAAATTATCAAAAACATACACCTTTCAGTTACGCCTACTTTATTAAGGACTTGGAAGGTGAACATTCGAATCTGCGGCTATACAGAGGACCCGAAGCAGGAGCCCATTTTATGAGTTCTCTTGTAAAAGACGTAAAGTCCATAGATGCCATATTAAATTCTGAAATAAAACCCATGATCCCTCTCACGGCAGAACAGAACAACCAGTATATGACCAGCACCATCTGTCATATCTGTAAACAAGGTAACTTTACCGAAGAAAATTACAAAGTCCGTGACCACTGCCACGTGAGCGGTCGGTTCAGAGGACCGGCCCATAGGAACTGCAATTTAAATTATAGAAACCAGTCATTCGTCCCGGTGGTCCTGCACAACCTTTCCAATTACGATGCTCATTTCATTGTGACAGAGTTAGGCTTTGACAAGAATAGAATTAACGTCATTTGCAACTCTCAAGAGAAATATGTATCATTTTCTAAATTTATTCCCTCCTCTTATTTGAAGCGGGGAGGTATGGAACTTAGATTTATCGACTCTTTCCGATTCATGGCAAGCAGCTTGGAGAAGCTAGCGGACAATCTACCCAAGGAGAAATTCATAGAGACACGGGAAGCTTTTGGTGACAATACTGATTTGCTGTGTCGCAAGGGGGTTTTCCCCTACGATCACGTCACCTCGCTCGAAATTCTAGATGAGACAAAATTACCGCCTAAAGAGGCGTTTTACAACAAGCTCAGCAATGCGGGTGTCTCAGATCGAGACTACTCTCACGCTGTTAATGTCTGGAATTCATTTTCGGTCAAGTCTTTAGGGGAATATTCGGAACTATACTTGAAATCTGATGTTTTGATCTTAACAGACGTTTTCGAGAATTTCAGGCAAATGTGCCATGATACGTATGGGTTAGATTGTCTTTACTATTCAACTGCTCCAGGCTTTGCTTATGCGGCTATGCTAAAGTACACATCGGTAAAGTTGCCTATTTTAAACGATATGGACATGGTGCAGATGTTTGAGCGTGGAATAAGAGGTGGTATTTGTCAGTGTGTAACGAGACACGCTGTGGCAACCGCAGACTACGACACCTCAAAATCAAGCTCTCACCTTTACTACGTCGACGCCAATAACCTTTATGGTTACGCCATGTCTCAAGCGTTACCTATAGGTAATTTCCGTTGGCTCGAGAAAGATGAGATCGAGTCCCTTGACGTCATGTCCATACCGAGCAATTCTAAATTAGGATATGTCCTTGAGGTAGACATTAAGTATCCAGAACACCTCCACGACGCTCATACTGATCTGCCCTTTTGCGCAGAAATGAAATGTCCTCCGGGTAGTAAATTAAGGAAACTTTTGACAACTCTTGAGGATAAACAAAATTACATTGTACACTATTCTGTGCTTAAACAAGCATTACAACACGGACTGAGATTATCCAAGATCCATAGAGCTATTGGCTTTGAGCAAAGCTGTTGGTTGAAACCCTACATCGAGTTCAATGCTTCTAAAAGGAGGGCTGCTAGTAACGAATTCGAGAAGGATTTCTTTAAACTTCTAAATAATGCTGTTTTCGGCAAGACTATGGAGGACGTACGAAAGAGGATAGATTTTAGACTTGTATCTGATGAAAATTCAATGTCCAAATTGGTGGCCAAAAGCAGCTTTCTGGATAGAACCATATACAATGAATCCCTTGTAGGCATTCATCTTGCTAAAACTAGACTCGTCTTGGATAAAGCCATCTATGTAGGTATGTCTATCTTGGAATTATCTAAAGTCAGAATGTATGACTTTCACTACGACACCATGAAAAATTATTTTACAAACAAAATTAAGCTCACATATATGGATACTGATAGCTTTATATACAAGATCGAATCCGATAATCTCTACCGTGATTTGGTAAATTTGAGAGATGAGCTGGATACTAGCGTCTACCCACCCGAACACCCCTTGTATTCCCCCCAAAACAAAGGAGTGGTCGGTAAATTCAAGGACGAAGGTGCTGGTCATACTATATGTGAATTTGTAGGCCTGCGAGCAAAGATGTACGCTATAAAATTTAATGATATGAGTATAAAGAAATTGAAAGGCGTTAATAAATGTGTTGTGGAGAGAGAACTCTCATTTGAAGATTATGTTGGCTGTCTCCAGAGCGGACAATCAACATTCTCGGTAAACAGATCCATCAGATCGTTTAAACATAACGTGTTTTCGATTGCTATGAATAAAGTCACTTTATCTAGCAACGATGACAAGCGTTACATTTTACCTAACGGCGTAGATACTCTTGCTCACGGGCATTACAAAATCAGGGATGATGAGGGACCCCCAGCTAAAAGATGTAAAGTGTAAAAATGTATATATGTTTATAGACTTTGCTTTATGAAATATTATCTGTAATTTATATGATGTAAGAATCAATATTTATATTCTATATGATGTATGATACATTAAATGATGTATGAAGCAATAAATGTTACTCTGTTATCCCATGAATTTTTATTATATATGATGTATGATACTTTATTTGTAATACTTATGATGTGAGAATTGTAATATATATGATATGAAAAATATTATACTTTGTATGATTTGTGTTAAAATAAAATATTAAACAGACGCATTATCTTTAATGTTAACCCCGAGCTTAAAAATCCCATTCCCTACACATATACCCCCTTCCTCCCTTTTTTTCTAGGCAGAACTAGTCTAGACTGGTTTTTTTTTTTTCTAGACAGAACTAGTATGGATTGGATTTCTCTAGACTGAACTAGTATGGACTGGTTTTTTCTAGGTAGATCTAGTCTGGACTGGTTTTTTCTAGTCAGAACTAGTCTGGACGTGGTCCACAACGGTAAGTATCCTTTTTAATCAAGAACAAGAAATAGGACAAGGACAAGAACAAGAAATAGGACAAGAACAAGAACAAGACCATTCTAGTCATATCTGCTACAGGATTTGGAAGGAAGTGATACATTTTATAACGAGAAACTACAGAAAACAGATGGCTTAGGTTTGCAGACTCTAAAAACTCATTGGTTATCACTAAGAATATTCTATCTGACTAGGACCTATACGTATGGGAAATGAAAAACATGAACATTTGTATAACTTTTCTTTTTATTCTAGCCCTCATCTTATTTTTCATGACCCAAATTATAGTGTAAGACGCATTATATCACAACTCTGGTTAGGATAGGTTAGGCTAGGCTAGGCTAGGTTAGTTTAGGTTATGCTAGGTTAGGTTAGCAGGATCTAATTTTAAGATTATTTCTACATTGCTGAAAAGGCTAAGTTCCTTGGCACATTTTGTTATTGCAGCATCAAAGACGAGAAGCAACTAACTATATTTGACATACATCAATTATTTATAAAGTTAAGGTAAAACTTGTGGTCTTGGTCTAGGTCTCGGTCTCGGTCTCGGTCTCGGTCTCGGTCTCGGTCTCGGTCTCGGTCTCGGTCTCGGTCTCGGTCTCGGTCTCGGTCTCGGTCTCGGTCTCGGTCTCGGTCTCGGTCTCGGTCTCGGTCTCGGTCTCGGTCTCGGTCTCGGTCTCGGTCGCGGTCTCGGTCACGGTCTCGGTCTAGGTCTCGGTCTCGGTCTTATGTATTTACCATACATCATCTCTTTACTGCTAAAACTCGTGGGGTCTAACAAAAAAGATAATTTTTAATCACATCTTACACATAATACATGTTTCGCCAGAACTGATATTGACCAGCCCCAGACCGATATTGACCAACGCCAGACAGATTTTTCACTAACATTCATTGTCATCCTCATTTTCCATATGAACTATGGAAAATCACTTAGAGGATGACGATAATGAATGTTAGTGAAAAATCTGTCTGGCGTTGGTCAATATCGGTCTGGGGCTGGTCAATATCAGTTCTGGCGAAACATGTATTATGTGTAAGATGTGATTAAAAATTATCTTTTTTGTTAGACCCCACGAGTTTTAGCAGTAAAGAGATGATGTATGGTAAATACATAAGACCGAGACCGAGACCTAGACCGAGACCGTGACCGAGACCGCGACCGAGACCGAGACCGAGACCGAGACCGAGACCGAGACCGAGAGCGAGACCGAGACCGAGACCGAGACCGAGACCGAGACCGAGACCGAGACCGAGACCGAGACCGAGACCGAGACCGAGACCGAGACCGAGACCGAGACCGAGACCGAGACCGAGACCGAGACCGAGACCGAGACCGAGACCGAGACCTAGACCAAGACCACAAGTTTTACCTTAACTTTATAAATAATTGATGTATGTCAAAATATAGTTAGTTGCTTCTCGTCTTTGATGCTGCAATAACAAAATGTGCCAAGGAACTTAGCCTTTTCAGCAATGTAGAAATAATCTTAAAATTAGATCCTGCTAACCTAACCTAGCATAACCTAAACTAACCTAGCCTAGCCTAGCCTAACCTATCCTAACCAGAGTTGTGATATAATGCGTCTTACACTATAATTTGGGTCATGAAAAATAAGATGAGGGCTAGAATAAAAAGAAAAGTTATACAAATGTTCATGTTTTTCATTTCCCATACGTATAGGTCCTAGTCAGATAGAATATTCTTAGTGATAACCAATGAGTTTTTAGAGTCTGCAAACCTAAGCCATCTGTTTTCTGTAGTTTCTCGTTATAAAATGTATCACTTCCTTCCAAATCCTGTAGCAGATATGACTAGAATGGTCTTGTTCTTGTTCTTGTCCTATTTCTTGTTCTTGTCCTTGTCCTATTTCTTGTTCTTGATTAAAAAGGATACTTACCGTTGTGGACCACGTCCAGACTAGTTCTGACTAGAAAAAACCAGTCCAGACTAGATCTACCTAGAAAAAACCAGTCCATACTAGTTCAGTCTAGAGAAATCCAATCCATACTAGTTCTGTCTAGAAAAAAAAAAAACCAGTCTAGACTAGTTCTGCCTAGAAAAAAAGGGAGGAAGGGGGTATATGTGTAGGGAATGGGATTTTTAAGCTCGGGGTTAACATTAAAGATAATGCGTCTGTTTAATATTTTATTTTAACACAAATCATACAAAGTATAATATTTTTCATATCATATATATTACAATTCTCACATCATAAGTATTACAAATAAAGTATCATACATCATATATAATAAAAATTCATGGGATAACAGAGTAACATTTATTGCTTCATACATCATTTAATGTATCATACATCATATAGAATATAAATATTGATTCTTACATCATATAAATTACAGATAATATTTCATAAAGCAAAGTCTATAAACATATATACATTTTTACACTTTACATCTTTTAGCTGGGGGTCCCTCATCATCCCTGATTTTGTAATGCCCGTGAGCAAGAGTATCTACGCCGTTAGGTAAAATGTAACGCTTGTCATCGTTGCTAGATAAAGTGACTTTATTCATAGCAATCGAAAACACGTTATGTTTAAACGATCTGATGGATCTGTTTACCGAGAATGTTGATTGTCCGCTCTGGAGACAGCCAACATAATCTTCAAATGAGAGTTCTCTCTCCACAACACATTTATTAACGCCTTTCAATTTCTTTATACTCATATCATTAAATTTTATAGCGTACATCTTTGCTCGCAGGCCTACAAATTCACATATAGTATGACCAGCACCTTCGTCCTTGAATTTACCGACCACTCCTTTGTTTTGGGGGGAATACAAGGGGTGTTCGGGTGGGTAGACGCTAGTATCCAGCTCATCTCTCAAATTTACCAAATCACGGTAGAGATTATCGGATTCGATCTTGTATATAAAGCTATCAGTATCCATATATGTGAGCTTAATTTTGTTTGTAAAATAATTTTTCATGGTGTCGTAGTGAAAGTCATACATTCTGACTTTAGATAATTCCAAGATAGACATACCTACATAGATGGCTTTATCCAAGACGAGTCTAGTTTTAGCAAGATGAATGCCTACAAGGGATTCATTGTATATGGTTCTATCCAGAAAGCTGCTTTTGGCCACCAATTTGGACATTGAATTTTCATCAGATACAAGTCTAAAATCTATCCTCTTTCGTACGTCCTCCATAGTCTTGCCGAAAACAGCATTATTTAGAAGTTTAAAGAAATCCTTCTCGAATTCGTTACTAGCAGCCCTCCTTTTAGAAGCATTGAACTCGATGTAGGGTTTCAACCAACAGCTTTGCTCAAAGCCAATAGCTCTATGGATCTTGGATAATCTCAGTCCGTGTTGTAATGCTTGTTTAAGCACAGAATAGTGTACAATGTAATTTTGTTTATCCTCAAGAGTTGTCAAAAGTTTCCTTAATTTACTACCCGGAGGACATTTCATTTCTGCGCAAAAGGGCAGATCAGTATGAGCGTCGTGGAGGTGTTCTGGATACTTAATGTCTACCTCAAGGACATATCCTAATTTAGAATTGCTCGGTATGGACATGACGTCAAGGGACTCGATCTCATCTTTCTCGAGCCAACGGAAATTACCTATAGGTAACGCTTGAGACATGGCGTAACCATAAAGGTTATTGGCGTCGACGTAGTAAAGGTGAGAGCTTGATTTTGAGGTGTCGTAGTCTGCGGTTGCCACAGCGTGTCTCGTTACACACTGACAAATACCACCTCTTATTCCACGCTCAAACATCTGCACCATGTCCATATCGTTTAAAATAGGCAACTTTACCGATGTGTACTTTAGCATAGCCGCATAAGCAAAGCCTGGAGCAGTTGAATAGTAAAGACAATCTAACCCATACGTATCATGGCACATTTGCCTGAAATTCTCGAAAACGTCTGTTAAGATCAAAACATCAGATTTCAAGTATAGTTCCGAATATTCCCCTAAAGACTTGACCGAAAATGAATTCCAGACATTAACAGCGTGAGAGTAGTCTCGATCTGAGACACCCGCATTGCTGAGCTTGTTGTAAAACGCCTCTTTAGGCGGTAATTTTGTCTCATCTAGAATTTCGAGCGAGGTGACGTGATCGTAGGGGAAAACCCCCTTGCGACACAGCAAATCAGTATTGTCACCAAAAGCTTCCCGTGTCTCTATGAATTTCTCCTTGGGTAGATTGTCCGCTAGCTTCTCCAAGCTGCTTGCCATGAATCGGAAAGAGTCGATAAATCTAAGTTCCATACCTCCCCGCTTCAAATAAGAGGAGGGAATAAATTTAGAAAATGATACATATTTCTCTTGAGAGTTGCAAATGACGTTAATTCTATTCTTGTCAAAGCCTAACTCTGTCACAATGAAATGAGCATCGTAATTGGAAAGGTTGTGCAGGACCACCGGGACGAATGACTGGTTTCTATAATTTAAATTGCAGTTCCTATGGGCCGGTCCTCTGAACCGACCGCTCACGTGGCAGTGGTCACGGACTTTGTAATTTTCTTCGGTAAAGTTACCTTGTTTACAGATATGACAGATGGTGCTGGTCATATACTGGTTGTTCTGTTCTGCCGTGAGAGGGATCATGGGTTTTATTTCAGAATTTAATATGGCATCTATGGACTTTACGTCTTTTACAAGAGAACTCATAAAATGGGCTCCTGCTTCGGGTCCTCTGTATAGCCGCAGATTCGAATGTTCACCTTCCAAGTCCTTAATAAAGTAGGCGTAACTGAAAGGTGTATGTTTTTGATAATTTTGAGTCCAGGATTTTGCAGGCTCATTTTGACATCCGGCAATAGGCTCCAATAAGCACTCAAAATCCGCATAGATAACGAACCTAATCTTCTGCGAATACTCATGCTTAGTGAAACTTACTTCCAGACGTTTAGGAAATTCACACCTGACGGGTGAGAACGAATTACAAACTGCCAAATGAGCCTCATGTCTCTGGTCGGCTGACTGAGTGCCGTAGGCTTGAAAGTGTGCAAAACATCTTTTGCATACTCTGATCTGATGAGCGTTAGTTGTGAGAGAAGACCTAATGAATGCGTCGAAATCAGAAATTAAGACATAATGTGAATTTACTTCATCGCAGACATAGAGCAAGTCTCTATGGTCGTCCAACTCCTTATCAGCAATTTTGATTGGGTATACTTCCGCATTGTCATCTAAACCAAACACATTGATCGATATGTTATTTAATTTAGAAAATTTACCAATGTCTTGTAATGTTACTGGGAATTTTATACAGCTCCAGTCGTATTTCTCTTCCAATTCCGGGCTGTTCAGATAAGACGTCCACAAATACTTTTCAGTTTCTATAAATTTTGCCAAGATGCAGTACTTGAAACAATAATCGTCATGATTGTCAATGTTCACTAGAGATTTTGAATGCCTAAAACGCTGTGGTAGAAGCATGAATTTCCTACCTGTAAAAGGTTTATAATGGTTGACGCGTAATTCAATTTTATGTATGGATTTGAACATGAACCCAGACCCTCGTAAGGCTACGTCTTGATATTCTTGAAGAATTTTCTCTATTTGTCTATCTAAAATATCTGACACATTGGTCGTTACAACAGCTACCTCGTTTTTTGATTTGAAATTACGTAGAGTGGATTTTCCTTCCAAGTTCTCAAAACCACATTCCACAAAAATATTGAATTTTACAGACTTAAATTGTTGGATAGAGTCCCTCACCAGTGCCTCCATCTTGGGTTTGTAGGCTGCTAGGCCGCTCTCCAGGTCCCCTTGCGGGATATTGGTTGCTGCATATGTAGCGATTCTCGATCTGAAGGCTGAGTCCACTTTGCGAAAATCATTCTGTAAGAATTAATACAATGTATACATTAGCATAACATATAGAAAAACCATGTAAACATTAGCGTAAAACACGTTTGATTGTAGTAAGCTACTCACATCAGACTGAGTAGCGGCCCCATGTCTGTTGACTGACTGCGAGACTGCTTGGCTGCCGTGAGCGGTGAGAGCTCCCCCCACATTATAACGGCTGCCGATATCTGTCACCGCATGCGATGAGATGGATCCTTGTGTCTGCACGTTAACATCTGGCATGTGATGGGGCGCGACTGCTTGGCTGCCGTCCGCAGTTTTCTGAGATGATACTGCAATGGGCTGCGTATTTGCATCTGGCACGGTGAAAGGCTGTAAAAAAAAAAAAGCTTATAATGAGACGAGTTGTCTCGGAAGTGACACATTAATATATAACACATTAATATATATAACACGTACCGAGTAATCAATTGTTTGGTCACCCAAAGCTGTCCGGATCACGGATGGTCTGGCGGTCGGTGTCACTGCCATCTCCCGTTGTCGGTACATTTCGTTGGGGTTAAATGGGTTATGGGTAGATTCCAAATGGTGATTTAAATATCGTTGACAGGTGAAACTTTTTCCACATTTAACACAGACTAGTTGATTGTTAGAGTGTGCTTCCTGCACATGTCTGGTCAATACGTCGCGACGTGTGTATGATGCCCCACACGAATCACAGGAGAATTGACTTTGTGTATGCCTCTGCCTCACGTGCCGGTTCAGGTCTCGTTTATGCCTATACTTGGCATCGCACTCGGAGCACTTGAAGAATGCAGTAGTAGTACCTTCCATGTCGGCTGCTATCCGTTGAATGAGCGAAATCGTCTGCAGCATGTGTATTTATATCGACCCACGCTAGGGTACTGCGTCCACGCGCATGCAGGACCCACGCAGAGGTACGGTGACGGTATACAAGCAGGACCACATGCTGCGGTAAGCTGGGTTATTTTCGTACGCAGAGATGCGACTCCACAACTCTGCCACGCGAGGCTGCACGTGTGCAGACAACATCTGTACTCCAGCTAAGACACGCAAGCTCGCAATATTACAATACTAGCATGTGCCCGCGGCTTCGCCGGCGATAATTATTTCAATAGCATAATAGTTATTTATTAACTCCTAAATCACGTGGACAACATACCACGATTAGATAGCATCGTCTGGTAAAAGCGACCTCAGATTCGAGTTTCTTGGCCCAGAAAACCTCTGTATAGTGAGATTCGACCAAATAAAACAACGTTTGACCATATTTAGGGCTTACAACATTCAAGCGATCGCGATAGTTTTATGTCCAAAAATAGACAAAGCCAACTGTAATTGATTTGACATTGCGAAAACTTATGTTTTGAAAAACGCAAATAATGCACGTTTCTACACTCATAACTCACGAACGAAAACTAAAATTAAAATTCCGGCTTCGCGGTGCATTTCCAGCCCACCTATGTTTAAAATTTCAGATCTCTGCGTTCAGTAGATAATATGAATTATAATGATGCCTTCTCTAATTTGTCAAACATCCATTTCATGTAATCCAAGCCCATAGGCAACAATTTGTTTTGATAATTCTATGTAGAAAGGGATTCAAAAACATTTAATTTTTGGCATTTAGAATCAGAATTTTTCTTAGTGAGCTGAAGCGAAGGTACTAACAAAATTCCATAGGCTGTACGTTGATTCCTGTCATTCAGTCAGTCAGAACAAAGCCTTTTATATATATATATAGAGAAGATCACAAATAATTATACATGTACGGCAACATCGAGACACACGCTAGAGTACAACGTACACGTGCATGCAAGACCCCACACGCGGTGAGCTGAGTTATTTTCAGATGCAGAGATGCGGCTCTGCCGTGCGAGACAGCAGACAGCATGCGGGACCTCCCGCGCGGTGAGCCGGGCTATTCTCGTACGCGCAGCTGCATCACGTCTGGAACCATGCTAACATATGCATGCCGCAATATTACAAACTCACAAATATTTACCAATAGCGAAATATATTCCCCAATAACGAGCCGAACACTTAGGCCGTTGTTCTACACAGGTGGCGCAAGCACCCAGGTGGCCAAAGGGCAGTGGTCAGTAGTCAGTGGTCAGCGGGCTGGGGAGTGGTCAGTGGGTCGGGAGTGGACAGTGGTCAGCGCGCCACCGCCGCGCCACCGCTGCGCCACCAACCACGTGACTGACAAAACATACCTACTGCTAGGCTATGAGGCGAAATCAGGTGTTCGGGATCTCTGTCTATACAGTACAGTAAAGCCCTTGGGACCAAACAAATGAAAGGTTATCATGCCATCTTCAAAGAATGCACACCACCTGGAGACATTGCTACGGTCCATAAAATCATCCCCACGCACGCCAGGCATGTCCCTGTGAATTTAACTCGGGTTATTCCCTTTAACCCCATAAAAATCGCACTACACCTCGCTGAAGAAATTCCTGGCCGGTAAACGCTTTGCGTCAGAAGTGAAAACAGCAGTCGGCAGATGGCTACACTCCAACCGAACGGACTTCTATGAACAGGGTATTTTGAAACTGGAATCACGATGGGAGAAATGTGTTGAGAAACTTGGCGACTATACAGAAAAATAGACAAAAGATGTCCCTTCATGTGTGCATTTGTTTGTAATTGTACCTATTAAACGATTGTAAAAAAAAAAATATTATGAGTTACTTTTCGATCCACCCTCTTAGTACTGTTTTTAAGTAAAGTGTTGTTCGTAAGAATAATAATCAAATGTGATTTTGAAAAGGGCTTCTATGAGAATGGAACGTCATAGTAATGCGATACAAAATATTCCTTATGGCTAAGCTGAGCCCAATGAGAAATGTCACTAACCTTTTTGAAGTAGCCGCCATGAAGTCGCATGTGCCCGTTCAGCGCAGGGATGTTCTTGAACTTCCGGTGGCACAGATTGCATTCAACTGGTTTGGGATCCTGTTGCTGAGGCTGCTGTTGCTGAGACTGTTGAGGCTGTTGTTGCTTCGTTGAGCTAGCGCTGTTTGCGCCACTCTGTTGCTGGCTGTTGCTGCCGCCATTCGCCTTGCTGTTTGCTCCTAAACTCGAGGTCTGGAAAGAAGAAAATCACACAGTCAGCTAAATTACGATAAAAAATCATATCAAAATCACAGGTCAACCGATTTTATCCATTATGAATAGACGTCTTCCCATGGACATTATAAATGTGTATACAAAGTTTCATAAAAATCCGGAAAAGCGTATTTGAGTTACCGCGTCTTTAAAATATACACTAAATTGGGTTTTACTCCGGTACCGGTCTACCGATTTGGTCCAATATCGTAGACGTCTTTCCACGTACATTATAAATGGGTATACAAAATTTCAGGAAAATCCAATAAAGCATATTTGAGTTATCGCGATTTCTTATATATTAACATAAAAACACTAAATTGGGCATTATTCCGGTACTGGCCAACCGATTTGGTCCAATATCAATAAACGTCTTCCCATGGACATTATAAATGCGTATACGAAGTTTCATAAATATCCGATAAAGCGTATTTGAGTTATTGCGCCTTTAAACTAGACACTAAATTGGGTTTTACTCCGGTACCGGTCAATAGATTAGGTTCAAATTCAATAGGGACCACTAACATAAACTAACAAAATACAGGTATATTGGTGAACTTTCCCTTCAATGCTTAAAATATACTGTAGGACACGACAGTTTACCTTAAATCCACAATAATAATAATAATAATAATAATAATAATAATAATAATAATAATAATAATAAAAATAAAAATAAAATCAGGTAAACTGATGTAACAAAGTGCCAGTATGTTTTTGTTTAATCAGTTAAGACTGCAATTATGATATGCAGAATATGTTTTTTTTAAAATTGATTTCCAAGTTAAGCTCCAAATTTATTCATTAAGCAGGGCTTACCGAAGAAGAAAGGTCTACCATCTCGGCCACCTGGGTCCTTTTAACGGTCTAGTTGGATAAGCGCATGTACATCAATAGTGTTTTTTTGTCAAAGCTACCTGTATTTTAATTTCCAAGGCCTTATAAGATCACAGTAAAACAATAGGCTATGTTGTCAAGATAACTGATTTTCATTTTTTTTATAAATTCTTTCGAATACGTATATTACCATAAAATAGGCACTAAATTGAGCATTACTCCGAAACAGGTCAACCGATTTTATCCATTATGAATAGACGTCTTCCCATGGACATTATAAATGTGTATACAAAGTTTCATAAAAATCCGGAAAAGCGTATTTGAGTTACCGCGTCTTTAAAATATACACTAAATTGGGTTTTACTCCGGTACCGGTCAATAGATTAGGTTCAAATTCAATAGGGCACTTCTCATGGACGTCATAAATGGGTATACCAAGTTTCATGGAAATCCGATACAATCTATTAAAATAGGCACTAAATTGGGCATTACTCCGGTACCGGTGAACCGATTTGGTTCAATATCAATAGGGTTCTTCCCATTGACATTATAAATGTGTTTTCCAAGTTTCATGAAAATCCGAAAAAGCGTATTTAAGTTATGGCGCGTACAGACACACGGACGGACAGACAAACGGACAGACATTTTTCGTCCCCACACACAATCTCATAAAGTACCATACTGGCACTTAATAATAATAATAATAATAATAATAATAATAATAATAATAATAATAATAATAATAATAATAATAATGAGAGGAAGTGTTTGTCTGTGCGCTATGCCCAGCGAAATCTAATGCACGCAGAGATCTGAAATTTAAACATAGATGGATTGAAGGGTGGCCAAATGCACCTCGAAGCCGGATTTTTAATTTTAGCTTTCGTTCGCGAGTTATAAGTGAAAAACTGGCAGAAAACATGACTTTTTCTTTTGAGCGATCGAAGCATCAGTTTTCGGTAACACATTTCAATTGTCAAAACAACTGCATGTGGCGTTGCCTTTTTTTGTCATAATTTGAAAACATGAGCTTCGCGATAGAATTTTGGAGCGTTTCGATTCTGTGAGCTCATCCTGGTCGATTCGTTTGTTTATAATGTCAAATACAATAGAGGCGCTTTCTAATCGTGGAATGGACTCTAAAGCCGGATTTTTAACTGTTTCATTATAATTATAATTATAATGAAACAGTTAAAAATTATTATTAATCGTTTAGTTTATGAATGATTCGCGTGTAATTGTTAATAAACATAATGTTTTAATTATTTTGGTCTTAATTTTTAATCTTCGAATTAATTATCGTGGGCACCTGTTAGTTTGTAATAAAATAAAATCAGGTAAACTGATGTAAAAAAGTGCCAGTATGTTTTTTTAATCAGTTATGACTGCAATTATGATATGCAGAATATGTTTTTTTAATTGATTTACAAGTTAAGCTCCAGATTTATTCATTAAGCAGGGCTTAGGGAAGAACAAAGGTCTAGTTTTCTTTTTAATCAGATTAAAATCTTCCAGCATCAGCTGAACTGTACAGATTTTTGATATCTTGACAATAACACATTCACATAAAAATACGAAAAAGAAAGTGAAATTGGCTGGTTTCGGGATTTGAACCATGGAACTCCATAACGTGAGGCCAAAACGTTACCATCTCGGTCACCTGGGTCAGTTTAACGGTCTAGTTGTAAGTTATAAGCGCATGTAAAACAATAGTGTTTTTGGTCATAGCTATCTCTATTTTAATTTCCAAAGCCGTAAAATATCACAGTAAAACAATTGACTATGTTGTCATGATAAATGATTTGCTTTTTTTTATATAAATTCTTTCGAATACGTATATTATCATAAAATAGGCACCAAATTGAGCATTACTCCGAAACAGGTGAACCGATTTCATCCAGTATCAGTAGACCTCTTCCCATGAACACTATAAATGTGTATACCAAATTCCATAAAAATCCGGTAAAGCGTATTTGAGTTACCGCGTTTTTAAAATAGACACTAAATTGGGTTTTACTCCGGTACCGGTCAACCGATTTGGTCCAATATCGGTAGACGTCTTCCCATGTACATTATAAATGGGTATACAAAGTTTCAGGAAAATCCAATAAAGCATATTTGAGTTATCGCGACTTCTCATATATTAACATAAAAGGCAATAAATTGGGCATCATTCCGGTACTGGCAAACCGATTTGGTTGAACATCAACAGACGTCTTTCCATGGATAGTATAAATGCGTATACGAAGTTTCATAAATATCCGATAAGGCGTATTTGAGCTATTGCGCCTTTAAAATATACACTAAATTGGGTTTTACTCCGGTACCGGTCAACAGATTAGGTTCAAATTTAACAGAGTACTTTTCATGGATGTCATAAATGCGTATACCAAGTTTAATGGAAATCCGATACAGCGTATTTGAATTATGGCGCCTTTCTATTAGAAAGGCGCCATAATCTATTAAAATAGGCACTAAATTGGGCATTACTCCGGTACCGGTGAACCGATTTGGTTCAATATCAATAGGGTTCTTCCCATTGACATTATAAATGTGTTTTCCAAGTTTCATGAAAATCCGAAAAAGCGTATTTGAGTTAGAGCGCGTACAGACACACGGACGGACAGACAGACAGACGGACAGACATTTTTCGTCCCCCACACAATCTCATAAAGTACCATACTGGCACTTAATAATGGCAAATAACTCGAAAGAGAATTTTCAAAATTTATTTCAAATTGATGATATAGAAATGCACAAAGAGTCTAATCATTGAGTTTGCTGTTTTCTTGTCAGTCCGACACAGATTTATAAACATATAATTCTTCCTGCTCTGGCTATTCTACAGAATATCAAAATCAAATGATTAGTAGGGTAGGCCTAATACAGATTTATTACTTCCTTAGTCCATACCATAGGTACTATAGGTAGATGAATTGTAGTGTTCGACCTCGAAATTAAAAGTTGAGTTTATAACATAAATAGGCCTACATGTTTTGAGGTAGCAGGAATCAAAAAACGCTATTTTCAGAAACATGTCTGTGTAGGTCGAGAACAAAAAAAACCGTATAAAACTAAAATTTTACATTTGGGTTAGGTAGCTTCTGCGGATGTAAAGATTGAGATTAAGAAATAACGTGAATCATGTGGTTACATAGGTCTAGGTGTAATTAGTTTCACGAAATAGCTTTCATGAAAATAGTTATGAAAGCTAGTGCCATCATGTGAACTAGCCTTTAGATCGTGCCTAGACCGGGTATTTAGGTTGCGATGAAATGAAAGAGCACAACGCGTGAAGATAGTGTTTCATAGAATTTGCTAATAATATTAAAAAAACTAAACTCCGTGGCGCTACATCCCTGGAGGGACTTGGGCTACCACGCGACCGCTGCGTCATCTACCACAGGCAGATGGCAGAATTGGGGGGCATGTGGTCAGCATGCCGACACCCACGGCCGTTAATGGTGGTTTTCATGACCGGAGCCGCGACTTCTCTATTTGAATCACGAGGCTGAGTGCACCCCGTTCCAGACTTCCCTACCTCAGAAAAATCCGAGGAGGTACCGGGGATCAAACCCGGGCCGACGGATCTCTAGTCAGCGACGCTAACCACAAGACTACGCCGGCGGTCTGCTAATAATATTAGAACTCATAATATTATTTATTAGTTAACAAAATCTTGTTTTATAGAGATATGAACAATACTCATAAATTCTCTTCACTAATATTATTAGTTCATTAGTCAGCTGATTGATTTGGAGGTTATGTCTGGATTGCTTGTACTTTTTCCCTTCTTAGTCTTTTTGTCAATACTATTTCAAATCAGCACGGCCTACATATATCTTCAGAAAGGTAAAAAATAATAACTAGCTCTAAGAAATTAATAAATCTGCCAAGCACTTATTCAAGAAAGCAGTGGGCGTATGTAGGCCTACTAAAATCTAACCTCAAATCCCCAAAACTTGTTATGACAAAAATTCCTTTGATAGCGTATGTAAGGTTTTTATAAATTGATAATTAAACCTGTGTGATTAATTTTCCATAATTTTAAGATCACGAAAAGTGAATTACATGGGTTTGAGAAAAACTTATTAGCCCAAATACGCGTAGCCTATAGAAAAACACATAATATTATCAGTAAATTTTATTACTTCTGCAGTTCATGAAACAGTTGACTACTAATATTAGCAATATTTACTAATAATTTGGAGCCATGAGCTCATAAGAAATATGATTACAAAATATTCTTATAAAACAGAATATTAATAACAATAATTAATATTATTACGTATTTGCTACTAATATGAGTGTAAAAGTCCTGGATCGGAAAACATAAGGACATTAACAATATTTACTAACAATTACAGGCATGAATTCATAACTAATATTATTACAAAATACTCTTATGAAACAGAAGATTATAATAACTAAAATTATTATGTATTTGCTAATAATATGAGTTATGAGTAGACTTCGGATTTTAAGTAAAAACCTATTTTAATCCTTAAGTGATATATGGACGAAAACTTGTAAGTTATATGCATGTTTCATAAGTGACTATGCCTAAAACTGATACTTTTATAGGACCTAAAACAGCCTATTTTTACGTTAGAGCCTAAAATTGCCTTTTTTCTTGTTTTTCCTCTCAAGTTCAAAAAAAGTTATTTTTTGTTATAAATTCTAGCATTTATTTTCAGTTCGTACTAAATTTTTAGCTCGGAATGTGCAGTACATGACACATTTATGACGTGGTTAAATAGTAAGAAATGTTTAGTCTTCAGTAGAAAAATTCCTTGCAATTCCCAAGAAAATGTAGTGTTTTTCTCCCGACTCCCACATCCAGTTAAACTTAGTTCTCTGAAGTACTGATGGATACAAGGGGTAGAATATGCTAGCGTGCGTAGCTTCTGGGCGCAGGGATTGGGTTTTCACTGTTATGGTATTAATACAGGCCCTAGTAGGCTATTAGGTCTACATAATTCTGTATACCATAGGCCTATATCTGTGTTTTATCATGATTATTGACTAAAGGTGACTTAATAAATATAATATTCTGCATTACAATTGAGATATTTCAGAAAATTGGCAACTTAACGATTTTATAAGAGACTATTTCACGATTTTTAGAACCTATTTTCCAATCTTTAGAGCCTATTTTAGGTACCTAAACAGCATTTTTAGCGACCTAAAAGTCCGAAGTCTAGTTATGAGTGTAAAAGTTCTATGGACAATTCAGTAGGGAGGCAGAAAGAGTGCAGTAAACGATAAAAAGATATGTGCGACAAAACGCGATCCGAAGTGGGGATATGGACCCTAGATTGCATATCATACACGCTTAATCTCAGATCATTTTTTACTCGCGCGTCGTTCGCCCATGAAATTAGGGAAATGCCTGACGCTTCGGGTTATTAGGGTGATTTATTTCGGGGAACTTAAGCGGCTTAGCGGGAGCATTATTCCCTCATCGCCACCCGCCCCCAATTTGATTCCACAAAGAGAGGAATAGAAGTTTTAATTATATGTAAGAGTGGTAGTTAAGTAACTTTCAGGATTTCATATTAGTGCTACGTTATGGCGCACTCAAAACTTTCCTTGATCCGGCGGAATGAAAATAATAAAGTAGAAGAAAGCACAGAGTTAGTGTGGTCTGGCTCATAAGTATGAAGAAATCGAAGAAATACAGGCTATAATAAAATCAGGTAAACTGATGTAACAAAGTGCCAGAATGCTTTTGTTTAATCAGTGACAATTGCAGAAAATAACTTATTTTTACTATCGATTTCAGAGTTAAGCTCCAGATCGATTCACATTAAGCAGGGCTTACGGAAGAACAATGGTCTAGTTTGATAAGCATATGTGAAGGAATATGTGGGTAGTGTTATTTGTCGAAGCGAACTGTATTGCAAGTTCCAAAGCCAGATATGAACACTGTAAAACAATATGTTGTCATGAGAACTGAATTGCATTTGATAAATTCTAATATAGGCTATTACCGTAAAAGAGGCGCTAAATTGGGCAATATTCCGGTACCCGTCAACCGATTTCGTTCAAAATCTATAGGCTTCTTCCCATGGATGTTATAAATGCGTATACCAAGTTTCAAGAAAATCAGATAAAGCGTGTTCGAGGTATTGCGCGTAAAAACACACGGACGGACAGACATTTCCCGTCCACCACACAATCTCACAAAGTACCATTCTGTCACTTAATAAATATTTCTAAATACACAATACACAGTGTACAGGTAGTGGGGGAAAAAAAGCGGACGGACTCTTTGTAGCTGATTTCAGAGCCTTGTGACACGTAAATAAACGTAAGAGATGTAACGGAAACGCTTGTTTTCACAAGCAATGCAAATTACGTGAAATTATTTTTCAAGTCAAGCAATTTATCGAACACTAAAACAAATTTCAATACATTACCTGCTATCCTGTGAATGCCGCTAGGCATGCGCAGTGGCTCTCGAAATCTACCTATTGCAATGGATACCATGTCATGATTTTCGAAAAATTCTTTCATATCTTTACGTTTCATGCTCCCCTGAGTACGAAACCACCGCCTGTTCAAAAAAAAAAAAAAAAAAAAAATGGTGATATTTATATATATATATATATATCTTTACACGCTAGCGGCCGTAATTTTGAAGATATTTGAACCAAATTTTAATACGTTATTTCTAGGCCCAATAGTTCGGACAAGTTCGTTAATGAGCAAAATTGGCCCAAGGGGGTGGTCGGGGGAGGGGGTTGAAATTTTAAAACATTTTTATCTCGGCCCCTATGAAGTATAGAGGGAAACTTTGTTTGAATAAATTAGAGTACTCCCTATGGAGTTCACAGTGACACCAACGATTCGGGGGTTCGAGTGAGGGTGGGGGTGGGGGATGAAAATTCGAAACTTTTGAAACCACGTCTTGTGGGGTATCGTTGAAAAGCTCTTGATGAGTACTCTACAAATCAATAAATAGTTTCTTGATAGCTCTCATATGACACGAGATTTTAATGTTTGAAAATAATAACACTTAAAAGAATTATTATAATATCATAATTTTGTCTTGTTTAGCGGCTTTGCTAATTTTATTCATTGCTAATCTTGCGCACGGCCTCCCAGAATATTATATCCTATTCTTGTTGTCAAAACAAATGATTGTAGGCTCTTCCTCTTTACCGAATTCAGTTCTTATTACTGCAGGTTTGCCATGCCAAGGCTAAAGAAGAAGAGTGCTATGCAGCGACAATAAATTAAACCAAAAGCACTTCGAAATCTACCTCCGCCTGTAGGCCTGCCTAAAGGGATTTTTTTTTAAATTTAATGCATCGGGTCAAATTTCAAGCACAAAATAACAGTTTAGAAAATCACTAAAATTCGCTAATCTCTCAAACTACTGTGGCGTGGAGGGAGGTGAGAAATATTTCGAAAGGAGCTTGCATTCTCTTAAGGATGATATTAGAAAGCAGGTATATACAGCAATGTTTATTACCTGGCGATGACGACGAAAGGGGGTGAAGCGAGGCAAGGAAACTAGGGATGTGATGCAGGATAATTAAATTTTATGTTGTATTGAGGCAGCGTTCTTCGTGACTATCATGTAGGGGAACGCATAGTTTATACACAGATAATTTGCTAGTGGGCGAATGAGGGAAGACCCAGAACCTTGGAACGAGATTTACGGCTTTGCGAACAAAGCGGACTTAATAGAGATGTGCCTAATAGCACACCTTGCACACCGTCTCACGCCTGGGCCTTAATTACGTTAATCCAGATTAAATTTCACACCGCTGTTGATTAAAACAATATATTGGGGTGTTTACAAATCCGTGTAGTAAGTCTGAATTATGTTCAATTTTGTTGCCTCTGGAACTTAACAGTTTAATACTGAGAAGTATAAAGGAAGTTTTAATCTACTTAATAGATGAAGAGCATGAAACTATAGAATGCAGCTGTCAGGGTGTAAATTGTCAATTTTTAGATTTTGACGCCATCTATTGATTTCATTCTTGTACTTCATTCTCTGATTACGACAAACATAGGCTTTAAAGTAAACAGTGTGGAGGAAGTTAGATCATGGTTCAAGAAGAGACCGATCGTGTAGAGTCATGCAGACGCACTGGATGCAGTATTATTATCCTTTTTGTTTATATTATTAAGACTTTTATCCTTAGAACACAGTACCATGAGCATACACCAAAGTTGAGGTATTCAGTTACATGGTAATGCCCGGTTTATAAAAACTCGTGAAATACCTATGGGTAAATTATCCATGGGCAAATTAGTTTCTGATCACCCACAATGATATAATGAGCAAGGCCTTGGAGTTGTACAGTTAATTTAATTCAGAAGGCTTTGATTCTCATTGTTTAAATTATTATTGATCCTATGAGAGGTTAAATTTTATCCAGCCATCCATGAAAGCATAAATTAACCCGACGATTTACCCTTAGAAAGATCTAGCCCGAGTTTGTAGGAACATTTAAGTCATTTTCATATTTACCCAGAGGTCATTTATCTAGAAACTCGCTACAAGTGTATGGTGATTGTTACCTTTAAATTGAGTTTGTAAAAGTTATTCTTGTGTAAATTCTGTCCATTGGATAATTTACCCATGGGTATATCGCGAGTTATAGAAACCGGGCATAAGTCGTTTACAGTAATCAAAAAGAAGAATGGCCCCAAAACAGACCCGTGAGGCACTCCCATGTTAAACACTGCACTGCTGTAGAAGAGGTCCCATAACATAAACATAGATAGGACTTAAATAGTAATAATTCGTTGCATATAGGCTACACAGACATAAATATATAAAAGTTACGTGCATAAATTGAGCATCTATACTTGTAGCACAGTGTATAGTCAGTTTAGAATGTTGTAAGCTGTTTCTACTTCAGTATGACCTTAATTTTTGTGTAAATAAGACACTAATTATTCGCTTACCACTTGAAGATGATTCATTAACAAACAGCATGTGGGAGGGGAATGAATCAGACGCTTGTCCGATGTAATTTTAATATTTCAACAAGACGCTATGCAGAATCGTGACTAAGCTGTTAGGTGCTGGCCATCTGCTCCGGAAGGCCAGAGTTCAGATGTCGGCACTTAGACCCCGGGAGAGTTCTTCACGAATCTGCATACAGAACATCGTTTACAGCACCGGTACTTAAATAATATAGCAAAAATAAGATTATTGTAATTCAGGCTCGAATTTTCTGAGGATGGAACAGTGCATGGGCATGCCATGAAGAGTTATCGTGCCAATACAAGATAGTATATTGCGATACAAGTGCCGTAAGCGGTGCATACGGATCGAGGAAAGAGTTTGAAAAAACGAGGCGCTTGCGCCGAGTTTTTTCAATTTCCGAGATCCGTTATGCGCTTACGGCACGAGTATTGCATGCTGTTTTTTGCACGATGATTATTTATATCAAATTAAATATATTAATTGAGATATTAGCTGAAAAAATTATGTATATACACTATTGAAGATGGATTTTATATTTCAGAAAGTGATTCGGATGTGTTGGTTGTTATGGGAACCGAATATTTGTCCTGTTAAAGTCGCCACTAACTGGGGGGGGGGGGCCCTTGGTCCATAAAGGCTTGCATTATGATGGTTTTACTTACGGCACGTGTGCTTTTTGTAATTTTTACAGCACTGAGATTTCTTTTGTTTTCATAGCAACCAGATTGCGTGCGGGAATGTCAAGTTACGATCCACGGCAACAATATTCGTTAAGTACCACTAATTAGTTACGTCGTGCAAAAAAATATTTTAAGTACGAGGGAGAATCAAATGAAAAATGGCAATTAATTTTTTTCCACTATTTTACTGCAGGAAGAATGTTTGCTTGTACATTATCTTTCTTCTTAGTCCCCTCTTAGTTCAATGCACTTGCGCCATCGGATAGGAAGTGCTTCGATACCGCGTGAGAAGAACTATTTTGGTTGACGCTGTAGCCACTCGTGCACCGCCTCTTGGACGTCTTCATCAGACTTGAACTTCTGCCCTCCAAGGGGCTCCTTTAATTGCATGACTTTGTATAATAAATTACCAGTAAATGTTCGGAACTTGAAAAATGGGGCCTTTTAAAATAGAATAATACACTGGCTGAAAATTAATCCATTTTGTAAGTATAGTGAATGTATTAACAGTGATTAATTGTAAATATATTATTCTTTTGACGATGCTATAAATGTAACAATGTTTTTACGTTCTAGCAAATAAAGATTGATATTTGTGCTTTATTAAGTGCCAGTATGGTACTTTATGAGATTGTGTGGGGGACGAAAAATGTCTGTCCGTCTGTCTGTCTGTCCGTCCGTGTGTCTGTACGCGCTCTAACTCAAATACGCTTTTTCGGATTTTCATGAAACTTGCAAAACACATTTATAATGTCAATGGGAAGAACCCTATTGATATTGAACCAAATCGGTTCACCGGTACCGGAGTAATGCACAATTTAGTTCCTATTTTAATAGATTATATTAGAAAGGCGCCATAACTCAAATACGCTGTATCGGATTTCCATTAAACTTGGTATACGCATTTATGACGTCCATGAAAAGTACTCTGTTAAATTTGAACCTAATCTGTTGACCGGTACCGGAGTAAAACCCAATTTAGTGTATATTTTAAAGGCGCAATAGCTCAAATACGCCTTATCGGATATTTATGAAACTTCGTATACGCATTTACACTATCCATGGAAAGACGTCTGTTGATGTTCAACCAAATCGGTTGGCCAGTACCGGAATAATGCCCAATTTATTGCCTTTTATGTTAATATATGAGAAGTCGCGATAACTCAAATATGCTTTATTGGATTTTCCTGAAACTTTGTATACCCATTTATAATGTACATGGGAAGACGTCTACCGATATTGGACCAAATCGGTTGACCGGTACCGGAGTAAAACCCAATTTAGTGTCTATTTTAAAAACGCGGTAACTCAAATACGCTTTACCGGAATTTTATGGAATTTGGTATACACATTTATAGTGTTCATGGGAAGACGTCTACTGATACTGGATGAAATCGGTTCACCTGTTTCGGAGTAATGCTCAATTTGGTGCCTATTTTATGATAATACTAGCTGAAAAGGCCCGGCGTCGCCCGGGCTTTGTATTTTTTAATTAGAAATTAACTTATGAAGGACTTTATGTATGTAGAACTTGAAATGAAGAAAAAGATTTATCACACTCAAACTATTCCATCAGAAAACGCTGGATATAGCTTTTTATGGCTCATAGAGGATGTGGAATGCTGCATTCCGTTGCTTCTACACATCATGCTTGGGAGGGGTTGAAATAAGAAGAAACACAAATTACATAAGATTGTACTGACTTGACGGAAAATTTTATTTCTCATTCTCATGTTACTATACAAGAAGATTTGGGCCTGTTATTCTGATTTTCAAGTTCCCCGACCAGAGGCCATACTTGAGGAAGTTCCCGATATTTCACTTGATCTGTTTGGTACTTTATCTTTCTAAACATGGTAGCTTTTTTAGGCAAATGATTATTCAACTAATTTGGTTCTATAGACATCTGAGGTGCATATTCACCTTCCTTCTGAATTGTTTGAACTCTCTCGTTTTCTTTCTGTATTGGATTTTCTTTCAGCTTTCTGATCTTCGAAGCTTGCTATGTTTGTCATTCGTGACATACGTACATCTTTCGACTTTCATTCTGAATTGGTTTTTTCGCTTTTAGCGTTTTGCCATCTGTTCTTTCTGGCTTTACTTATATTCTGAGTAGACTTTGGATTTGTGTGTTCGTCTTTCTCAGTGTCTCGTTAACAATCGTTTCGGAGCTGAAATAAAAGAGAAATGCAGTATCACTTTCATACTTTCCTCCCCTAGAACCCGGGACATAATATACTGCGAGCATAGGACTCAAAATGTTCCATCCCATGCTTAGGGCCTATGATAAACATCCCTATTTCTCAACTAATACAAAGCCTACAGGTATGGATAACTTATCAGCGGAAAGGATTATTTACAGACTTTTGATATAGCATACTCACACACTTAAGTTGTCCCTCTTATTCTACATCAAAATGTGAAGTGAGTAAATATTTCTTATGTCGAGGGTAGAGAAAGTTATGTGACTACATCACACTGTGCTTTATTTTCGTGGATTTCATTTTCAGTAATTATTTTCGCCAATATATTACATCGATGGAATCATAATTCGTTAAAGCATTAGGCTATATACTTGCCAAGGCCCTATGTAATCATAATAAACAATTCACTGTTGCCATGTGAACTAAACAGCAATTCATTTTTTCAGTATAAAATTCTCAGAAATTATATAATTTTCAAGGGAAGGAGTATTTTGTTTGAATTTTAATGTCGACAGCTATACTTCCCGGGCTTAACTGGGTATGTGTGCAAAATGTCGTGTAAATTGGTAAAGAAATGTAGATTTGTATAAGGAACAAACATACATACATACATACATACATACACACTTTCGATTTTATATATTAGATACGTATTCGAAAGAATTTATATAAAAAAAAAGCAAATCACTTATCATGACAACATAGTCAATTGTTTTACTGTGATATTTTACGGCTTTGGAAATTAAAATAGAGATAGCTATGACCAAAAACACTATTGTTTTACATGCGCTTGTCCAACTAGACCGTTAAACTGACCCAGGTGACCGAGATGGTAACTTTTGGCCTCACGTTATGGAGTTCCATGGTTCAAATCCCGAAACCAGCCAATTTCACTTTCTTTTTCGTATTTTTATGTGAGTGTGCGATTGTCAAGATATCAAAAATCTGTACAGTTCAGCTGATGCTGGAAGATTTTAATCTGATTAAAAAGAAAACTAGACCTTTGTTCTTCCCTAAGCCCTCCTTAATGAATAAATCTGGAGCTTAACTTGTAAATCAATTAAAAAAACATATTCTGCATATCATAATTGCAGTCATAACTGATTAAAAAAAACATACTGGCACTTTTTTACATCAGTTTACCTGATTTTATTTGCAGTGCTTTAGGTGGGCCGGTACGCACCGGTACTGCGTACCGGTATAAAATTATTTTCCTTCTACCATACCGGGAAAAATATGTGCTCCGGTACGTCGTACTGGCAGTACAGGAACGAGATTGTCCTAAAATACTTATTAAAAATAATGTGTAATTCAATACAAAAAATGACAAGCACTATTAAATTCGCCACAGATATGCGTTCTAATCTTCACCTTCGTGCGCATTTCTACAGTTACTTTCTCCTTAGATCACATGTTGGCTAGCCACCTTGTTTTCATAAAATGTGTGGGACCACCACTAGACGTTTTTGATCCTGCTCCAAACGTCAGGTCATGACTACAAGGAGGCAATAGGTCAGCAGAAGAAACTGCATGCAGAAAATGTCAACCGAAGGATTACATTCAGTATGAGGCGATATGGAAAATTTTAAAGTAAGATGAGTACCCCCCAAAAAATATTTTCCAACTAAAGCACTGTTTATTTGTATTTGTATTTGTGCCTAGAGGCGTATAATAAATATAAATACGTATGCATAATCTTATTTATGTAGGCTACGTATATATTCATGTTTTCTACATTTTAATATACGTACATAACGCCTTTCGCTGGCAATAAGAATGGAGGATCTAAAGCGCCGTGAATATGGGGGGTAGAAGATCAGGAATAGTGTCTTCCTTCGAGAGTTTTATTTATTTAAACCCGACAAAGAGGAAGAAGTTGAAGAAGAAGCTTGTAGAATACAAAGTATGCAGCAGCTGACATGTTTAAAAGTGGACACTGGAACTCCCATGAATAATACGCAAACCTTGCGGAACAAAGATATGGTTCATAGGCAGATCGAAAATACATTCATGACATTAATGTTCTGACAGAAGAAAAAAATAATATTGTAGGAGATCATGATTTGTCCCGCCCAGTATATGATATGAGTTATGTGTCTACGTCCTTATGAATCCCACCGTATATTAATTCTTCTTCACCGGTGCTAATGAGTAGGGACCGGATTTTTAGGCTTCGCCCACGATTATTTACTCAACTGCTAGATGTTTCATTTAAATAATTTAACAGGAAAAAAATAATATTAAGGCAGAGGATAAGTGTAGGCTCAAATCAGGAAATGCAGGTCAGAAACTTTTATCTTCTCGTCTTCTGTCCAGAAATCTAAAAATAACAATTTATACAATTATCCTGCCGGTTGTATTAAGTACATTGATGTGAGACATGGTCGCTTACTTTTCGGGAAGAACATAATCTGAGAGTATTCTTAAACAGGGGGCTTAGGAAAATATTTGGGCCTAAGAGAGATGAAAATGGGGACTGGAGAAAACTGCATAACGACGAGCTTCATGACCTGTATTCGTCACCGGATATAGTAAGGGTAATTAAATCACGGAGGATAAAATGGGCTGGACATGTTGCGCGCATGGGAAAGATATCTCAAAAGTATTGACTGGGAGACCCAAAGGGAAAATACCACTTGGAATACCTAGACGTAGGTGGGAGGACAATATTAGGATAGATTTAAGGGAAGTAGGATTTGCGAGGGATGGTTGGATGGAGTTAGCACAGGATATGGTTGAATGCGGGCTCATGTAAGCTCGGCAATGAACCTTCGGGTTCCATAAAATAGATAATATTCCTTTAGCTTGCTGAGGAATTGTCTATTCCCATTGAGTAAGTAAGTAATTTAACAAAAAATAAATACAACATTATATTTATTAACACTGATGTCGTTTTTATATAAATTGCTGGAATTTCTTAATTTGATTCTTAATTATATTTGCTTTAAGAAATAAATAATTAAACGAACAAAACGAAACTTGTGCTGCCATTATTGGGCATACAGATTCGAAAGAAACAATTAAAACGAATCAAACCTTACCCATAATTTGAAAAATTAAAAAAAAAACCGGCTGCAAGGTGCATTTAACGATTTTCGTGCGCCGCCCGGGAAAAAAACCTCAGATTCGAGTTCCCAAGGGGGGGGAAAAAAACGCATAGTGAGTTTTGTCCAAATTATTTAATGTTCTCCCATTTTTGCATAAATTTAAGATTCCCTTCTGTCCACGTATGTAAAATACACCGCCGTCTCGAGAATTACACTGCCTGTCCTATGCTTTATTTTAACATGGAGTTCAGAGTATTGTTAAATTGCCTAATTTATCCAGTAGATGCGACACAGTTCACACCCAGATTGCAGCAATCACTAATCAAAATAAGCATTTAACAGACACAGATACTTGTGTTATTTGTTTAGAACGTAATATTATTCCAATATATGACACTTACCTTGATATGGAATTTTGGAGCAATAATTAAAATAAATGTAAATTAATTAGACGCATTGATAGACTATATTATGAGCACCGCCGTCTCGAGGAGTTTAGAAGGGTAAGGCAGTGATTATGAGACGGCGGTGACAGCACTACATAATCAACAATGTCGTAGCAAAAAACAAGAAGCAGTCTGGGTGTGAAAGGTGCTGCCATCTGTAATGTCGCCGAGTACGCAAAATTAGCCGTATAGGACAGGCAGTGTATACACGATTAATACAGTTTAGAAGGCAGTGGTAAAATATCAGCGAGTCTTAAAACAGATGAATGAAGATAATAACCGTGCTAGGCCACATTCAATTAATTTCACAATTAAACAGGTCTTGCTAATAGGTGGCGTTGAATGTACACGGAAAAACAAGCTCAAATATTATATTAAATGTGAGGATTTTATCCTCTCTTGTTATAATTGTCATTCATGGATATCAGCTCTTTCACTGAAATTTTCCTTATGGTTTCTAATCTTAGAGCCCACTGATGGTTTCACTTCATGATTGCTTGTATACCTAAACAAACTCTGTTCTGAAAGGGTTAGGTATAAAGTCGATCTTATGTTGTGGGGGGTTAATTTATTTTATATTTAAAAACTATTTATTTCAACTTAAATATTGCAGTAGTTTGATGCCCAGCAATAGGCGTAGGCCTATATATCCTCAATTACCTTCGATAAGAGTGATATTCCCGTTCTAGGGATGAACATCGATGTGACGATAACATAGACCTGAAAACAACGGTATATTTAGACAAAAAACCGATGTATTTTAACAAAAAAAAGGCCATGGTTTCAGAAAATTAGGCAAAGTTCATAAATAAACTGAAATATTTCCATGAAAATTATCCATATAAAAAAATCGATGTTTTAGGAAATTAGGCTCCTGTAAATAAAATTATATCCCAGAACCAAGGCAGCCTATTAATCTTCCTTTTTATAGTAAAAACATCGATGTTGGGGAGAAAGATCGATGTAGCAAAAACATCGGTTGTTGTCCATCGATGTAGAAAACATCGATCATCGACATGAAAACCTCTCCACTACTGGCAAGTGTTAATAGTCAACCGGTAAAAATTGTTAAAACCTACCAAATGAAAAACCTCAATTCCAAGGGGATTTGATATTTTTTGCACGACATGAGCCGTAAATCTATTTTGGTTTTAATGCGAAATAACGCCGAAATTAACTCAACTTTTGTACCGAAAATTAACATTATTTACCGTAAAATAGGACGTCTAGTGGTAGCTAAGGTCCGAGAGGACTCTTTTTTAGAAAAAACATAAACGCAGTAGAATTCCTGCTGTTCGGAACACCAATTATCGGACTATAATAATAATAATAATAATAATAATAATAATAATAATAATAATAATAATAATAATAATAATAATAATAATAATAATAAATATTTATTGAATCATTAAGCATATAATGCAATAGATTTAGTCAGCAGGTTATTAAATAAAATCTGTCTCCAAATATTTCTGTACAGTATAAAAGTTAAGTTGATTGATAATATTTTTAACTGTGTATTCAAAATCATTCAAATTGTCAGTTCGTCTTAAGTATAAAGGTAATTTATTATTCAATTTCACACCAAAATATAAGTGGGAATCTAGAGATTTATGCAATCGGAATTTTGGAAGCACAGAATTATTTCTTCCCCGTTTATCGTGGGAGTGTATATCAGAGAAAATCTCGTTTCTAAGATGCACATGTACAAAAAGTAAACTTGCTAAAAATAACAATTTTTCATTACTCTGACAGTTTCTTTTTTTGTAAGTAGAAAAACATTTTTGACTCCTATACTGTTTCCCCATAACAATAGGCTACACCGTATCTGAAATGGCAACGGGAAAAGCTGTAATAAACATCTAAACATCTAATAAAGTGCCAATAAACACACAATATAAGCGAAAGAGTCCTCCAGGCTGAGTATAATCCGAGGGTCGAACACGGACATTTAGATCCACAGTTAGAAACACTAACCATTAGGACATGGAAGTAAATTTTCAAATATTACTTAATAAATGATCCTGGCTTCATTCTGCAGTCATATCTCTTCAATCCCGATGTTTGTTAGTACATATACAATTACGGATATAGGCCTAGGCCTACTATGAATGGATAATATGCTATTCATCCATTGACAGCGGAAGCATGTGACACAAGGGGGCTTTGAGTTTTGATTGAGCAGGTTGATAGCTATATCAGACAGCCTTATCGGACTTTCCGATGCAAAGGCTTTTCATCAGCATCAGCTTAGCGTCTCTCACGGTCCATCACATCAAACAGTTTCCCGGTGACTGATACTAAGTGATCGTATACATCAAGTGAAACCTCATGTTTCCACATTCACCAGGGCCCTATTTCATAAAAGTTACAATTTTACAGGTGACAGGTGACATAAAATTGTCTTACAGGTTTACATTTTGACAATAAATTGTGTTTTCCATAAAAGCTGACAACTTTACATAAATGTCATGACAATTTTGTAGATTTGTATGGCAATTTTACATATTGTTGTTTCTCAAAACTTTTGAGTTTACAGTTAAAAGTCTGACAAATATGTCAAATCTTAGGATACCTATCATTTACGAAACATTAATTTTTGCTGAAATATTTACAAATTTACAAAAAATGTAGAATTGTCATTACAGAAGTGACAGGCAATCTTTCATATATAGGCCAACAGAGTAGGTTATGTAAATGTGTGGCATAACTTGGCAAACTTTCTTGTGATTTAAACTTTGTTAATAAACTTGCTAAATTGTCTTGTTATTAATGAACACTAGTAGTAGTGATATTGGTAGTTATGAAAGTGGTGGAGAAATAGACATGAAACCACCCAGTGTTTTTAGGCAATGGATTAACCTAACTTTCAATTTCAGTGACTTTGTATTAAAAGAGAAATACAATTCAATTATCTTCGATAGTAATAATCGATTGCTTAGGTATCATATAATAATGTGAGAGCCATCTACAGTGTACTAAAGTAATCTTTAGGTTTGACATAAAGTTGTCGCGTTTATGAAATGGGTTCTTTTAGTCTGACAATTTACATTAATTTGCCTGTAATGTAAGGAAAAGTTGTAATATTTATGAAAAATACAACTGTCGTGACATATTGACAAATTTGTCAGACTTGACATAAGTGTCGTATTTGTCACACCTGTAGAGTTTTATGAAATAGGGCCCTGGTCACCGGAAAGAAATTCAAAATGAAAATTAGGAAGTTGATGTCTGCAGTAGAATTGTGAAAAATAACTACTGGATAACGATTATGTGCACAGATAGGCCTGATATGAACTGCAAACGATTGACATATACGATTTTTCGTCCATTTCTTATAAGGCCAGGCGGCATGGACAGCATAAATATCCCTACAAAGGGGGAGGTTGAAAGCAGAGAAAAGTGAGGAGTAATTGATGATGATGATGATGATGATGATGATGATAATAATAACAATAATAATAATAATAATAATAATAATAATAATAAAAAATAATATCGTGTAAACTGATGTAAAAAGTGCCAGAATGCTTTTGTTTAATCCGTAATAATTGCCACTATGATAAGCAGAAAATAAGTTATTTTTGTTATCGATTTCCCAGTTAACCTCCAGATCGACTCATTAAGCAGGGCTTACGGAAGAACAAAACCTAGTTTGATAAGCACATGTGAAGGAATATGTGGGTAGTGTTATTTGTCAAAGCTACCTGTGTTAACTTCCAAAGCCGTATAAGAACACTGCAAAACAATATGCTGATAAATTATTTCTAATATATTACCATAAAATAGATACTAAATTGGGCATTACTCCGGTACCGATCAATCGATTTGGTCCAAAATCAGTAAGCTTCTTATCATGAACGTTATAAATGCGTATACCAAGTTTCATGAATATCCGATAAAGCGAATTTGAGTTATACGGACACAGACAGAGACATTTTCCCGTCCTCCACACAATCTCTTAAAGTACCATTCTGGCATTTAATAATAACAAAAATAATATTTTCGTTCTGACAAACAGACAGAGATGTGTTTCTGAAATTTGTAGCCTATTTTTAGATTCAGGTTACCTCAAACGTGTATCTCGACTTGGAATTTCAGGATAGATCACCATACTTGTAATATATATTTTAATTTTCATTATATTTTGTAATAACTAAGAATGTATTTGTTTAGACCATATATGGGCAACGCCCGGCCCGCGGGCCGGATGTGGCCCTCCCCGACTTTTCATCCGGACCGCGGAACATTTTAAAATTGCACTCGAAAAAGTAAATACTTTCGGTTCACGGACTGATGCCAACATTGATTATCTTGTTTCTCAAATTCAAGCTCAAGCGTCTCATTTATTTCTGCTGATCGTAAGTAAATACCTAATCAGTTCGATATTGTTCTCATTCATGTAACTTTAGCATTATACTTTATAGATATAAAAAACCGTATCATGATTATTTTTTCACAAATACCTATTATCTCCGGCCCGCGACTTCATAAATATCGTAAAGTTTAGCCCGTATCTTTCCAAAGGTTGCCCATACCTGGTTTAGACTTTCATCTTTTTTTTATTATTTCTTTTTTTTTTAGTCATTTGTATTATATAGGCCTATTCATATTATTCAAGTACTTATGTTCGAATTTTTTCTTTGTATTTAATGCACGTTTCTTGTATTCATGTATATCAGTTCTTTTTAAACTGATTATTAATCATTATTATTATTATTATTATTATTATTATTATTATTATTATTATTATCATTATGTATTTCATGTTTTTGCCCTGGCTGAGTGGTAGAGAAAACCTTATGGCCTTAACTCCGCCAGGTTAAATAAATAAATAAATAAATAAAATACTTACTACCAATAGTACGCTATATTCTATGGCAAGAAAGTAGCGCCGTACTAATTCAGTGTTTACATGGGGAATGTCGAATAATACTCAGAATCATAATACATTTATTACAGCAGAAGTTGTGCTTGCTCTAATATACGTCTCCAAGCAAGGCTCATTTCACGCTGAGTATATTGCAGCACTGTAATTGAACTGTCAAACCTAGCCGTGTTTGAAATCACGCTATTATCTGGTTTTGTTCCCAGACAAAAACTCATTACTCTATTCTTAATTAAGGCAATACGTATCACGGCGATATCTGTGAAACAAGAGAATACGTGTCCTGAACATTTCCAACGGAAAATTACAGTCAAGAAGAGTAGCAGACATTTCCAGAATTTGAATCTTGGTCATTCTAAAAAAAAAAGTGTGCGTGGAACGCCACGCGACAGAAGTGAAACTTGTTTTAATTTTTGGATTTTTTCAATTTTGGATTATTAGATTTTTCAGTTTTGGATTGTTGGACTTTTTAATAATAGGTTTTTGGAACTTTTTTATTTGTGGATTTTTAAAATTATTGATCTTTTAATTTTTTATTTTCGAATTTTGTATTTTTAAATATTGGATTTTTTAAATTTTAGATCTTGTTTTTTTATTTTTTGGATTTTAAATTTTCGGTTTTTTTAATTTTGTATTTTTTTATTTTTAAATTTTGGATATTTAATTTTTTAATTTTTTTAAGTTTCTAATTCTTTAAATTTTGAATATCTTGATTTTTAATTTTTAATTTTTAATTTTTTAAATTTTGGATTTTTGAACTTTTTAATTTTGGATCTTTGAATTTTTTAATTTTAGAATTTTGGATTTTTTAAATTTTTTTGATTTTTAAATTTTTGGATAACTTATTCGATTTTTAATTTTCGGTTTTTGGATGTTTTAAATGTTGGATTTTGGATTTTTTAATCTATAATTTTTAGATTTTTTAAATTTTGGATAAGCTTAATCATTGAGTTGATTGTTTTCTATGCACTCCGTTCCGTCACACCTCACTAATTTCGTGACGACTTTGAGCATTACACAAGCTTTCGATTTACCCCTACCGCTGCTAAAGAAGTTTCATTTTAATTTTTCGTTCTTATAATAAAATTTACGACAAATGACTGTATCCTAAAGGATTATATTAAGTATTTATGCCTGAATATTAGACTGAATATTAAATAAAAATGTCATTTCTACATAACTCAATTTAATGACAGATTTCCGTAAAGATAAACCTAGCTAGTAAGGCTATGTTTTTATAACGGTCAAACGTCTTACGGCATTTTATGCTATTTTGAAATGTACATTTTAAAATGAAAAAAAAAAATTCAGATCGCTTTTGTTTAGAAGAGTACAAAAAAAATGTAGGAGAGAGAAGAACCCTTTAATACACGACACTCGATTTTTCACACAATTTACAAATCCCTGCCGGACTTCACAGAAAACAGTTAACACAATGATTACGCCCAAAATTTATTTCGTGCACACTATTCTGTAAAATTTGAGATGTATTTTAAATTTTCTTTCACCTTATATTCCGCTATTAAGTGCCAGAATGGTACTTAACTTAATGACTTATTAATAACTTAATAACTTATTTTCTGCATATCATAATTGCAATTATCACTGATTAAACAAAAGCATTCCGGTACTTTGTTGCATCAGTTTATCTGGTTTTATTTTATTACAAATTCTAGGAAAACTATCGTATTCCACAGAATACATTTTGCATTTACGGGTTAAAATCTATGGATGATCTCTCTTTCGTAAACTGCCTATAAGGACGGTTGCTATAGGAACGTGTAATATAATAAAATCTTTCAGCAGGAGAGGAAAGGAAAATAAATAGAGGGAAGGCTGTTGACGCTGATAATTAAGCAAAGGGCCACTTGAAGAAAGGTTTTGCTGGGCCTAACCCGGTGTAGGCGTCTCGTTACTTTTCTCTGTTGCAAGTGACTTTAATTAAAAAGGTATTATACAGCGAACACTGCGTCCCACATAAGAACACGGCCGCCTGTTCTTTTAATTCAATTCGAGGTGCGAGGCGCGCTGCACGCTTTTTTTTTTTTTTATTACACAAAGCCTTCTGTGCGAATGTAAGAATGTTTAAATTCAGAACGCTAGCAAAAGCTACGTAGATTCTCAAATGCACAATGTTTATTGCTTAGTCTACTATTTTTCTATAACATAGATTTCACGAATAATAAAAGTGAAAATATTTAATAATTGATAATATTGTTGGGAAAAAAATCATCTGACAGTGGGATTTGAACTCAGGATCTTTGGCATTCCGTGAAAATTCTATGCCATCTGAGTTAAGCCAGAGTTCACTTCACAGCGCCAGATGGAACCTCTCTCCTACGACTGATTGCCCTTAATGGTCTACCTCACACACACACACACATTTATAACTTATATATATATACTCTTTTCTGTAGCATGTACTCATTTGGGTGGGTCTTGAAGAAAATAATAATAATAATAATAATAATAATAATAATAATAATAATAATAATAACAACAATAATAATAACAACTTAATAATAATAATAATAATGTGGAAAGGATGTAAACTGCAATTTTAAATTAAAAAGTCGGCATAAAACAACATTATAGGTGAAAAAAAAGTATTTATTTATTTATTTTTTGACCTGGACGTCGCACTTAATTTACGTTCTTGTTTAATGAGAAACAATTGAAGAATTAAGCTTATACGACCTGGTGCATCGTTGGTAAGCAATGTTCTCTTGTGAACCAAGATGTGAAAAGTTGCTGGCTTATATTATGTTATATGATGAAGATAAAAACCCTGGCAAAGTTTCTGATTATCATCAAGAAACATGTTGGAGTAAATTTGTTTTATGACCAAATATATGCTTAAATAGACTGGTCAGTGCCATCTGGATTTTGTTTATAGATTGCCATGACGACTTTAAAGTACTAGGCCGATAAAACTGCATTATGAATGCAGTTTTATGCAATTTTAGTGGCTTTGATTGCTAAAATGCAATTTTTTGGCGCGTTACCAGTTCGACAAGCAGCTGTTTTAGAGGGCGTGTAGCGAATTTTTTTTTTTTTACCATAGACGTCCCAACTTTATTTATGCTCTTGTTTAATGAGAAACAATTGAAGAATTAAGCTTATACGACCTTATCCAGATATCGTTAAGGTTTATGAGAATCGTAATGAGATGGTGTACGGGTGTCTGATGAGTTCGTCTGGAACAACTAGGAAAAGACATAAAAGCAATTTATAGACGAAAATGACGAGCCGGACTTTTAATAGCCCCAGGTTATGACGCTCTTCATTGCATTCCTCAGGTTGTAATTGCACACGCCCCATAACGTGGTCACTACTGAATATCTTGATGGATCCATTTCAACGTAATCACCTGGCAAGAGAAGAGAATGGCATAAACTGCAGGAGTTCATTCATATAACTCCACATTTCATTCATAGCATTCAGTCGTTATGCAACGAACAAGATTTTATTATGTAAGGTTTTCGCCCCCCGTGTCCATTTTTGCACTTGCAAGTTATTTTTACAGAATTGCAATTTATTCAATTACTCTGTTTCCGTAATTGTGTGAATGCTGTTATGGTCATTTCTCGAGAAACCGGTTCCCATCGTAGGAGCTCTGAATACATTCCACAGAGAAAGATTACGACCACTTTATCCTGTATAAAGAGGCCGTACTGAATTAAATTTTGCCTCTGTAAATGAATTTTTGTATTTATCCTTTTCATTCGATATTCTTAGCATCATTCTTTTATCTCTACATATATAAGAGGCTTTGTCCTGACTGACTGACTTATGCCCGGTTTCTATAAACTCGTGAAATACCTATGGGTAAATTATCCATGGGCAAATTAGTTCCAAATGAGCAAGGACTTGGAGTTGTACAGTTAATTTAATTCAGAAGGCTTTGATTCTCATTGTTTAAATTATTACTGACCCTATGAGAGGTTAAATTTTATCCAGCCATCCACGAAAGGATAAATTAACCCGACGATTTACCCTTGGAAAGATCTACCCTGAGTTTGTAGGAAAATGTTTTCTGTCATTTTCATATTTACCCAGAGGACATTTATCTAGAAACTCGCCACAAGGGTATGTGATTGCTATCTTTAAATTATTTGTGTTTGTATGGTGCTATTCTTGTGTAAATTCTGTCCATTGGATAATTTACCCATAGGTATTTCGCGAGTTTATACAAACCGGGCATTAATGACAGAGAATAAACGCAGAGCCTAAACTATAATAGGTAGGGACTTAGAATTTTGACAGTACCTTCGTTTCATAATGTAAGGGCTCACTAAGAAAGGATTTGGCAAAATTTTGATTTTAAATGCCAAAAATTAAATGTTTTTGAGAATACTTAACCCTTTTTACACAGAATTATCAAATCCAAATCACAGTTGGCATGACAACGTATTGTTGCCAGTGGTCTCAGATGGGTTTGGAAATAAATAAAATGGGACTTTGAGATATTAGAGAAGTTATCAATATAATTCATGTTATAAATAAATAGTCTATTAAAGAATGAAATCCACGAAAATAATGCAGTCACATAACTTTCTCTACCCTGGACATAGAGAAAACAATACGAGGTAAGGTAAAATGTTTTGGGGAGAGAAGTATGAAAGTGATATTGCATTTCTGTTTAATTTCATACCCAAAACGGTTTTATGGTAACACGAGAGTGAGAAATAAAATATTCCGCCAAGACAATACAATTTTATGTCATCGGAATTTCTGTTTCTTCTTATTTGGACCCCTACCAGACTTGCTGTGTACAAGCGATGGGATGCAAAATTCTACATCCTCTACGAGCCACAAAATGCTATACCAAGCGTTTCCTGAGGGAATAGTTTGATTGTGATAAGTCGTTCTTCCTATTTCAAATTCTAAATACCTATAATATAAATCTTTAAGTCCTTCATAAGATAATTTCCAATTACAAAATAAAAAACCCGGGCAACGCCGGGCCTTTTAAGCTAGTGATAATATATAGGAAAAAAATTCTCTGTCAGTGGGATTTGAACCCAGGACCTCTGGCTATCCGTGCCAATTCTCTACCAACTGAGCTAAGCCAGAGTTCGCTTCACAGCACCAGATGGATCCTCTTCTATTATTTCCGTTCCCATTTTACATTTTTCAGAGCGATACGTAGGAGTAAGGAAACAAGCGAAGATTTTTTCACTACGGTTTCACTAATTTGAATTCTGGTGAGTATTAATAGCATTTTGGCTAAAAAGTTCAATAAAATTCATGTATTTTCAAGTCGGACGATCTAAAAGCCCAATAGGCTATTCATTCAATGAACAGTTCATTATAACGAAACACATGATAAATGCTAGCGATTGCGTTCAACTTTGAGCATGCAATTAATATTAACCCTTAAATTCATAATAGGTTTGTTCGTAAAGCAGTCAGAAACCAGGAACAAATCGTTCGCGCATGCGCTCTTTCTCCACACGCGTTCGCAAAGCGAGAATCCGTGATTCTGATTTCAATCTTCTGTTCGCAAAGCTCTCACGGACAGTTTCTGTACTATAAGAAAAATTTGTAGGCTCTACCATGAATTGTTATCAGAGACATGCGCAGTAACCTATTTTCACGCGCCTGACTCCTCCCTCCAAATCCTTGCTCCAGATTTATAAGCATAGGCTACTTATATGTATGAATAATGGAAGATAATTAAAAGTTTCCCAAAATATAGTTTATATTGCATGTATAACATGTTAAAGGGAAATATATTTTTTATTTGCATATCATATCGATTAAACGCAGAAACTATCGATTCCAAATTCCTGTAACCGTTCGCAAAGCGCAAATCACGGGTAAGTTACAGACTGGACATGCGCAGTACAACCAATTCTCAAGCAGTCACGAATTTGCTTTGCGAACAAACCTAATGTATTCAGTGTTTGTCTTAAATCTGTAATAAAATGATGAAAAAGAAATGGCAAGAAAATGTAAAATATCATGCAGAATTAGAGAATAAGGGATAAAAAATAAACTAGGTACTTGATCCAAGATGTGTACGGACAAAAGTAAAGAACCAAATGTCGACAAAGCACAGTTCAAGGGACTTTGTTTTTTAAAAGGTTTAATCGATTACATATAGGCCTAGTAAAGTCAACTGAACTTTCTTTTTAGTAATATGATGTTTCTAGGCCCAATAGTTCGGACAAGTTCGTTAATGAGCAAAATTGGCCCAAGGGGGTGGTCGGGGGAGGGGGTTGAAATCTTTTAAAATGTATATCTCGGCCCCTATGAAGTATAGAGGTAAACTTTGTTTGAATAAATTAGAGTACTCCCTATGGAGTTCACAGAGACACCAACGATTCGGGGGTTCGAGTAAGGGTGGGGGTTGGGGTGGGGGATGAAAATTCGAAACTTTTGAAACCACGTCTTGTGGAATATCATTGAAAAGCTCTTGATGAGTACTCTACAAATCAATAAATAGTTTCTTGATAGCTCTCATATGACGCGAGATTTTAATGTTTGAAAATAATAACACTTAAAAGAATTATTATAATATCATAATTTTCTCTTGTTTAGCGGTTTTGCTAATTTTATTCATTGCTGATCTTGCGCACGGCCTCCCAGAATATTATATCCTATTCTTGTTGTCAAAACAAATGATTGTAGGCTCTTCTTCTTTATCGAATTCAGTTCTTATTACTGCGGGTTTGCCATGCCAAGGCTAAAAAAGAAGAGTGCTGCGCAGCGATAATAAATTAAACCAAAAGCACTTCGAAATCTACCTCAGCCTGCCTAAAGGGATTTTTTAGAATACGGGCCAAGGATCCCGGGTTCGATTCCCAATGCTTTGTATATATTTACAATCTGTATCTTCTAGCCGCTGGACAAATCTTTTCCTCGCACGATTCTTTATTGGTGTCGTAAGTTCTGAAGGCCCTGTTCGCAATTTTCTTCTTTAATACTAATTACTATTAGGGACAATGCCTATCTCTATTACTTATAACATGTGGTGTACTTCATCACACATTATGTAAATGAAAAGTACAACGAATTTATTAATAATTATGCTGTATAATATGTCTTGCATTTAGTAACTTATGTCACTTTTTTTTTCATAATAAATTTGCCAAGGCATCCTTAAAAACAAACGAAATCTTGTTTCCTAGATGTAAAACATATAAGCCTATGATACAAATACGAAAGCAAGTAACTCACTTAACAGAACTTATGTTTTCATAATTACATAAGATATAAAAAAAAAAAATTACGATGTGTGCGGAATGGAAGTAAACATCTGACCGAGCTTGTTGCACTGTAGTGAAATATACACTGGTGCGATTAACCAATGAGACGACAGGATACAGTTAGTCAAGGCAAGTCTGTTGTTTACTTTTGCTCCGTACACATCTTGGATCAAGTTATAATCATTATGGTAACTGTTTTCTACGCAGTCCGGTTTAGGTTTGTATATTGTGTGAGAAATGAGTCGTATTCATATTGTGTGAGACATTTCCAAATTTCCAAATTTCCAAATTTTGTAGTCTTTCTGCACAACGCAGATTGCCTTGCAGACAAATAATATCTTCAACAAAGTATACACTTACACAAAAATTACAAGCTTTCAGTTAGATCATAAACATAATAACAGGAAAATTCAAATAATCAGTAGTAAAAACCATTAAACTTGAAAAAAAAAAGTCAATATGTCCAGCTTAATTGTTGGTATTGTACAGGTGGTTTCTTAAGATTTGGATGGATCCCTTAAGTGATAATAACGCCACTTCATTGTACAGATTTTGTGACAATGAGAAACGTTTACAGAAGGAAATGAAGAACTTAGTTATTGTTCCCCTACTACCAACCATTAGTCCAATGACTTCAACATTTTTCAAATCATATTTGTTCTTGAAGTACTCAATGGTTGGTTCGTATATCTTCTTTTTTTCATTATCAACTGCTGCAGGTTGATCTTCTTCAGTCTCAAAGCGGACTGTAGGGTCTACTATTAAACCAGTTGATCGGTTTTTGTCTATTGCAATGATGTCTGCCCTTCGTGTTCCTCCATCCATGGCAATGCAGTGCACCTCCTCGTAAACGTCATAATTCTGCAGTTTCAAGGCAGCCGCTATCTTGCTCCTTATTTGATGATGGCGAGTGTTCCTTAGAAGCTCCCCATGATGACAAAAGCCTAGAACGTGTGCCAAAGTTTCTACCTCACTGCAGTGCCTACAGTGGTTGCCGTTCTGACTTCGTCCATGGAGGGCACGTACTGGAGCAACATTTGCTTGCAACTTAATAGCATCTCGCCACTCGGAACTAGTTAGCCCTTTTTGATTTACCAACCATTTGTTGGCTGGAGGGCAATCTTCATATAACTTCACACCTTTGCCATGTGTTGGACGATTAAATGCCAATTTATGAAGAAAAAACTGAGGTATCTGCTAATTCAAGTTGGTTTGTCCTAGGCAATTGTTTAATCTGAAGGGCGTATTTGAAAAGCAACCACATTCTCATCCATTCTATTTATTTTTCTCCTTGATTTTTTTTTTTTGCCACAGCTGCTTCTATTTTCATCTTGCATTACAATATTTTTACTACAACACGGTTCTTCTCTCGTCCGTTTTGATGAAGTTTCGTTTGGAGTTTTCGTAGACAGTTTATGCCCATTTTGACTCATTAAACAGAAATTCCGGTACTGCTTTGCCTAACTACTGTATTTGCAAAATTCAGCCAAAAAACGAATTTTTACCTGAAATTTGTAAAATATTCTCCGGAAAAATGAGGTATGCACTATCGTTTAAGTAATTTTAATACTGAACGTTCTGTTGTTTGCTGAATTACGTATTGAATTTTAAAAAATAGTACAAGTTGTTATAAATTACATAATAACAATTAAAAACAAAACAAGGTTATTACAATAAATTTCAGTAAACTGAAAACTAATGAATACAACGTTGCTTTAATATTATACAATCGGTTACAACAAAAAAAAAAAAAAAAAAAAAAAAAAAAAAAAAAAAAAAAAAAAAAAAAAAAAAAAAGGCTGTGCACTATGAACAAATTGTACAGACGGTTCCCAAAACATTCACTTAGCCAAATAGCTAAACATTTTTGAATGAACGGAGATATGCACAACATTTAAAATCTGACATAAAATGACGATAGAAATGTGACAAATTGGTTAAATATGCACAAAACATTTTAATATCGAGCAAATATGATGAAATATTTCAAAAATAACAAAATATGCAAAATTAAACCATCAATTTCTTGTTATTTCTTTGATACCTTGTACATTTCAGCACTAGCATGTACAGTAATAGTTTGCATTATTAAAAATATGATTTTCATAAAATTCCGGGCCCTAGTGATAATAGTGTTAGACTTATATAGCCCCTCCCGAAAAAAATATCTTCGATAAGCCCCTGGTTTTTACCCAGTTTGCTATGTAATTGAGCAAGGAGACCTTCAATTAATTTCACAACTGAATACGGTCTACACGTAAACACCAGCTCAAATATAATATTAGATTTTCGAACACAGAAAGTAGTATTAACGAAATGTTAATTATAGTCTCTTTTTTATTGTTTCAGCTGTGTTTATACTCCTTTTAGCTATGAGGCCAAGCCAGGAGTTCGGGATGTATATCTATACAGTAGGGTAGGCCATGGAACTATTGATTGTCAGTTATTTTCTATTGTCAGTGTATTTTATAGAGTAAATTTCAACTGATATTAATTTAAATGCATATGATACAAGATGAAATGGCGAGGATGATTCATGGTATGTAAATATTTAATTAGGCATTTGCCTTTACGACTGGGACCCTGAGATTTGAACCTGGGACCTCCCGAATGCGAGTCCAAGACGTTGCCATCTCGGGCACCTCGCTCGGTAATTATAGTCTTGTATCAATTTTAATTATGAAATGTGAAAACATGAATTGCAAAATAGTTCAAAAATACACTTATGTTTTTTTTTATGGTCCAGAGTCGAGAAGTATCCGCTGTGTCCAGACGAGATACAGTAAATGAACTGTATGCTGCTGCCTTGTTAAAGCAGAAGTTATGCTTGAAATGTGACTAATTAAGCGAATCAGGTTGGGTTGTGTTCGGGACAACACAAGTTTAAAAGCCGTGGCTCGCCGAAGGACATCCATTATTTTACAGCACGATGTTTCTGCCACTCATAATTACCCCGGCCCCCTGTTTCTTACTAGCATCTGACGTCATCTGTGGTGCCATGGAAAATACAGACATAATCCTAATAATAATTCTGCATTACTACTAAGACCGATTTCGCCAGATATAGTCTACTGAAGTTTATCTGTCCAATATTTTCATTAAGACGTCAAAATACCGAGCGAGGGGGCCGAGATGGTAACGTCTTGTACTCGCATTCGGGAGGTCCCTGGTTAAAATCCCGTGGCCAGCAAATTTGACATGTGTTTTTTCGTGGTTTCCCCAGTCGTAAAGGCAAATGCCGAATTGGATATTTACACACCATGAATCATCATCAACATTTCATCCTGTATTATATACATTTAAATAATTAGCAGTTGAAATTTACTCCAAAAAATTACATCAATAATAGAAACAATTATTGACAATCAACAGTTCCATGGCCTACCCTACTGTATAGACATAGATCCTGAATTCATGATATGGCCTCGCAGCTAAAAGGAATAGGCTATAAACATAGATGAATTAAAAAAATAAAACATTCTCTACCGTGGATAATAAACTTTCTCATTTCACCTTCTGGTACAGAGTAATAGGCCTTACTGCAATAAAAGAAAACTTTGCAATCATTAGTCGAAATCAGAACGTTTCTTATTAACACGTCTCGCGAATTTCATGATCTGTATAAATGTGTTGTAAATTTCCTTGTTTGTGTTTATTTGTAAACTCTATTTGATGTATTTTATAAACTGTGATTTCTGTGCAGAAATCTAAAAATAAACATTTATAAGACAATTGTCGGTTATATTACACGGATGTGAGACATGGTCCCTTACTCTTCGGGAAGAACATAATCTGAGTGTGTTCGAAAACAGGGGCCTTAGGAAAATATTTGGGCCTAAGAGAGATGAAAATGGGGACTGGAGAAAACTGCATTAAGACAAGCTTCATAACCTGCACTCTAAACCAGATATAGTAAGGGTAATTAAACCACGGAGGATGAAATGGGCTGGACATGTTGCGCGCATGGGGGAGGAAAGACATCTCAAAAGTATTGACTGTGAGACCCGAAGGGAAAAGGCTCCTTGGAAGACCCAGACGTAGGTGGGAGGACAATATTAGGATAAATTTAAGGGAAGTAGGATTTGAGAGGTATGGTAGGATGGAGTTAGCACAGAATAGGGTTGAATGGCGGCTCAGGTAAGCGCGGAAATGAACCTTCGGGTTCCATAAAACATATAATATTCCTTTAGCTTACTTAGCAATTGTCTATTGCCATTGAGTAAGTAAGTATTTGTTTCTCGAGATAGCATAATAAAAATGAAAATAAAAAGACTTAATATTTCCTATAAAAGAACTCTCAAATTTAATGTCATGTAGGATACATAACAGAGTACAGGGACACGATATGGCATCCATATTCACATTTGGCACGATGCGGCTCGTGCAGACCTGACTAACGTGGAAGATGCTGTGCTAATTAAGCACGTAGAGATGTTCGTGGCTGCATTTCTGCCTCTCTCAAGGTCGTCGAGCTCTTCTCGATGCATCCAAACTGTTAGCTTGCACTCCAAACAAATTCCCTCACATCTGTGCCAATTAACTTCCTTCCCATGTGTTCTCACATAAATACGTTTTACGACTTTTACTTGGCAACAGCGGCCTATTTCTATGATGTAACATATATAAAATAATGAGGCACCAGTACTTCACGAACCTGCGCAGCTGTAGTCGTAATATCCGGGCTTTATTGTCACGATACCAGGAACAATGAACAATACACTCAATTCTGATCTGTATTTTCATTTTTACTGAACTGCAATTATATAGCCCAGTCAAATTCAGTGGCGGATCCAGGGGAGGGGCCTCGCTCCCCAATTTTTCTTTTTCGCTGATTTGACTTTTATTTTTATTCGTCATAAAGATTAGCTATTAAAATAACTAGGGCTGAAAATCGATTAAAATTTCTAATCGAGTTAACGTTTGACTTTAATCGATTAATCGACTGATTAATCGACAAACAGGTCGGTATTTTAAACGAAACCAAAGTGTACCTACATTTAATATTGTTTTACACGTTTAATAACTACTACACTACAGATAATCAGAAGAAATCCTGAATTAATGAATACCATTATTGGTTAACTAGTGAAAAAAATATATACAAAACTTACATTTCCTGTTACTTTTTCAGCCAACACTTTAGACACACGAGTTTGTTGACTAAACTACCCTTCATGTTTCTGAATAACGGGAATTGTTTGGGCACCGTAGGCTGAATGATACATGATGTGCCAAAGCCGGAGAAGCGAGAGAAAAGGAGTTTGGTAATTTGAACCATTTCTCGAAAAACGTTTTTCAGAATTCGACTAAACCGATTAATCGGAAAATGTAATTGATCGACGATTAAATGTTTAATCGATTAATCGAGCTCATTAATCGATTAATCGGTACAGCCCTAAAAATAACATACAGATTCAATTAAATACAAAACAAAATAGAATAAAATCAGGTAAACGGATGTAACAGAGTGCCAGAATTCTTTTGTTTCATCAGTGATAATTGCAATTTATTGCAGAAAATAAGTTCTGCCTATTTCAAATTCTAATACCTATATAATGACCTATAATTTAAAAATCGAAAGTCCTTCATAAGATAATTTCCAATTACAAAATAAAAAACCCTGGCTTTTAAAGCTAGTCTTTTATAAAAGCCTAGAAATCCGTGCCCTAATTATAATAAAATCAGGTAAACTGATGTAACAAAGTGCCCGTATGTTTTTTTTAATCAGTTATGACTGCAATTATGATATGCAGAATGTGTTTTTTTTTTAATTGATTTCCAAGTTAAGCTCCAGATTTATTCATTAAGCAGGGCTTACGGAAGAAGAAAGGTCTACCATCTCGGCCACCTGGGTCATTTTAACGGTCTAGTTGGATAAGCGCATGTAAATCAAAATGTTTTTTGTCATAGCTACCTGTATTTTAATTTCCAAGACCTTAGACGATCACAGTAAAACAATAGGCTATGTTGTCAAGAAAAGTGATTTTCATTTTTTTTTATAAATTCTTTCGAATACGTATATTACCATAAAATAGACATTAAATTGAGCATTACTCCGAAACAGGTCAACCGATTTTATCCATTATGAATAGACGTCTTCCCATGGACATTATAAATGTGTATACCAAGTTTCATAAAAATCCGGTAAAGCGTATTTGAGTTACCGCGTCTTTTTAAATATACACTAAATTGGGTTTTACTCCGGTACCGGTCAACAGATTAGGTTCAAATTCAATAAGGCACTTCTTATGGACGTCATAAATGGGTATACCAAGTTTCATGGAAATCCGATACAGGTATTAAAAGCAGAATAGAACGGCGCCATAATCTATTAAAATAGGCACTAAATTGGGCATTACTCCGGTACCGGTGAACCGATTTGGTTCAATATCAATAGGGTTCTTCCCATGGACATTATAAATGTGTTTTCCAAGTTTCATGAAAATCCGAAAAAGCGTATTTGAGTTATGGTGCGTACAGACACACGGACAGACGGACAGACAGACGGACAGACATTTTTTCGTCCACCACACAATCTCATCAAGTACCATACTGACACTTAATAAACAATTTCTTTGCGCAATAATGCTTGGTGTTTCAATTCCTGCCATTGACATTTACATTTTCCTGTTGGTACAGTAGAAGATAACGTAATTGCAGCAGCCATAACTCAGGAGACAATGTTATGTAACTAATATCAGGCAGTAATTCATGTCTTGATTGTCTCGGCGTACGTGAAGCGTGAAATATGGAGCATTGAGGCCGGTCTCGGCTCATTAGCGTTTCCAATTCCTTTTGTTTGTGTCCGAGTGAAAGTTGGAAGCAGGTGTCGCTGACTATTAGAAAATTTGTCTCAATTGTGTGTATCTCGAAACAATAAGAAGAGATTGAGGTCGCGTTTATGAAGTGCCAGTATGGTACTTTATGATTATGAGATTGTGTGTGGGGACGGGAAAATGTCTGTCCGTCTATCTGTCCGTGTGTCTGTTCGCGCGATAACAGTAATACGCTTTAATCGGATTTTCATGAAACTTGGTATAGACATTTATTATTGCAGCCCTATTTTGCATTACAGCATGTTAGGGCTATAGTTAAATACTAGGGATGGGTCCTCGATACTTTCGATACCTCGATACTCTCGATACTTGCATGGTATCGGCATCGAACGATACTTCAGAAAACTCGCTCGATACTTTTTCGATACTTTTCTGCAATTAAGTGAGAATGCTAGTATTTTTTTTAACAAAAACTTGTAAGTGGACTGTTTAAAAAACTAATTTTAGTTTTAATGTAGAGTTTCAAAATAATTATAGGCTACTGATGATATTAAATTTTGTCTCATTAAATATGCAGACTTAATTAATTTAGTTGGTATTAAGCAGTTCTCTCTAATTTTAATTTTTAATGTACCTATTTATTGAAACTGCTTTTATTGAAGGTATCGAGTATCGAGGAAAAAGTCATGTATCGGTATCGAGTATCGAGTATCGAGAAAATCTGGTATCGACCCATCCCTATTAAATACAAATAAAAGCATATTTACTATTATAAACAAGTACAATGAGTGAACACTAAGCGTCAACAACACTGAGCCATAGACTACAAACTGGGGGGAAAAAAATTACTAGAAAAAGAAAACCTAGTGCTGTAATCTATGAATTGAAACTATTTTACAATACCTTATAAATATGTTGAATGTACTTTTGAAATTCGTGAGAGCAACATTTGTTGTTAAATATACAATGTAATGGCTTTTCATAGCTTTTGGTAGAGGAATCTAGATTGAAGACAAATGCCATTCGTGCTGTTTCATACATAGGACACTCAAAAAGTAGGTGGTAAATTGTTTCCTTTCCTTCTCCACATCCACACTGGCAATAACTAACGTTAATTTTGAATCTATCTAAGTAAATTTTAAATTTTCCATGCCTTGATATAGACTGTGTAACAATAACATTGGGTTTGACAAATTTACAATTTCATCTATCAATAACTGAAGGGAAGAATAACTGAGAATTGGTATAGGCATTTATAACGTCCTTGGGAAGAAGCCTATTGATATTGGACCAAATCGGTTGACCCGGAAACTAAAGAACTGAACGTTTTAATTATTTTTTTTGTTAAATAAATTATTTAAGAAAACATCTAGCAATTGAGTAAATAATCGCAGACAAGGGCGCGGACACCTGCTAGGAAAGAATAAAAAAAAGGGGGAAGATACATAATATATAATATCAAGAAATAATACTTTACACTTTTGTGTTATTATATGGCTAGTATAAAAATGTTAACTTAGGTTAGGTTCTCCCTCTGGAAAACAGAGGTGTATAATATAATGTTTTGAGGATGAAATAAATTAATTTTAAAAATATTACTTAGATGCTTATTTAATTTGGACTGGAACTAGATACGATCTTCAGAGTCTTAAGCTGAAAACTCAACTTCGATTTCCACTGACGAAAATGTTCCTCTATAAGGTATAATAAAGATCTATCATTGAGATAACATTATAAACCCGCTAGTAGCCTAATTAATTGATATGCGACTTCCATATGAAACCGCTCAAAGAATTTTCGGAACATAAAACTTTCTAAGAATAACAAAAGACATAAAACACTCATTAAAATTGTAAGGTATTCTATGCTAACATGCCGGACTTATCCTAGTTTTTATACAGCGTGATAAGCAAGTATTTGAATGCAAATAGGCGATGTGAACGAACTTTGTGGCCTACACTTAAATTCATTATATGCAATTAGCCGATTAAACTAGTTTTTTTGCTAGTCATTGTCAGAAACATGATCACAATTAAACAAGATACCACTTAAGTGATTTCATATAAGGCAGGCACTAGTTGCAGTCCAATAATAGCTCTAAAACTTGTCTTTCAACTTATCTACATTCTTGTCACTACTTTATTGTTCCACTAACTGAAAAGAAACGTGCCGTTTTATGTAGCTGACCCGTGTAGTTATCGGTTGATGGGCATTCAATACATTCCTGAGTGAAGTAACACAAGACTCAACAAGGATTTCATTTTCTGCAATAAAGTTATTTTAACATTCCTGTAAGCAGGACTAAAATAGCTAATGGCGATGGGAAGATATTTACGGGTCAGGATCAACTTTTTAACCAAGTTTAACCCTTGTTTCATAGAGATATGAAAACTACTCATAAAATCTCTTCACTAATATTATTAGTTCATTGGTCAGCTGATTGATTTGGAGGTTATATCTGGATTGTTGTTTGTGTTTTGTTCTTCTTAGTCTTTTTGTCAATACTATTTCAAAGCAGCACGGCTTACATATATCTTCATAAATGTTACAAATAATAACTAGCTCTAAGAAATTAATCAACCTGCCAGGCACTTATTCAAGATAGCAATAGGCTAAAATCTAACCTCCAATCCTAAAAACTTATGACAAAAATTCCTTTGATAGCATATGTCAGCTTTTCCTAAATTGATAATTAAATCAGAGTGATTCATTTTCCACAAATTTATGATAACGAAATCTGAATTACATGGGTTTGAGAATAGGTTATTAGCCCAGATACACTTATAGAAAAACACCTAATAATATGAGTAAGTTTTATTAGTTCTGCAGTCTATGAAACCGTTTACTAGTAATGTCAGCAATATTTAGTAATTTAGGGCCATGAACTCATAACTAATATTATTAGAAAATATTCCTATGAAACAGAAGGCTAATAATAATAACTAGGGGGCGGCTTTCTATGACCAAAAAAATAGGATATATGCATGCATTTATGACCTAAAAAACATTAAAATATGACGAATAAAATTTAAAATATGACTTTACCACTTGTATATTTTTTAAAAGTTTCATTACAATACATTTTATTAAAATATAGTGTTAATTATTTAAAATATCTGTAAATTCTCAAAAAAGTATCATTATAATGCAAAATTTACAAAATATGATATGAAACTTTAAAATTTCTTTAATATGCACACAAATATGCCAAAAATATGATCTAAATATGTATATTCATACTAAATAGTTGAAAATTTCAGTTATATGCACAATAAAAGCCGTTCCATTTTCACCAGGATGCTTGGAATCGGGTTTAAATTAGTCGGAAACCTGAAATAATGCAAAGGGTAAAAATATGACATGTCATAGAAATCCGCCCTCTAATAATAACTAATATTATTATCTATTTGCTAATAATATGACTGTAAAAGTTCCATGAAAGAGGGCCCAGGGTGCAAAAGTACCTCATCTCATTAATGTTTCTAACATGATTAAGCACTGTTTTCAGTATTCTGGTACTAAAGCAAAAAGCAAAGTGACAGAAGGTAAAACAATGTCTGTATGACAGAATATTATGTAGAAAATGACATTGTCCGAGGGTACAGCATACAGCACAAGAGAAGAGCACAATTCTGTGTATTTGAGATGAACTTTATTACAAAGACATACAGACAAGCAACAAGCCGACAGCGTCTACCTGTTGTACGCGTTCTCACGAAAAGGACAGCGCGCAAAACAAACAAATATCGCATTACGAAGCCAAACAAAGAGAGACACACACGAGTCCATCATATTTTAAACGGCTAATTAGGGAGAAGAGCGAAGCTTGGCTTTGTTCCATATAATCTGCAGTTTTTACTGCCTCGCTGGGGTCTCACTTCACTTTTATGTGATATGGTAATTACCCCAGGTGCATATGCACTCTCAAGGTGCCTAAATATTTACATGAAGCAAAAAATCTAACCCTTCTTATCCACTTAAAACATTTTGCAAACCATGACCGCAAGGGACTTCCTTTTATTAATGTTAAAAATGAGAATTATATGCATTAAGAATCTATTTATATATTTATATATTTAAGGGTCTATTTATATATTTGTATAATAAAACACTATAGGTAGAATACCCGATTACAATGTTTATGTCAAAAATACAACTAATTTATACAATATAATAAAAACAAAAGGTAAGTATACACAAAATATACATTTAGCTGTAGCCTATATAATAGTATAAATACATTATTTAGACTAGGCTATATAGAACCATTGTCAGATCAAAATTTGAATATTGCTCATTAATTCCAGGGTGCGCGGGCAAAGAGAGTTAAGTCCACTTTATTTTTACTGAGAATTAGAGTGACTTAACATACTATACCAGCCCAACATAACTTTAGAGATGGATAAACCCATGAGGCACACATCCATAACTACAGTACAATTTTGAATATGACTTACTGGACTTAACACAAATGTAGAGAACATTTTTATCTATAACTCTATGTACATATCCCAATTTTTTTTAGGATGGTGGACTTAACTCTCTTTGCCCGAGCACCCCGGAATTGGGAATCTTGCTACTATTAAATACAGTAAATTAATAGAGTCCATTCAAAATAAATTTCTAAATTATACGTATTGCAAATAACTATTAGCCTAAATTTGAATCATATTCAACTATGTTACAGTATTTCAATATCCCTGAATTATCACACAGACGAAATTGTCATGCATTGTTGTTTTTGTACATAGGCTATTACTTAATAACGAAATAGATGTTATTAATATTCCCAAAGAAATATCTTTTTATGTTCCACGTTATCTCTATCTATATAAAAGGCTTTGTCCTGACTGACTGAATGAATGACTGACTGAATGACAGGAATCAACGTACAGCCTAAACTATAACAGGTAGAGACTTGGAATTTTGACAGTACCTTCGTTTCATAATGTAGGTGCTCACTAAGAAAGGATTTTGAAAAATTCTGATTCTAAATGCCAAAAATTAAATGTTTTTGAAAATACTTAATCCCTTTTTACATAGAATTATCAATTCCAAATCACAGAATATATTGTTGCCAAATGGTATCAGATGGGCTTGGAAAAAACAAATGAAATGCACTTTTGACAAATAAGAGAAGTTATCAAAATAATTCATGTTATAAATAAATATTACAGAATGAAATCCACTAAAATAATGGAATCACATAACTTTCTCTACCCTGGACATAGAGAAAACAAAACGAGGTATGGTAATGTGTATATTATTATATTATATCGCAGGTTTTTGGAGAGAAAAGTATGAAAGTGATAATGCTTTCTGTTTAATTTCATCCCCAAAACGGCTTTATGGTAACATAAGAGTGGGAAATTTCCCGCCTCGATATTACAATTTTATGATACAGGAATTTCTGTTTCTTCTTATTTAAACCTCTACCAGGCTTGCTGTGCACTGTACAAGCGATGGGATGCAAAATTCTAGATCCTCTATGAGCCATAAAAAACTATATCAAGCGTTTTCTGAGGGAATAGTTTGAGTGTAATAAGTCGTTCTTCCTATTTCAAATTATAAATGCCTATATAAGGACCTAGAATTTAAAATTGAAAATCCTTCATAAGTTAATTTCCAATTACAAAATACAAAACCCGGGCGACGCCGGGTCTTTTAAGCTAGTATAATATAAATGTTAATGCTTGGTGGTCAAGTGGCCAACTAACTTCATGTTGAACGTTCTGAGTGTTCGGTAGACTTTTATATCCTCAGAAAAGGAATTCCATAGACGAGCTGTCTCGACAGTGAAGGATGAAGAATAAACTAAAATACAGTATTGTGAGGGGGAATTGATAAGGTAGTTTGTTTGAGCTATAAAAGATTTGAACACAAAAACTGCTCTACTGTAAATTTTATAAAACTGGACTCAGCCCGTTCTTTTCCTGGACCCTTCATATGCAGTTATACCCCTTAAACTCTGTATATGCATAGACCTACAAAAATACAGTGGTAGGAAGGTCCGGAACAGTCTCGTGAGAACAACAGAAAACGTGAGAAATGTGCAAAATAGTATCGTATCAAAACCAGGAGTTAAACCTTTTTCCAGTAACTTATGAATAGACTCCGGATTTTAGATAAAATCCTATTTTAATCCTTAAGTGATATACAGACGGAAACTTGTATATGCATGTTTGATAAGTGACTATGCCTAAAACCGATACTTTTATAGGACCTAAAACAGCCTTTTTTACGTTAGAGCCTAATATTGCCTTTTTGCTTCTTTTCCTCTAAAGTTCAAAATAAGTTACTTTTTTGTTATAAATTCCAGCATTTATTTTCAGTTCGTACTAAATTTTAGCTCGGAATGTGCAGTACATGACACATTTGTGACGTGGTTAAATAGTAAGGAATGTTTCGTCTTCAGTAGAAAAATTCCTTGAAATTCCCAAGAAAATGTAGTGTTTTTCTCCCGACTCCCTCATCCAATAATAATAATAATAATAATAAATAAAAAACGTAGTTCTCTGAATCACTGAGGGATACAAGGGGTTGAATATGCTAGCGTGCGTAGCTTCTGGGCGAAGGGATTAGGTTTTCACTGTTATGGTAGCAATACAGACCCTAGTAATAGGCCTATATAATTCTGTGTACCATAGGCCTATATCTGTGTTTTATCATGATTATTGATAAATGGTGACTTCAATAAATATAATATTCTGCATTGCAATTGAGATAATTCAGAAAATTGGCAACTTTTTTATAATAAGAGACTATTTTACGACTTTTAGAACCTATTTTCCAATGTTTAGAGTCTATTTTAGGTACCTAAAAGAGCATTTTTAGCGACCTAAAAGTTCGAAGTTTACTTATAAAACACTGGCTAATATTCCACAGCTGCTGAAAGTGAAAGTGATTATAAACAAAAACCTGATCGAACGGAGACAGGACACATTTATCATAAACTGCTACAAAGAGTGTGGAATTCCATTTAATAAGCACATGTGGAGTTATTTTAGAACATGTTTTTCAACTCGAGGCAGAAACTCGTGTAGTTATCTTGCGACATAGAACGCAATTCCGAATACAATCTGAGGGCATTAATTAAGTTTAGTCAAATTCCAATACAGGAATCCTTAACTTCAACTTACAGGGGAAACTATTGTGGGTGACTTTTTCCCCCCCAAGAACTGCCTCTACCTGCTGCCACCCTAATTCTCTTCGTCTTGTCAGTGAAAAGAAAGGTAATTAGGCGTATTTATACTTGTCTGCAGATACGTACTACAGCAAGTTTACTTCACTTGAGAAGTGTGAATTATAGCGGCAACACTGGGGAAATCCACACGACTACAAGAGCGCCTGTTCTTTGTCGGTATCTGTGTTGGTGCTGATTTTCGGATTAGGGAACAATGCTGTTTTATTTTTTGTAGATAGACAATGGTTTCGTACGAGGTCTTCTTAAAATGGCACGAACAGTACCTCACATTATGTTAGGCCTACATCAATCTTTAAATAAAAAAAAAAAAATAGAACAAGGTAATAATTCAAAAGTGCTGTAAAAAAAATCACGAAATGATTGTACATATCTTATTATCTAATTATTAATAGCTGTATTGTATATAACATTATCTTTCTAAATTCTTAAATAACTATTGTAGTAAGGTGTACTAGAACGTGTATTGTTGTAACAATCAATCATGTAGTATTACTAATGTAATGGGACATGATGTTAATAATTTAATAATAAAAAAAAAAAGTACCTCAGATTTCGATAATTAGGAACGTTGGTAAGTTACAAGAGATGCCCAATGCACGACAGATATTAGAGAAAAGACAGCAATGGCCAAAATTACTTTCAACTAAAAGAGAGCTTCTGATGACCCAAAAATGAAATTTGCAGCTAAGGAAGAAGCTTACGAAGTGTTGCTTCATATGGAGATGAAATACGGTCGCTGAGGAAAATGGAAACGGAATACTAGAGATGTGATGTTGCAGGAAAATGGAGATCTGGTAAACAGACAGAATAACGAACGAAGAAGTTTTAAGAAGAGTGGATGAGAAAAGATGTATCTTGGAAGCTATGAAGAAAGAAAAGCTAACTGGTTAGAAGACGAGAAATTCTGCTGTACGTAATCGAAAGAAAATAAGAGGAACAGGAAAACTTCGTAGAAGAACATTAAAATATTCGATGACATAAAGAAGAAAAGAAGCCGTGGGAAGTTAAAAGATATAGCAGAAAGATTGGAGAGTGCCTCCCCTAAGGCAGAAATACAAACAAATAAATAATAAGTTAGGCCTAATAAAGCATAATAATGCAGTGTACCATTTTTATTAAATGCCAGAAATGGAATTTTATGTGATTGTGTGTTGGGCGGGAAAATGTCTGTCCGTCTGTCCGTACGTCTGTTCGCGAGTGGATAACTCGAATACGCTTTATCGGATTTTCATGAAGCTTGGCATACGCATTTATAACGTTCATGGGAAGAAGCCTATTGATTTTGGACCAAATCTGGTAAGTTAAATCAGTTTAGGCCTACTTGTTTTTATCTGGCACAGACAGACGGACAGACATTTTTCCGATTCACCAAGTAATCTTAGAAAGTATCATATTGCACTTTAAAAAATTAGAATTCTATTCCGTCTACTGAGATAAGTTAAAAAAAAAATCCTCGTATTTGTCTGCAGTGGATGGACAAATACTGGGACCGGATAGAGAGAAGAATATTCCGTGACACTTCTTTCACCCTAGCATTGAACGGACGTCTTTTAGGTAAAATTCCTATCGGGCGTTTATTTGGTTTGAATCTAGAACGTTCACAATCTACAGTTTGTTCGCTGTTTACTCTATGCAGACGTATGGAAATTCCTCTTTACTTGAGTCTTGTCCCAGATTTTGTTGCCGTTGGGGTTGTTTATTTTACAAATGGATGCTCTTTCCTCCCATGGTTGAAGCTGTTGAATTATAAATCCAGTGTTCATGTATGAAGATGAGGTTTTTTTTACGAGCTCTTCCACACAACTGTATATTGTATCGAGTAATGTATTCCAAGAAGTAGCCTGGTGGAAGAGGTCATATCCACAGACCGGGGGTCTTTTTCGCTTCGGTAGCCTAAGCAGTTTATTAAGTATTTTGGCATACTGTAGTTGTTTGTTTGTTTTATTAATGAAATGTTCTTCGAAGTTGTAATTTATTCAGACCAGAGAAATCTAGAGTTAAACTTTTAAAACAATGATGGTTTAGTTATATGTTTGGATCATGAACATTCTAGTTCATCCTAGAATTTGGTTTCTATTCTAGAATATTAAGAGTAGTGCCGATTGTATTATATGGATATGAGACTTGGTCGCTTAGTCTTCGGGGAGAACATAATCTGAGAGTGTTCGAAAACAATGTGCTTAGGAAAATATATGGGCTTAAGAGAGATGAAACTGGGGACTGGAGAAAACTGCATAACGACGAGCTTGATAACCTGTACTCTTCACCGGATACAGTAAGGGTAATTAAATCACGGAGGATGAAATGGGCTGGACATGTTGCGCACATGGGGAAGGAAAGACATATCAAAAAAATATTGACTGGGAGACCCGAAGGGAAAATACTTATGACGTAGGTGGGAGGACAGTATTAGGATGGATTTAAGTGAAGTAGGATTTGCAAGGGATGGTTGGATGGAGTTAACACAGAATAGGTTTGAATGGTGGGCTCAGGTAAGCGCGGCAATGAACTTCAGAGTTCTATAAAATAGATAACATTCCCTTAGCTTGCTTAGGAATTTTCTATTGCCATTGAGTGAGTAAGTAAGATCATGAAAACTGTTTAAAAAAATTTTGAGTAATTTCTTGTGTAGTGATTCAAAGGTACGTGGCAGTTAGGTTAGGAACAGTGATATTAGCGTTGATTCCCATTAAGTTTACAGCTCCGTTTCTGGATCACGTGACACATGCGCAATTCATTGCCACTCATAATTCTCGTCTCCAAACAGCCATTTTATGTTCACAGACATGTTTTTATGTTCACAGACAGGGATTCTCATTTTACCAGTCAGTTTTTAAAAAAATCAAAGTTTTGAAAACAGGTTTCATGAAAACTACCCAGTATCTAAGAAATAGTAACCAATTTCCCGGTGTTTCGGGCACTTCCCATAAAAGTAAATTACTATTATCTGGTTTCTATGGATTATGAAGAACGCAACAAGCTAAAAATCACCGATTTTCAACTTTTTACGTGAATAAACATAGTTCGTAATCATCGAAACCATTCCAACGTTTTTTAAAATACTTTTACAATAACTGTATCCAATTATATACTCACACACCAGACGCATACATTCCGTTTAATCCGTTCCTTCAACTTGATCTGAACGCCAGTAAGTTTAAGTTTTATAGCAGGAATGTCTTTGACAATCACAATTACACTGACTTACACCAACTGAAGCTGTTGCCTCACTTCACGGAAATCATATCGACGCCCCCCTTTCCCCTTGCACGACCCCTTCACGTACATAAAGCTCACTCACAATACTTACTATTGTTTCTTTTCAAACAGTACAGAATTCCTCCCGAGGGAGACAAATGTCCATATCTCAAACTGCTTCCCTTCTTGGAAAGATATGAAGTTATAAATTACTACTACAATAACATGTATTGTGCAATCAAACTCCTAACTATATAGATTTATGTGGACGAAGACCTGTAGAAAGAGAATTAAATTAAATTTAACGTCATTCCATTTTAGACCACTAAATTGTAAATAAATTAAAAATTTTAGCCGATCATGTTAGACTTTCTTGACAAAATATCATGCCGATAGCATTTGTTTCCAGTTTTATCACAATCCTAGCATTTGTTTTTCTCTGTTACGTATTAAAACTGATTGTTGCGATAGGCGTAGTTAAACTGATCGAGTTGCTTTGAATCAAAGACGAGATGGATATAGTTATAGGTATGTAATAGATATTAAAAATTGCACAATCTTTTTTTCATTCCAAAAGCAAACACTGACTCCCATAATAATTCTCCTCTTTATAATGTGCTCCTTCTGTACAATTAATCGCACAAAATGGGTAAAAGTAAATTATATACGTAAATTATATAATGTAATCTTGGGGTACCGGAAAATATAAACTGAAGTACATTGTAAAACCGGATAATGAAAATAATAACTTTAAATTATATTTTTAAAGTCTCTAAAAATGTAATTATCGTTTTCTTAGTTTTACAAAGATTTTTAGTTATTTACTATTAGATTTAAATAGTTTCAAATAGTATAACAGACGGTAGTTAACAAATATGAGTGATGAATTTGCTGACAGCGTACGTTGACTGAGAATAAAGAGGCCTATAATTTCACTAGGCCTACATAAGTGAGTTTTTACATGATCTTTTTCTGCGTAATAATAGACTTTAATGTAATCGCAGGTTATCATGTTGTTCCGGGCTGGTGGGCAGTGGTCTTACGCGAGCATCTTCAGAAGTTGACTGGATGTTAAAATTTATAGGCTACTTATGATAGGCCTACAATCCATAATTCTTTCCAATACCTAACAAATGTAATGGCTATGACTTTCACAGCTATCTCCAGAATTCTAGATCCTTCATGGTATTATCTGTCGTAGAAACATTGTAAATCATTCTGGGATTTCCACTTATGACGCAATCAATGATTTCCACCAACACGTAGTAAATTTAATGGCTGTAACCTTCACAGGTACATTCAGAATTTAGAATGAGAGGGCAAGGCATTTATTGATCAGAAAATAGCGAAAAAATGCAAAATAAAAAATGCACTTATGACCTACATAAATAAAAATGAAACCTTTTTAAAAATCACGAATAAAATACCCATGATGGCTTATAATTAGTTTTTTTTTACAAGTAGGCCTAATGGATTGATTTTAGAGAACAATTTAACGGATAACAAGTATTATATTTATATTTATAATATAGAACACTGTAATTTTGTTACTACCCAAGTAAGTAAATGCTTTAAAACACTATGGCTGTCCGGGTTTAGCCGCGTCACTTTGTTGAGAACTGACGTTTCGGACATTTCTGTGATGTCCTTCCTCTGAGAGACGACGAAACTGAACTACGTTTCGTCGTCTCTCAGAGGAAGGACATCACAGAAATGTCCGAAACGTCAGTTCTCAACAAAGTGACGCGGCTAAACCCGGACAGCCATAGTGTTTTAAATTGTGACTCCGGCCGCGGAAGCCTACGTATTCATCTAAGTAAATGCTTCTTTACATCCTTTGTGGAAATAACCTATTAGTCCTATTGAGATAAATGTCAGAACACTTTAGGCCGTCGTGGTCTTATAGAAAACTACAAAAAATGCCGTAAAGACCTAAAAGTACCATAAAAATGACCTATGTCTTGAAAATGACGAAAAATGCAAAATAATGCAATAAAAATTGCCCATATTTAACCAATTAATTCATAACACATATTTGTATATATTCAAGCTATCTTTCATTCCTCATATAAAAAATCTGGTGTGAAATTCACGTAACTTCCTCAGCCTAAATGAACGTTAGCCTCTTGTTAGTACGGAACAGTTTTCGAGAAAATCGCGACGAACGACATTTTCTTCATGTAAAGTCAACTTAAAAATATGATAAAGTCGTCGCCAATCTTCGTGTTACTACCCAAATAAAACATTTTGTTTTCGTAAGATTTTCCGTTACAAGAGGCCGTATTGCAAAGAGCGCATACTCAAGTGGGTGGCTTATAACTACCCTACAGATAATTTCACAAGAATTGAAGGGCAATTTGTTATGGCTAGGGTTCGGATGTTTATGACCTAAAAAAGTGGAAAATATGATTGCAAATATGACCTTGTGTATTCTGAATTAACTGATTAAATAAGGGCAATTTTTTGGCATAATTTTGCATTTATTAGTCATTTGATCTCTTGAAATTGACTAAAAATGCAAAATAATGCCAAAAAATTGCAATTATTTATGCCCGGTTTCTATAAACTCGCGAAATACCTATGGGTAAATTATCCAATGGACAGAATTTACACAAGGATAACTTTTACAAACTCAAATAATTTAAAGGTGACAATCACATGCACTTGTGGTGAGTTTCTAGATAAATGTTCTCTGGGTAAATATGAAAACGACAGAAAAAATGTTCCTACAAACTTGGGCTAGATCTTTCCAAGGTTAAATGGTCGGGTTAATTTATCCTTTCATGGATGGCTGGATAAAATTTAACCTCTCATAGGATCAATAATAATTTAAACAATGTGAATCAAAGCCTTCTGAATTAAATTAACTGTACAACTCCAAGCCCTTCCTCATTATATCATCGTGGGTGATTCTGGAACTAATTTGCCCATGGATAATTTACCCATAGGTATTTCACGAGTTTATAGAAACCGGGCATTAATCAAGCAATTCAAAATACATAAGGTCATATTTGCAATCATATTTTCCATTTTGTTAGGTCATAAACATCCAAACCCTAGCCATAACAAATTTACCTTCAATTAATCCATGATAGGATTTGTATATATTCCAGCTATCTTTCAACCTTCGTATAAAAAATCATTAACTAGTAATTAGTAAGATAACAATACCGGACCTGGTAAGTCTGCTGTATTGGCTGGAGGGGCGGGGGCGGATAGTACTGCCAGGTGGGATAGTAGTACTGGTCCATCCGGATTCTTCAGTGTTCGCCGTCACTATCACTAGCACTATCACTAACACTATCACTGACGCCACACATCTCGCGGAGGATACGTCTGTACGACGCTAAGCACCCCGACAGATAAAAACACCCCATCACCACTGTCCATACTACACTACTCACTGATAATCCTGAAGAACGAGTTGGCCACTGGAGGGGGACGTCCAGTTAAGACACTCCACTAGTTTGAGCACGCGGCCGCGGGCGGCCTATTCAGGAGGGACCAATGAGAAACATTAAAAGTATGGACCAAAAATGGCATTTTCATTTATTATTTCATAGGCAACGAAATTAGGGAAACTGATGCAACAAAGTGCCAGAATATTTTTATTTAATCAGTTATAATTGAAATTATGGTATGAAGAATATATATATATATATATATATATATATATATATATATATATATATATATTGATTTCCGAGTTAAGCTCCAGATTGATTCATTAAGCAGGGCTTACGGAAGAACAAAGGTCCAGTTTTTTTTAATCAGATTAAAATCGTCCAGCATCAGCTGAACTATACAGGTATCTTGACAATCGCGCACTCACATAAAAAAAATGTGAACCTGACCAGCTACGGGATTTGAACCAGGGACCTCCAGAATGCGAGTTCAAGACATTACCATCTCGGCCACCTCGCTCAGTTTAACGGTCTAGTTTATTAAGCATATGTAAAGGAATAGTGTTATTTGTCGTAGCCAACTGTACTGCAATTTCCAAAGCCGTATATGAACACTGTAAAATATGTTGTCATGAGGACTGATTTGGATTTGATGAATTCATTCTAATATATTAACATAAAATAGACAGATATATAAGCATTCATGAGCCACAGATTATTGTCTCTGTCGGACACTACATGAGAATATTATAGGAGAAAAATTCCTCCGGCACTGGGACTTGAACCCAGGACCTTTGGCTATTCGCGCCAATGCTCTACCAACTGAGCTAAGCCGGAGCTCAATTCACAGCGCCAGATGGAACTTCTCTCCTATGACTGATTGCCCTAACGGTCTACCTCACAGACAGACAAGTTATGTCATATGCAGTACTGTGAGGCACACTAAGTAGTGATTTTTGTGACCGGGCTCCCACTGTTATTGTACAGTTAACATTCAAGACAGATATATAAGCATTCATGAGCCACAGATTATTGTCTCTGTCGGACACTACATGAGAATATTATAGGAGAAATCTGGGTTCAAGTCCCAGTGCCGGAGGAATTTTTCTCCTATAATATTCTCATGTAGTGTCCGACAGAGACAATAATCTGTGGCTCATGAATGCTTATATATCTGTCTTGAATGTTAACTGTACAATAACAGTGGGAGCCCGGTCACAAAAATCACTACTTAGTGTGCCTCACAGTACTGCATATGACATAACTTGTCTGTCTGTGAGGTAGACCGTTAGGGCAATCAGTCATAGGAGAGAAGTTCCATCTGGCGCTGTGAATTGAGCTCCGGCTTAGCTCAGTTGGTAGAGCATTGGCGCGAATAGCCAAAGGTCCTGGGTTCAAGTCCCAGTGCCGGAGGAATTTTTCTCCTATAATATTCTCATAAAATAGACACTAAATTGGGCATTACTCCGGTACCGGTCCAATTAGGCTTCTTCCCATACGCGTTATAAATGCGTATACCAAGTTTTCATGAAAGCCCGAAAAAGCGTATTTGAGTTTTCGCGCGTACAGAAATATGGACTGATGGACATTACCATCTTATAAAGTACCATTCTTGCACTTAATAATATAACACGAGATTATCATATCGATAAATTTTAACAGAACCACTTTTTTACTTTCTCTGCCCATACCATAGCCTGCTATTGGTAGAAGAAGTATTGAGTTCAACCCTAAAATTCGAAGTCTGGGTTTTAACATGAATTTACGCTTGAGGTACCCTGAATCCAAAATACAATTTTGAGAAACAAGTCTGCGTGTGTCTGTGAACATCCTTAGCTCGAGAACAAAAAATAGTATAAAAATAAAATTTTGTAGTTGGTTAGGTACCTTCTGAAGACGTAACAAGAAGATTGGCGAAGACATTCTCTTATTTTTAATGCCATTTTATATGAAGAAAGTTTTGAGAACGGCTCTAACAACCAGTGGCGTAGCAAGCTTAGGTGGTACCCGGTGCGGAAAATTTATTGTCACCCCCCCCCCCATTTAAATTATTAAAAGATGGAACAGTTCCAAGTGTTATTTTTTGAATAGTCAAAGGTAATCCCACGAGAGTTTAAGAGTTTATCGATAGATGCAGCTGCAACGAATTTATCTGATGTAACTCGTAAACTCAACGGATTATGCAAAATTAGTAATAATTAATTTGTTATATAAAAACAAAACTAAGCTCCGAAATCATGATATACTATGAATCAATCATCCATAAAGCGATTCGAGTTACCATGTTGTCGCCATGTTGTAACCAGTGCTACCAATGGTGCATATAAGACGTAATTTTGTTAGGATTAAGGAAAGACATACATATCAAGTACATTATGCTGTACATTGTACATTGTACTGTTAAACGGCAATAAATTCCATTATTATTATTAATCTAAAGTGCGTTATAGACAGACAGATATACATTGTTTTCGTGAGCGACAGAGTGTGGGTTTTACCGTTAATAAAGCGAACATCTAGGCCAAAATACACTCCCGAAATTGTGTAAATTTTTATTTTTTGAGTGATTTTTTTATATTTTGTTTTCCAAGAGAAATCTCGAATTTTGGAAAGATGAATTTTGATAAAAGGACAACATTTTGTATTTATGTCAGATACCTTTCAAGATGTGAACCGAAGATTGGAGACACGTTTTCCTTATTTTTACATAGGAAAGTTTTCTCGAAAACGGCTCCAACGATTTTCTTTAAATTTTGCACGTGGGTTGGTTATACTAAGAGCTAAAACTTTTTCGAAACACTTTTTCGAAATAATTCTCTGAAGTTATAAGCCACCCACTCTGAATACGCGCTCTTTTCAATACAGCATCTTGTAACTGAAAATCGTACGAAAACAAAATTTTGTATTTGGGTTAAGTATCTTATGGGGATGTGACACGAAGATTGGCGTCAACTTTCTCTTATTTTTAATGGGAGGCTAACTTTTATTTGGGCAGAGGAAGTTTTGTGAATTATACATCAATATTTTATAGGTTGATCCTAAGAAATTTCATAAACAAGTAATGTGACTATTTTACGGAACTGTATTATTAATAATCTATTCTTAAATATGCGCACATCCCAGTTCAAAATCTAGGTTGAAGGAGACTTCGGAGTCAACTTACATTCGAAGTTTATTTTCGTCAAAGCCATGACTGCCGCAGCGGGTAGAATTGATTGCGGCTTGAGCGATATAAAATATCACAGATTGTTGAAGTCTCATTTAAATTAATAAAACTGCAGAGACAAGCATCGACAGAAATAAACACCCCTCCCCCTAACCATAATAGTATTGTTCGTATCAACACAGCGGCCGGTTCAGCCGCGTTTTATTACCTTGTTGACTGAATTTAAAACTAAAAGTTTCAATACGCATGTTGACTTGTAGAAAGTTGTTAAGCTTATTTAATTGTTTTGAATAATATTATTATTTTCTTTAAATTCCCTTAAGCGATTATTTTACTGACAAACACACATTTTTATTTTGTCACCCCCCGGGTGATGGCACCCGGGGCGGCCCGCACCCCTCGCACCCCCCTTCCTACGCCACTGCTAACAACGTATATACAGAATGTATAATACTGTGAAATAATTAGGCCTACGTACATTAAGCGGAATTCTTTGCAAGTGCATTTTGTGAAATTTTGACATATTTTTAAAAATTTCTTATATCAGTGTATAAGAGTATGAATTAAGGTTAAGAATCAAACTTTAGACCTTTATTCTTCCGCAAGTCCTGCTTAATAAATCAATCTGGAGTTTAACTCGGAGATAGATTACAGAAATAACTTATTTTCTGCATATCATGAATTGCAATTATCACTGATTAAACAAAAGCAATCTAGCACTTCGTTATAACAGTTTACCTGATTTTATTCTATATCAGAAAGCGAAGTTAGAAAGGTGTATTACCCATGCTTAGAGCAAAGAAAGTTACATGAGTGCATTAATCAGATTTTACTTGGGTTGTGTATCCTTTAGGGATGCGACGAAACGACGTGGTTACGACTCTCTCTTCATTTTACAACTAGTATACATGGAGAGAATTTTCTTTGCCGATATTTTCGAAACCGGCTCTAACGATTTTGTTCAAATTTTCTATACGATTTCCATAATATATTAAACGGTATATTACGTATTTTATATATATATATATATATATATATATATATATATATATATATATATATACCAGGTATATAAAGTACAAAGATGTAAAACTTTTATTTGGGCAGAGGAAGTAATGTGTTTCGCATAAGATTTTTTTTTTTCAAATTAAATTGCCTGCACGTTTTTACATTATAAAGTAGCCTAATGTACGTAGCCTACGTATTAGTACATACCCCAAACACAATTACTTATAAGCCACCTGGGTACATAGACAATGTTTGAGGGAGGTGCGTTTTGGACACTGTGGGATTCCTTACTAGGGTGTGGCCGGTTTTGCTTTTGTTTGATGGACATAGGATTGACCCTTTCCACCTGAACTTAATCTCCGATGGAAATAATTCCGAAACCCTTTACAAAAAGAGGGGATGTTGCGTAGACCTGGACGTTAAAACGATCTCAAGTTTCCAGGTTTACAGAACCTGATTCTATCAACTTTTCTAGGCGTCTTCATAGGGGAGACTTGTCCACAATGGAACTCAGGTGGAAGATGTTCAACATGTAACAAGTTCCAATTTCACCCACAGACGCAGAAAAGCTTTATGTCCACCATTTCAGGGAAAAAAATACAACCACTGCAATAAATGGATGTATTAATAGATATTTAGGAAATTCAATGAGGAAGGAAGGTTAAACTCAGATTTCATAATATAGTTTCAAAACCGATGTTACTGTATAGCAGCGAGACCTGGGCCCTATTTATTAAAAGTTAAATAGGACCTGGGCCCTATTTATTAAAAGAATAATTTGTTTTACAGGTTTACATTTTGACAATTGTGTTTTTCATAAAAACTGACAGCTTTACATAAGTGTCATGACAAGTTTGCAGATTTGTGTGACAATTTTACATATTATTATTTCTCAAAACTTTTGAGTTTACAAGTAAAAGTCCGACAAATATGTCAAACCTTAGGAAACTACCACTTATAAAACATTAATTTTTGTTGACATATTTACAAATTTACAAAAAAAAAAAAGTAAAATTGTCATTACAAGAAGTGACAGGCAATCTTTCGTACGTAGGACAACAGAGTACATTACGTAATGTGTGGCATAACTTGATCAATTAACATAAAGAAACACCGACTTAATAGTTTATTCCTTTGAAGCCGTCTGGATATGTAATGAAAAACTCTACTATACCATAATGGCACAGGGGCATATCCAGAAGTTATAAAAGAGAGGGGCTGAAATAAAAAAAATTGCAATTACTGGAAAGTACAGAATATCCCCCCCCCCCCGAAAAAAAACAAGAGGTCCAGAGGGCTCCTCCTGAATTTCTTTTTTAAATGAAGCGCAAACTGACGAGTTTTTAAGGTCTTTTGAGTGATTCCTCCAAATGTCTCAGCAGATTTGTTCAGAATTTCTTTATAACACTGTAGTTAGAAAAAAAACTTTAGGCCTGCCGATAGAGTATTTCTTCAAACCTTACGCATACTTTCATATTTCCAAGGTTATCTACGATCTACTTCACGCAGATTTTTATTTTGCAATGTTTTAATTTAATTCAATTTAATTTCAATCTGTGCAACGCCTCCCATTTTCTAGGTCAAGATAAATAATTAGCTGTGCTCGACAGGGCAGAACGCTTAAAGATTGCCCCGCAGAAAGCGCAGATCCTATCAGTAAGCTTTCATTATTATTCATGAAAGTTAAAACATGATTTCCGGTGGGCTTCGGGTATTAGTTCAACACTTTGTTCTTATTGCGATCACGAAACGTGTTGTGGAAATTTTTCATCCATTATTATTGTTATGTAATGACTGGATTCTCTCGTACAAGTATTCAGAAACAGAATTTCTTGGTAATGTCAAGGTCACTTTAGTTAAAAGATGACTTGAGATCTTATCTTAAGATTCGTAGGTTATACAACAACATTTGGTGCCTTTCCTCACAGAGTAATTAAATAACGAAATATGCAATATTCATAAAGCGAAAGACCTACTACCCTTAGTTTAACCTTAAGAATTTTAGTAGCAAGGATAAACGTTTAATTATGTATAAAATAAAATCAGGTAAACTGATGCAGAATGCTTTTGTTTAATCAGTTATAATTGTAGTTATGATATGCAGAAAATAAGTTATTTTTGTAATCTATCTCAGAGTTAAGCTCCAGATTGATTCATTAAGCAGGACTTACGGAAGAATAAAGGTCTAGTTAAAAAAAATCAGATTGAAATCGTCCAGCATCAGTAGAACTATACAGATTTGTGATATCTTGACAATCGCACACTCACATAAAAAGAAGTCAAAGCGGCAGGGTATGGGATTTGAAACAGGGACCTTCAGAATGCGAGTCCAAGACGTTACCTCGCTCAGTTAAACGTCTAGTTTGATAAGCATATGTGAAGGAATAGTGTTGTCATAGCTAACTGTATTGCAACTTTCAAAGCCGAAAATGAACACTGTAAAACAATAATGTTGTCATGATAACTGAGTGCAATTCGTAAATTATTTTTAAATTACCATAAAGTAGGCACTAAATTGGGCATTACTCCGATACCAGCCAACCGATTTAGTTAAATATCAATAGGCTTCTTCCTATGGACGTTATAAATGCGTAGCCTATACCAAGTTTTATGAAAATCTAACAAACCGTATTTCAGTTATCGCGCGTACAGACACACGGACGGACGGACAGACAGACGGATAGACATTTTCCCGTCCCCCACACAATCTCATAAAGTACCATACTGGCACTTAATAAAATAAGGTAAACAGACGTAACAAAGTGTCAGAATGCTTTTGTCTAATCAGTGATAACTGAAATTATGATATGCAGAAAATGTTATTTTTATAATAGATTTCCGAGTAAAGTTCCAGATCGATTCATTAAGCAGAGCTTACGGAAGAACAAAGATCTAGTTTGATAAGCATATGTGAAGGAATATGTGGGTAGTGTCATTTATCAAAGCTAACTGTATTGCAACTCCCAAAGCCGCAAATGAACAATGTGAAACAATATGTTTTCATGAGAACTGATTTGCATTTGATAAATTCCTTCTAATATATTACCTTAAAATATGCACTAAATTGAGCATTATTCCGGTGCCGGTCAACCGATTTGGTTCAAAATCAATATGCTTCTTCCCATGGACGTTACAAATGCGTATACCATGTTTCATGAATATCCGATATAGTGTATTTGAGTTATATCGCCTTTCTGATACATTACCATAAAAAGGCATTAAATTGGGTATTATTCCGGTACCGGTCAACCGATTTGGTCCAAAATCAATTGCCTTTTCCCCATGGACGTTAAAAATGTGTATACCAAGTTTCATGAAAATCCGATAAAGCGTATTTGAGTTATCGCGCGTACAGATAGACAGACAGACCACCACACAATCGCATAAAGTGAGTACCATTCTGGCACTTAATAATATTGGCTCCTAACATGAGAAACTGTTCCATCTAGAAGCCCTAATTCTAGGAACGGACTACGTGACCCTGAACACTATGAATAAACTTGGGGACAAGATCAATAAAATGATGTGTATTTTTTTATATTAATGTCCGGTCATCAAGCGACCTGTATGACCTGTATGTGATGGCCCCCCAAACCGGATAGGCGTGGAGGGGACAATCATGATGGGCTGGTCAACGAGCTTCTCTTATTTATAACTCCTTTATATCTAAGTGTAATTTATACTCATCCCCTCTTGTATTTCCAAGAAGCCTTCAAGCACTCTGAGGTTATGGAATGTACAGCCTTTCAACAATTTGAAACTTTCCCACAGGGTTCTGTATTGGGAACAGATTTAGTTGTACGCGATCTTGTTTATATACTGTGTTGCTGCTTACTCGTTAAGATTTATTATTGTCAGAATAATCTGAAATATAGATTGTAGCTAAATGTTAGACTATCATCCATTAATCCTAACTGGTGAGGGGTCGATTTTGATGTCTAAACGTCATTAAAATCGGTCTTTTGGGGGGGGGGGGGGGGGGTCACTTGAAAAAAAAAACCGCCTGTAAGGCCAAGTCAAGACAAATGAATATAGAAATCACTGCCTCAGTAGGCTTATTCTATTCTTCATATTGAATAGAGAAGGTCTTTATTACAATGCATTCATGTAAATTTACGTCTTGCGTTAGTATTACGTATTTAACAGGGAATGTAGGCCTACGTTAAACTACAGTTAGGCCTATATTAGTTGCAAACACTAAATAGTAGGCCCTAATATAAATAAGGAGAGAGAGATAAATTCATGTACATGCTCAGAAATATTAAAATAAATTTCCATCAAGTAAATCTAGAAAATTAATTTATGTTATAAATGGGGGTTACCATAGGGTATTCCGGACTATCTTCAATGTTGGTGTAGGAAGATTCCTTTTCTTACTGGGAGAATATACAATAAAGTTTCATAGATACGTAGTAAAGACTGCTTTGGGTAGCTGTATATTTAGGCCTACATATATATATATATATGTTAGAATTAGTTTTTGTGGAATAACTATGCGCATCAGTACAATTTGTGAAAATATTTAAATTATTTCTGTCATAGAGGAGACAGGCCAGGACAAACATTGACGATTCGTAGGCCTACATTCTGGCTTTACAAATTTAACAGAGAAATATCAACTCTTATACAATTCAACGGCCCTATATAAATAGCGTGCTTGCTCCCTCACTTCGTGAGACATCGGATATACTCGGCGATGTTCGTCTCTCGCAGTCTAAACTTTCAGGAAGAGTACAAAATTAGGAAAACCGTTTCTTTATTACTAGACCTGGGATTTTAAGGCAAATGCCTATTTTGTTCCTTATGAAATAGCATTAAAATTTTTAAATATGTGGACATTTCATGATACATCACTTACATTTATATAGTTTCATAGTGCCCTAAAATACCTATTCGGACCTTTAGAGTCTATTTTACTAGTTTAGTGCCTAAAATGCCTATTTTGTACATTTAAAATAAGATTCAACTTCTGCAATTTTTCCAATCTTATAATGGACACCCCTCAATGAAAAGCAGAACAGCAGAGGTGGGGTTTTCACAGAAACTTGATTATTCCAAACAATTGTCGCTAAAGCAATGCTGACTGACGTGGGAGGGGGAGGATCAAGGGGGAAGGACTACTGTGTCAAAAGTCACCAATGAAAGAATATCTGTTTAAGTGAATATAGTTCATGATGCCTAATTTTGCAGTTAATTCTGTTAAGAATAGGTAGGCCTACACCATATTTCTTGCAGTAAAAAAAAGACCATGTTACAGTTTAAGTGTATATTGTAATATTTTAAAGTCTATTTTCTATCTATTTACACATTCTTAAAGCATATTTTAAGTGCCTATTTTCTCTTTTAAAAGCCTATTTACTTGTTTTAAAGGTTTATTTTAGGTGCCTAAAACTAAATTTTTAGAGCCTAAAATCCCAGGTCTATTTATTACATAAGGCCTAAGTAAAATGAACACAATGAACAAATATTTTAATTGCTTACTTTTGGTCAATACACATCTTGGATCGAGTATAGAGGCTTAACTAGGTTTAAATAAAGTTTATAAATAAAGGAGAATACTAACATCTTAATGGTAGAGCTTTAAGAAACAGAACCGTGGTCACTGTGGAAATAAATGAGCCACATTTCTCCCGAGGAGAGTGGAAGGGGTGGAGAACCGGACACACATTTAGTGTGGGGTGGCATTGTGCCTTGACGCCCCCTAAAATATTCCGGATTAAAACTAGACCCTGGGTGACCAGCTAAACCCGTGGGAGAATTCCAACTCGATGAGATATTATGATTTAATGATCATATCAAATCCACCCCTCCGAATTACGTCAAACGGTGTCCGAAAAAAAATCAGCTGGACATAAATAAAATCAGATAAACTGATGTAACAAAGTGCCCGAATACTTTTTTGCACTCCTTAGCTAGTAAGTGTTTCTTACGACAGTTGTTTACATGGCTCGTAACTTGACATTACCACACGCAATCTTGTTGCTAGGGGCGACGGGCGGAAAGTGAATTGTTGCTAGGGGCGACGGGCGGAAAGTTACTTTACCGCCCGCAAATGCTTATTTGCGAGCAGAAATGACCAAGGCCTCCCCGCTTTATAAATATTCGGTTGCCAAAAACAATAACAAATGCGAATCCCTTTCTGAAATAAGCACCATTCTTCAAGTCTGTATTTACATAATATTTTCAGGTAATATCACAATTAATATAATTAAATTGATATAAGTAACCGTCGTGCAAAAAATAGCATGCAACACACGGACCGTAAAGGCATTTACGGGTCTCGAAAACTTAAAAACCCTCGGCTGCGCCTCGGGTTTTCAATCTGTTTCCTCGACCCGTAAACGTGCCTTTCCGCCCTTGTGTCGCAATATACTATTGTTTAATCAGTGATAAAGCGTAATTGAGCTATCGCGCGTACAGACACACGGACGGACAGACATTTTCCCGTCCCCACACACAATCTCAAAGTACCATTCTGGCACTTAATAACACGATATTTTTATAGCAATTATGATATGAAGAAAATAAGTTATTTTTTAATCGATATCCGAGTTAAGCTCCAGATCGATTCATTAAGCGGGTCTAACGGAATAACAAAGGTCTAGTTTGATAAGCACATGTGAAGGAATATGTGGGTAGTGTTATTTGTCAAAGCTACCTGTATTGCAAGTTCCAAAGCCGTACGTGAACACTGTAAAACAATATGTTGTCATGAGAACTGATTTGCATTTGATAAATTCTAATATATTACCAAAAAATAGGCTCTAAATTGGGCATTACTCCGGTACCGGTCAACCAATTTTGTTCAATAACAACAGGCTTCTTCCCATGGATATTATAAATGCATACACCAAGTTTCTTGAAAATCTGGGTGTATTTGAGTTATCGCGCGTACATACACACGGACAGAAAGGCAGAGAGATTTTCCTGTCCCCCACACAATCTCATAAAGTACCATTCTGGCACTTAATAAATGGTGCAAAAGATTTAACACAAATAACATACACAATAATAGTGGTAGTAGGAATAATAGTATTTGTAGTGGTTCTAATGAAGGAAATGGATAATTATTATTATGACAGTAACATCTGGTGATATCCTCAATAAATGTTATAACGTGCTAACACCTTTTTCTTTACCCTTAACGCTCTCAGCCCGTAAAATGGAACTTTACATAGATGGAGAAAGTTCTGTTAAACAATACTTGCGATTAAAAACCGTGCAATAGTATATTGCGATACAAGTGCCGTAAGCAGTGCATACGGATCGAGGGAAGAGTTTGAAAGAGTTTGAGTTTTTTTTTTTAAATTTCCGAGATCCGTTATGCGCTTAATGAACGGGTGTTGCATGCTATTTTTTGTACGATGATTATTTATATGAATTTAGTTATATTAATTGAGATATTAGCTGAAAATATTATGTATATACATTATCGGAAATAGATGTTATATTTTAGAAAGTGATTCGCATGTGTTGGTTGTTATGGGGACGGAGTATTTGTCCTGTTAAAGCCGCCACAAACTGGGGGGCCTTGGTTCCGGTCTTCGATAAAGGCTTGTATTATAATAGTTTTACTTACGGCACGTGTGTTTTTTGTAATTTTTACAGCACTGAGATTTCTTTTGTTTTCATAGCAACCAGATTCCTTGTGGGAATGTCAAGTTAGATCCAAGGCAACAATATTCGTAAGTACCACTAATTAGTTACGTCGTGCAAAATAGTATATTGCGACACAAGGGCGGAAAGGCACGTTTACGGGTCGAGGAAACAGATTGAAAACCCGAGGCGCAGCCGAGGGTTTTTAAGTTTTCGAGACCCGTAAATGCCTTTACGGTCCGTGTGTTGCATGCTATTTTTTACACGACGGTTACTTATATCAATTTAATTATATTAATTGTGATATTACCTGAAAATATTATGTATATACAGTCTTGAAGAATGGTGCTTATTTCAGAAAGGGATTCGCATTTGTTATTGTTTATGACAACCGAATATTTATAAAGCAGGGAGGCCTTGGTCATTTCTGCTCGCAAATAAGCATTTGCGGGCGGTAAAGTAACTTTCCGCCCGTCGCCCCTAGCAACAAGTCACTTTCCGCCCGTCGCCCCTAGCAACAAGATTGCGTGTGGTAGTGTCAAGTTACGATCCATGTAAACATCTTTCGTAAGTAACACTTACTAGCTAAGGAGTGCAAAAATACATTTTCACTCACATCAAGGACGGGTAGTTTTGAATAAAGGATTCAGTGAAGACTAAAGAGGGAGCAGCCGGTTCGAACTGAAACCAATTCAGGCTTAAAATCGAAGCCACCCGTGCGAGATATATCGTATTCTTGGGTAACTGAATACCGTAATGAGACGTGGCACGTTATCGGCAAGAGGCCGACAGGTATCGGTCAGGTATTGACCAGGGGCTTGCATCTCATTAGCAGAGGTCAACATGTTCTCCATTTCATTTCTCAACTGGTTAACTAAGGCCGGTATTCCACTATCGGAAGATGCTAAACATATATTATACAGCCCAACTAAAAAGAACTTTTTGTTTGGTGTCTCAGATGTTTTACGGATTTTGACTATACTTAGTGTGCTTATTCCAAATATGTAAACAGCTCTACTTTTATATAGATTTTATTCGTGAACTCTTAGTCTAGCGAAACAAAATCTCATAATATAGCTAGTGAAGGTTCTTGACCATACTTTAGACACGTAGGATGAAAACTGTACGAAGTACAGAAAAACTAAAAGCTGGATTATTTTTTGGCCCCCAAATTGACAGCTCATAAGTCATAAACGACCGTACAATATGTGATAATGTCAATTTTTTTAAAGAGCCCATGTTATATTGTTATTGTAATGTTAATGTAATGTTAGAGTGTTGCTTTTTTCTTCACATGATTTAAAAGCTAAAAATAGGCACTGTTTTTTTATTTATATCAAACGTAAAATGGGATAATATGCATGATGGTAATACCATATCTCACAAAACTAAAGCTGATAGGGTAAAACTAATTGCACATTTGCCATCAGCGACCTAAATATACCCAAGAAAAAGTATAAATTCTAAGGCACCAAAATGGCTGTTGGTCTGTGTTATTAGAGTGCTCAAAAACTGAAAATTGAAGAAGGAATTATCTAAATAATGAAATATTAAAACTTATCCGAACACCGTATACAGAGTGTTAATGAATACCACCGAAATATTTTACCTGTGTATAGAGAGGATATAGACAAGCAACTTTTATTAGGAGTTTTTTGTTCTATGGATTCAATTTTTCCTGTTACTGCTTAAAATTTTCCAGGACACGGCCGACACTGCTTCTAACATTAGAAAAAAAAAGCAAAACAAAGGAACTTCGTTGTTAACACTGGAGTAATGATTAAATAACTAATACATTGGCGGCCAGTCATGTGATTAGTCTGTAAATTTTGCAGATTATGAAAACTCTAAATTATGATATAGCTGTTGATAAATGATTAAAAATCAGGTTTTAATCGACCACTAAGAAGACTTATGATCACCAAATTTTAATAACTTTAATGCCCCTTGTAGCATACACATTTTATGTCATAGAGCAAAAATCGTGTATATATATATATATATATAACTAACACATTTATGCCAATATATATATATATATATATATATATATATATATATATTGTAGCAGTGACACAAAACGGGAAACGAATGAATTGCGTAAATTTATAAATATTATGAGTTATTTCAATAATTATAAATTAAAGTTAAATCGATGGCCTAAAATTACAAACCCATGTCGGACTGCACAGAAAACTGTTAACACAACGATCGTAGTTCATTTTCTTGTACATAATTCTGTAGTACGAAATTTAAATTTTTTTTTTATTCAGCTGTGTTTATACTCCTTTTAACTACGAGACCATATCAGGAGTGTGTATACAGTAGGGTAGGCCAAGGAACTATTGATTGTCAAGTATTTCCATTATTGGTGTATTTTATGGAGTAAATTTCAATTGATATTAATTTAAATGGTTATGATATAGGATGAAATGGTGAGGGTGATTCATACTACAATGCAACATTTTGTAGGATCTACTTTAAAATCAACTTTCTTACTTTTCTTCTCAGATGCTCCAAAGATTTTAGACCTACAACATCCTTTCTGCATTTACACTTTTTACAACTATGTATAAATCAGTCTATAACTTTGTGTGTACAATAATAATTTTTATAAATAAAATATCAGTTTTTAGGTCAGTCTTTTAATCATTAAGTCATTTTCTTTAAAATTTAGGGTCATTTTTCAAACAATTTTAGGCATCAGAATCCGGGCCTTGTTTATTGTACAGAGTGTTAATGAATAACACCGAAATATTTTACCTGTATATAGAGGGGGCATAGACAAGCACTTTTATTAGGAGATTTTTGCGCTATGACGTAAAATGTGTATGCTACAGGGCATTAAAGTAATTATAATTTGGTGCTCTTAACTCAATAATTACGCGATTCAGGGTTACAATTTTCATTATATTAACTTCATGCCTTCCTAGTGATCGATAAAAACCTTATTCTTAATCATTCATCCACAGATTTATCATAATTTAGAGATTTCATAATCTGCAAAATTTACAGACTAATCACATGACGGGCCACCACTGCATTAGTCTTATTTTATTCATAACTACTGAGTATAGTGTTAACAAAGAAGTTCGTTTGTTTTGCATTTTTTTTCTAATGTTAGAAGCCAGTGGCGGCCATGCCCGGGGAGATCTTATGCTGTAATAGGAAAAATTAAATCTATAGAGCAAAAATCTCCTAATAAAAGTTGCTTCTCTATGTCCCCTCTATACACAGGTAAAATATTTCGGTGTTATTCATTAACATCCTGTATATTTTAAGGTGTGCTTTGTCTAATGGCAGCCTCTTAATGGTGGAAGCTGAAAGATTTTCTTTCTGAATAAACAAAATCGTTCTGTTTAGGCTCCGCGTAGTTAGGCCTACTTTATTCTACAAGTAACTAATGGCCTCTCTTTTAATGATTCTGCGTTATTTAAATTATATATCCTGCACTATACCATGTTTTCCTAACTGTGAAACTAATTCGTTCAAAAGAACAACTACGCACAAAGAGCATTATACGGAAAACATTTTAATGATACAGTAGTATGTCTCTAGCACTAGACAAAAGACAGCTTTCGTTATAAAACGCAGGATTTATGCAGAGTTTTTCTTCATAAGCATGGTAGTTCCGAATAAATTATCTTTGTGATGGTGTTAATATGACTGTAATAGTGAATTATATGCCGCAACTAAACTTCCTTTCATGAACAGCTGCAATCCAGAGCATGACTGTATTCTGAACACAGATTCCCTTTTAAAAGATAGAAAAAATATCCGTAGAAACGCGAATAAACGCTATTAATAATGTATGTTCACATACACGATTTTACTTACTTACTTACTTTTTTTTAATTTATTTATTTATTTATTTTTTTATTTTCATTTTTTTACTCAGTGGCAATAGACAATTCCTCAGCAAGCTAAATGAATATTATCTATTTTATGGAACCCTTAGGTTCATTGCCGCGCTTACCTGAGCCCGCCTTTCAACCCTATTTTGTGCTAACACCATCCAAGCGTCCCTAATAAATCATACTTCAATTAAATCTATCCGAATATTGTCCTACCATTTGCGAGTAGGTCTTCCAAGTGGTCTGTTCCCTTCGGGTCTTCCAGTCAATATTTTTGAGATATGTATTTCCCTCTTCCACGCGCGCAACATGTCGAACCCATTTCATCCTCCGTGATTTAATTAACTTACTTATTAATTTACTCAACGGCAATAGACAATTCCTAAGCAAGCTAAGAGAATATTATCTATTTTATGGAACTCGTAAGTTCACTGCCGCGCTTAACTGAGCCCGCCATTCAATCCTATTCTGTGCTAATTCCATCCATTCATCCCCAGCAAATCTACTTCCCATTCTAAGATTGTCCTCCCACCTACGTCTAGGTCATCCACGTGGTCTTTTCCCTTCGGGTCTCCCAGTCAATACTTTTGAGATATGGCTTTCCTCCCGCATGCGTGCAACATGTCCAGCTCATTTCATCCTTCGCGATTTAATTACCCTTACTATATCCGGTGACGAGTACAGGTTATGAAGCTCGTCGTTATGCAGTTTTCTTCAGTCCCCATTTTCATCTCTCTGAGGCCCAAATATTTTCCTAAGCACGCTGTTTTCGAAGAGTAAGCGACCATGTCTCACATCCATATAATACAACCGGCAGGATAATTGTCTTATATAAATTTATTTTTAGACATCTGGACAGTTAACGAGAATATAAAACTTTCTGAACTGCATAAAAACAAGCTTTTCCTGGTATAAATATTATTGTTCGGAAGTTGACTGCTTAACATTCTTTGATTGTTAAATAACTACCTATTTGGAAAGGAGGAAATTGGGGAATAGTCGTGGGTAATGTCCCAAGTGGTCCGGATTTTATCGATAATTGACGTGCAATCGACTGGCTTTTACAAATATTGGCAATAGGCAATGTTTTCGTAAAGTTTAATCAAGGGTGTCTGCCTATATTAAGTTGCACATATTCAGTCGTTTACTCAGGGATTGGGCCTATTAGTACCGTTTTTCCCTCAGCTGTGTACATTCATTGTATAAATGTTAACCACTGAACTGATTTCTCATGAAAGACTGAAAATACTTTTACACCGTCTAACCCTCAATTCAGCATAATTTTGGTAGTTATAACGGGACAAGGCTCTTTAGAGGTTATTGCCTTCATTTAAACCACACGGCAGAGACAACTCCTTTTACATAAAAGTACTTAACACGCCAAAATTAGTAAATATCTTATCGTTTACATCACCTTCTTTATAACTGTGGAATCCCGGCAATATTTATCATAATTTAAAATTTTTATTGTACTTCGGACCATTAGACGCACCCAACATTCAAGGCCCTGCTTTGAAGGTAAATAAGTGCGTCTTATGGCCCGTAAAATACGGTATTAGTAACGTTTTTCCTTGTATAAATGTTAGACATGGATTATTAGTATGGTTACGTGAGAAACATGTATAAAAGTGGATTTCTGGTCATTTCCATGCCGGGTGGTGGTTACAATGGAAACAGAGCAACTGTGCAGTAATATTTTGGTGGAGTCGATGAATAAGTGAAATGCTTTCAAGTTACGATTGTAGAGTGGACCCACAAGCACAGCTCTCATGTATTAAACAGGCCTTCAGGGGTGTCCACAACCTCTATTCTCATGCATTAAACAGAGTTATAGCGGGGCCGCAAATTCCATGTCAACGAGTGCTAGTGTGTTCTGTGAATTAAACAGAGGGATTGTCAGGGCTATTCCTTTCATACGAAGCGTATTTGATACTGACCAATACCGTTTAACTCTGCCTCGGATATTGGTCAGTCACCCTGATTTATTAAATGCCTTTATCGTATTTTATAAGATTCTGTGGGGAATATAAAAATGTGTCTGTCCGTGTGTCTGTACGCGCGATAACTCAAAACCGCTTTATCGGTTTTTCATGAAACTTCGTACACGCATTTATAGCTATGTCTATGGGAAGAAGACTCTTGATATTGGACCAAATCGGTTGGCCGGTACCGGAATAATGCCAAATTTAATGCCTTTATATGGTAATATATCACAAAGGCGCGGATAACTCAAATATGCTTTATCGGATATTCATGAAACTTGGTATACGCATTTGTAACGTCCACGGGAAGAAGCCTATTGATATTGGACAAAATCAGTTGACCGGTATCGGAGTAATGCAAATTTATTGCCCATTTTATGATGATATATTTTTAGATGAATTTATTCGTCAGTAGCATTGGAAAGTCAATAAGTAAATATAAGGATTGCTGCCGATGAACAGAATAAAAAATGTGATATGACACAACTTTCATATCCCCAAATAAAAGTGTTGCCTCTTAGTATAACATACAATACGAAATATACCATTCCGTTTAACAATGCTCGGATATCGACTATGAAAAACTCCGAAATGTATTCCAACACGTCTAATTAGCGATTATTCCTTTCAGAGCTGAATTTGTATATTTATATAAGCGAACATGAAGTAATCGCATATGTGGGCTCTAAGTTTAAAATCAACGAGGAAAATTCTATTAGAAGAATTAGTATCCATGAATGACAGTAGTAACAAGAGAATAAAAATCCTCTCATTTCAAACAAAACAAGAGTCTATCCATCTTATTTCTCGGCTTTAAAAAAATATTTTTAGGTGATGAATTTATACGTCAGTAGCAGTGGAAAGTTAGTAACTAAAATTTCTGGAATGCTGATGGTGTACAGAATAAAAAAAAATCCCTCTAGGCAGGCCTACAGGCTGAGGTAGCTTTCGAAGTGCTTTTGGTTTAATTTATTGTCGCTGCGCAGCACTCTTCTTCTTTAGGCTTGGCATGACAAACCTGCAATAATAACTGCCAAAAAGAGGATGAGCACTTTTTCAAACATTCAAATCTCGCCTTATATGAGAACTATCAAGAAACTAGTTATAGATTTGTAGAGTACTCATCAAGAGCTTTCCAACGAAACCCCACAAGACGTAGTTTAAAAAATGTCGAATTTTCATTCCCCCACCCCCACTCGTACCCCCAAAACCCCCAAATCGTTGGTGTCACTGAGAAATCCATAGGGAGTACTCTAATTTATTCAAACAAAGTTCACCTCTATACTTCAAAGGGGCCGAGATATAAATGTTTTAAAATTTCAACCCCCGACCACCATTGGGCCTAGAAATAACAAATATCTTCAAAATTACGGCCGCTAGCGTAAAGATATATCTTCTTCTAATATATAAAGTCGAATGTGTGTTTGTGGATATGTGGGTTTGTATGTATGTATGTTCCTTATACAAATCTACATTTCTTCACCAATTTGTACAAAATTTTGCACACATACCCAGTTAAGCCCGAGAAGTAACGCGGTCAACATTAAAATTGAAATAAAATACCCCTTCCCTTGAAAATTATATAATTTCTGGGAATATTATACTGAAAAAAAATGAAATGCTGTTCAGTTCACATGACAACAGTGTATTGTTTACTGTGATTACATAGGGCCTTGGCAACTATATAGCCTAATGCTGGACTTTAACGAATTATGATTCCATCGATGAAATATATTGGCGAAAATAATTACTGAAAATGAAGTCCACGAAAATAAAGCACAGTGTGATGTAGTCACATAACTTTCTCTACCCTCGACATAAGAAATATTTTCTCACTTCACATTTTCATGTAGAAGAAGAGGTCGTGTTGCAGGGACAACTTAAGTGTGTGAGTATGCTATATCAGAAGTCTGTAAATAATCCTTTCCGCTTATACGTTATCCATAGCTGTAGGCTTTGTATTAGTTGAGAAATAGGGATGTTTATCTTAGGCCCTAAGCATGGGATGGGACATTTTGAGTCCTATGCTCGCAGTATATTATGTCCCGGGTTTTAGGGGAGGAAAGTATGAAAGTGGTACTGCATTTATATTTTATTTCAGGCCCGAAACGGTTGTATGGTAACATGAGAATGATAAATAAAATTTTCCGTCAAGTCAATACAATCTTATTTAATTTATGTTTCTTCTTATTTCAACCCCTCCCAAGCATGATGTGTAGAAGCAACGGAATGCAGCTTTCGACATCCTCTATGAGCCATAAAAAGCTATTTCTAGAGTTTTCTGATGGAATAGTTTGAGTGTGATAAATCTTTTCCTTCATTTCAAATTATACATACATAAAGTCCTCCATAATTTAATTTCAAATTAAAAAATACAAAGCCCGGGCGACGCCGGGCCTTTTCAACTAGTTATATATAAATATCACAATTTTTTTTTGAACGGGCGGTGGTTTCGTACTTAGGGAGGCATGACATGGTATCGATTGCAATAGGTAGATTTTCTTCGAATTTATTCGTCAGTAGCAGTAGTAGGTGAACTGAATTAAAAATGTGATGTGACAACTTTGTCTACTCAAATTAAAGTGCTGCCTCGTAATTAAACATAGGTCCTTGCGCGAAAGCGATTATTCCTTTCAGACCTGAATTTGTATACTTATATAAGTAAACATGAAGTAATCGCATCTGTGGGCTCTAAGTTTAAAATCAACGAGGAAAATTCTATTAGAAGAATTAGTATCCATGAATGACAATAGTAACAAGAGAATAAAAATCCTCACATCTATATTAATAAAAGGAAGTGTCTGTCTGTCTGTCTGTCTGTCCGTCCTTGATGCCCAGCGAAATCTACAGAACGCAGAGATCTGAAATTTTAAACATAGGTAGACTGAAGGGTCGGAAAATGCAAGTCGAAGCTGGAATTTTAATTTTCGCTTTCGTTCGAGAGTTATGAGTGAAACAGGGGCAGAAAACGTGTGTTTTTTTTTGGCGTTTTCGAAGCATCTGTTTTTAGTAATAGGCCTACTGAATGTCAAATCAATTACAGTAGGCTCTGGCTATTTTTGTCATACCTTGGACATAAAACCATCGCGATCGCTTGAATGTTGTAGCTCACGCTGGTCGATTCATTTGTTTATAATGTCAAGGCACGCAGACATATGAAATTTTCAATCTACACCGAAGAGGATTATTATTATCATTATTATTATTATTATTATGATAAGAGGGATAATCAATATAGGCCTAAATACGGTCAAACATTGTTCGATTTGGACGAAACTTACTATGAAGGGGTTTTCTGCACCAGGGAACTCGAATCTGAGGTCGCTTTTACCAGGCGACGCTATCTAATCGTAGTATGTAGTCCACGTGATTTAGGTGTTAATAAATATAATGATTTAACTATTATGCTCTTAATTTTTAATTTTCAAATAATTATCGCGGGCGAAGCCGCGGGCACATGCTAGTTTTAAATAAAACAATAGTCTATTCATCTTACATCTCTGCTTTCAAAAATATTTTTAGATAAATTTATACGACAGTAGCAGTGGAAAGATAATTAAGAAACATATCTGGATTGCTGCTGGTGAACAGAATAAAAAAAAATCTGATGTGAAAGTCACATAACTTCCTCTGCCCAAAAAAAAAGTTAGCAGTATTCACATATCAAGACACAATTTTACCCTATTATTATCCTATAAATACCTCTTCTTTCAATGATGCGACTAAAAGCGCAGGCTAGCCTATATAACAAACTTTAAAAAAAGAACATGTGACTGCAGACGTTTATTGAACTTTCCGCCGTAAAGAATAATTTCCGAAATTGTCGAATATTTCCCTCAGATACTTCTTTACTCTATACCGGGCCAACAATACATCTTTCTCACTTCACATTCTTATATAGAATAAGAGGCCGTGGAAGAGCGTAATTCAGTTGTTCATCACCCAAGATAAACTTTCTACAAACAGTGGGTGAACAGTGGGTGGCCTGTAACTACCCTCAGAGAATTTTTTCGAAAAAAAGTTTCAAATAAAACCTTTAGCTCTCAGTAAAAGGAACACATGTGCAAATTTTAAAGAAAATCGTTAGAGCCGTTTTCGAGAAAATCGCGAAAAACGAAAATTTCTTCATGTAAAGTCCCCTTAAAAATAAGAGAAATTTGTCGCCAATCTTCGAATCACATCTTCAGAAGGTACCTGACCCAAATACGAAATTTTGTTTTCATACGATTCACCGTTTCGGAGCTAGCCTGTTCACAAACTTCCACACAGACAGACACACAGACACACACACAGACATGTTTCCAAAAATAGTATTTTTGGATTCAGGGGGCCTTGAAACGTCTATATATGCTAAAAACTCAACTTCGAATTTTAGGGTCGAAAACAATACTTCCTCTACCTATAGTACCTATGGTACGGGCAGAGGAAGTAAAAATCCCTTTAGTTAGTACAAATCTGTATACGATTGCGTGAACTATAATTTAGTTTTTTTATGGCCGGTTTCTATAAACTCGCGAATTACCTATGGGTAAATTATAAATAAATTAAGGAATCGCGCACAATGTGCATTGCACAGAATTTACACAATTTACACAAGAATAACACCACACAAACACAAATAATTTAAAGATAGCAATCACTTACACTTGTGGCGAGTTTCTAGATAAATGTCCTCTAGGTAAATATGAAAATGACAGAAAAAATGTTCCTACAAACTCGGGCTAGATCTGTCCAAGGGTAAATCTTTGGGTTAATTTGTCCTTTCATGGATGGCTGGATAAAATTTAACCTTTCATAGGATCAATAACAATGAGAATCAAAGCCTTCTGAATTAAATTAACTGTACAACTCCAAGGCCTTGCTCATTATACCATTGTAGGTTAAATGGAACTAATTTGTCCATGGGTAATTTACCCATAGGTAATTCACAAGTTTGTAGAAACCGGGCATTAATGAAATTAATTTTTGCCATGATTTATCCATTCTCTCGATCCCAATTAATCCGGATACGATCCCAATTAATCCGTATAATTGGAGATATACTGTACTTCCTCTACCTATAGTAGCTATGGCACGGGTAGAAGAAGGAAAATTACAGCTATTTAAATATGCAATGCTTAAAAACACAATTTTGATTCAGTGTTTGATTTACAAAGTCCTCGAGTTCGACCGGTCGAACAAAATCGATAGCTTGAACACACTTGTACTAGAAAATAAAGTTTGTAAGAAAGTAGGTAAGTTTTGCTCTTGTTTGTAGCAACTTGAAACTCAGAAAGCAAGGTCTAGAAATAATTAATTGCGCCCATCGTCGTGAAGTGGAAAATGATGATGTTTCCATGTCTGTTGGGCAGGACTCCCACGAAGCATAAATATTGTCTCTAAAAGATGTCATTAAGTAGAGGCACAGCTATAATTTACACATCTTATACTTGCTATATAACAAGCTTTCAACGGTTGTACTGTGCAATTACATCAATTACATTTATTTAGTTCTGTTTTAACAAGAAAATTCAGTGGAAACACCGGAAGTTTAAGCAGCTGAACTGTAATATTCAAGTTATAGAAATATTATGATAAGGGTTCGGATGTTTATGAAATGTCATATTTTTATCCTGACCTCCATTCTCGCCGCAAACAAAAATTCAACATGAATTACACATTTGTTATCCTAATAGGAACGTTTTTATTTTGCATATAAAGTCATATTTTGGTCATTTTCATGGTCTTGGTCACACTTCGATCATATTTGTAATTTAACATAATATTTTAGTTATAAAATCGGTAAAAAAGCCCAATTATGCAGTATGTGCTCTAAATTGTCGACTTAATTTTTTCCGAAAAAAAGGCACGAATATTTTGGGTTTACTGTAACAGTAATGTGAAGGGACAATAACAGATAATAGCACAATGACCTCTTCCTCCTTGTTGTTAACAACTTCCAATACATATGTTTAAAAATATTTTCAGTTCACATTTGCAGTGGAAACATTAACAGATTAGAAGTTATTTGCAAGTAAAACTGTAAATCACCTGAAGAACTGTTAAAAGTGATTATGTGATTGAATTAATGTGGTGTAATAATTTAGTGTCATTAGATGTTTTAAATTGGAACATTTATTTTTAGGGAAAACGTTTTTTTATGAGGTCATATTTTGGTCATATTTATTCATTTTTAAGGTCATATTTGCAGTCCTATTTTCCATTTTTTTAGGTCATAAACATCCGAACCCTAATTATGATGCACATTTAACTTTTTTTAAAAATTAACTTATACTCCTTTGTGTCTATATTCCTTTTAGCTGCTAGGCTCTATCAGGAAGTCGGGATCTGTGTCTGTACAGTAGGGTAGGCCATGGAACCATTGCTTGTCAATTATTCTTGATCCAAGATGTGTACGGAGCAAAAGTAAACAACAGACTGTGTGAAAATACAATTATTAACTATCTCACGGGGAAAATATAATTTAATACCACTTTTAAGAGTAAAACATGCACTTTTCCATTTAAAACTTCAAATATTCATTTTCCCCTGGAATATGCGTTTATATGCATTCACAAATACCGGACAAATTGTCTGGAAAAGTTTTACTTACGAAATACATCATTTACGCATACTCTTAAATATGTATAAAAAACGTGCAATTTGCATAAAAATCCGGGCTATGGTAATTAACAGGGCCCGGATTATGATGACCTAAAATTGTTGGGAAAATGACCTACAAAATGACCCTACATTTTAAAGAAAATGACTTAATAATTAGAAAGAATGACCTAAAAAGTGATATTTTATTTATAAAAAAATATTATTGTAGGCTACACACTAAGTTATAGACTAATTTGTACACAACTGTAAAAACTGTAAACGCAGAAAGGATGTTGTAGGTCTAAAAACTTAGTTCTTTGTTCTTGATTGGAGCATTTGAGAAGAAAAGTAAGACAATAGTTTTTAAAATAGATCCTACAAAAAAATGTTGCATTATACTAACCTAGTATTTTATATAAATATTACCCTATGGGGGAATATACGAAAAATAGTTAATACACTCAATGTAAATGTACTAAAATGACTAAATAAGGAAGCAAATGACACGAAAATTACAAAATAATAACGTAAAAGTGAAATAAATGCCCTAAAAATATAAAATTCCATAAAAATGACAAAAAATGCATTTCTTTATTCTAGAGGTTATGATTAGGATTTATCTACAAGTTGGCAATGTCTATGCGGCATTAATAAAAATATGACATGTCATTAGTAGACTTAGGACTTTTAGGTCGCTAAAAATGCTGTTTTAGGTACCTAAAATAGGCTCTAAAAATTTGAAAATAGGCTCTAAAAATCGTAAAATAGTCTCTTATAAAGACATTAAGTTGCCAATTTTCTGAAATACCTCAATTGCAAAGCAGAATATTATATTTATTGAAGTCACCATTAATCAGTAATCATGATAAAACACAGATATAGGCCTATAGTACACAGAATTATATAGACCTATTACTAGGGCCTGTATTACTATCATAACAGTGAAAACCTAATCCCTGCGCCCAGAAGCTACAGTGGTATTAATGAGACGTGGCAGTCCAAGCATGGATGCTCAGTAGATGCAGACGAGTCCAATAAACATTCGTACTGCATGGAGGGGTGTATGGGTTAGTTGTGTCGTTGCTTTCAGTGCGGTAACATCGTATAATGCAGTGAAGAAACAAGAGACCTTGTTACAATCGCTTCTCTCTCTCGGAAGAGCAGTACAACATTCTTACCCCTCCCCATGATTCCCCCTACATGCGTCTCCTCTCTCACGCGCATCTGACTGCCGCCTCTCTTTAATACCACTGTACGCACGCTAGCATATTCAACCCCTTGTATCCCTCAGTGATTCAGAGTACTTTTTTTTTGTTACTGGATGTGGGACCCGGGAGAAAAACACTACATTTTCTTGGGAATTCCAAGGAATTTTTCTCCTGAAGACGAAACATTCCTTACTTTTTAACAATGTCACAAATTTGTCATGTACTGCACATTCCGAGCTAAAAATTTAGTACGAACTGAAAATAAATGCTAGAATTTATAACAAAAAAATAACTTATTTTGAACTTTAGAGGAAAAACAAGCAAAAAGGCAATATTAGGCTCTAACGTAAAAGTAGGCTGTTTTAGGTCCGGTAAAAGTACAAGTTTTAGGCATAGTCACTTATGAAACATGCATATACAAGTTTCCGTCCATATATCACTTAAGGATTAATAGTATATTGCGATACAAGTGCCGTAAGGCACGTTTACGGGTCGAGGAAACAGATTGAAAACCCGAGGCGCAGCCCGTGTGTTGCATGCTATTTTTTGCACGACGGTTACTTATATCAATTTAATTATATTAATTGTGATATTACCTGAAAATATTATGTGTATACATTCTTGAAGAGAGATGTTTATTTCAGAAAGTGATTCGCATGTGTTTGTTGTTATGGGAACCGAATATTTGTCCTGGGGGCTTTGGCCATAAAGGCTTGTATTATGAAGTGTATCGTAATGAATTATGACGTAGCGCTTGGACCGTAAGTGTTTTAACCTCATCGCAACCGGCCTTAGCAACAAGACTGTGTGGGAATGTCAACTTACGATCCATGTAAACAAAGTTCGTAAGTACCACTTACTAGCTAAGGAGTGCAAAAAATAGGTTTTTACCTAAAATCCCGAGTCTAGTCATTAGAATCCGGGCCCTGGTAATTAAGAAACTCCTATGAAAATTATGAAACTCCCGATGCTCTTTGCATAAACATACTTGCGTCTAAATAAATGCCATTATAGGCTTGATGCATTTGTACTGTTAATACGATAAGCCTAGTAATATTAAGAATAAATCGCTATAGATAAAAATAACAGTGAACTAGAGACTGGAACTCTCTGTGAGGCCATTTGGCCAGCTAGCACGGAGAAATCAAACAGGGTGGGGTCTTATGGGAACCCTTAATCATAAAGTGGACCGGTCAAACTGACCCTCTGTTAGAAAGGGCGGGAGAGATATTCCCAAGGGCCAGTTGAATTCAATTCCAGAGACTGGTATGGAAAATAAAGAGTCTCTTCTTCTTTTTCTTTTTATCGGACAATGCAAACAAGAAAAATCAGCCATTGTGAATGTTCTGTGAAAATTTATTGCAATCAAGTTCAACCAGATCTTCAAATGTCTTGTGATGAAGGAGGGGGGAAAAGATGTTTTAAGAAGATAGGGGCGTATTTGTTTTGATGTTTTTTTTATAAGTGTACTACCTTAAGGCTATGTGAGCGAACTTATTTCATGGCGGGTAATTCTTTAAAGGTAACACCGGTAAGCGTGATAAATAATATTGCATAGTTTATACCACAATAACAAATAATACTGTAAATTTTCATGCCGCGATATATTAAAATTGTAATACTTAGCTTGAATGCTATATATACAGGGCGTTAATGAATAACGCCGAAATATTTTACCTGTGTACAGAGGGGACATAGAGAAACAACGATTTTCCGTTGTGGAGCTAGGCTGTTCACCGACATCCACACAGACACACACACACACACACACAGATATGTTTCCGAAAATAGTATTTTTGGATTCAGGGTACCTCAAAACGTATATTAATTGTTAAAAACTCAACTTCGCATTTGGGGGTCAAAAAAATACTTCCTCTACGTATAGTTGGCCTACCTATGGTACGGGCAGAGGAAGTAATAACTAGAGACCGGATTTTAAAGGGAAAATTTTCACCCAAAAAAGGACGAAAAAAGGGAAAATTATTGCCAAAAAAAGGTGGGGAAAGAAAAGGAAAATTATTGCCAAAAATGGTGGGAAAAAAGGGATATAAAAGTAAGATAGTGTAAAAATTGAACAGAGAATTACATGCTTGTTTTATGTAAAGCCTTTGCTTGCACTACAGCTGCTGATTCTGTAACATCTAATGACTGAAGACATTTTTTGATCTCGTTGAAATTCTCACAGAGGAAAATAGCACACGAAATCCATGTCCCCCACCTTGTTATAATGGGAAACTTAGGTAATGGCAAGCCTGTGATTTCCCTGTAACGCTCTATTCTGCTGGGAGGAATTATTTTTTCAATTGTGAATCAGTGTAAACAATTTTTAATGTTTTCATATTGATAAATACTGGGTAATTAACGAATTTTTCAAAATAAATCAACTAAAAAAGGTACTGGAAAGGGAAAGTTCCTAATAAAAGGGAAATGGGCCTAAAAAAGGAAAAAAAGGGACGTTAAAACCAGGTCATTTGCAGTTGAAACTTACTCAGTAATGTCCTGTTCAATTTTATCACTTTTGTGATGAAATATAAGAAAAGGAATTCCCTTTAAAATCCGGTCTCTAGTAATAACTTATTTTCTGTATATCATAACTGCAATTATCACTGATTAAATAAAATCATTCTGGCACTTTGTTACATCTGTTTACCTGACTTTATTTATTTTATTTATTACTGTCTCTACAGTCAGTTAATTTAAAATACTCCAGCTGAATTTTATTTAATTTTTTAAATAAAAATAATAATAATGAACAGTACAGGTGGAAAACCCAATTACAATATCCATGACAAAAATATAATTCATACATAGGCCTACAAAATAATAAGAATACACATAAGATACTTTACTGTAATTTAATAACAAAAAGAAATTCCTAGCCACTTCTGGGTTCCAGCAGTTGCCAGGTATCTTCTCTAAACACAGAATAAAAAACATCTAACTTAATATATAAAATCGAAAGTGTGTATGTATGTATGTATGTATGTATGTATGTATGTATGTATGTATGTATGTATGTATGTATGTATGTATGTATGTATGTATGTATGTTTGTCCCTTATACAAATCTACATTTCTTTACCAATTTACACGACATTTTGCACACATACCCAGTTAAGCCCGGGAAGTAAAGCTGTCAACATTAAAATTGAAACAAATCAGTCCTTCCCTTGAAAATTATATAATTTCTGTGAGTATTCTACTGAAAAAAATGAAATGTTGTTCAGTTCACATGGCAACAGTGAATTGTTTACTGTGATTACATAGGGCCTAGGCAACTATATAGCCTAATGCTGGACTTAACGAATTATGATTCCATGTAATATATTGGCGAAAATAATTACTGAAAAATGAATTACACGAAAATAAAGCACAGTGTGATGCAGACACATAACTTTCTCTACCCTCGACATAAGAAATATTTTCTCACTTCACATTTTGATGTAGAATAAGAGGTCGTATTGCAGGAGCAACTTAAGTGTGTGAGTATGCTATATCAGAAGTCGGTAAATAGTCTGTTATCCATAGCTGTAGGCTTTGTATTAGTTGAGATTTATCATAGGCCCTAAGCATGGGATGGAACATTTTGAGTCCTATACTCGCAGTGTATTATGTCCCGGGTTTTAGGGGAGGAAAGTATGAAAGTGATACTGCATTTCTATTTTATTTCAGGCCCGAAACGGTTGTATGGTAACATGAGTATGAGAAATAAAATTTTCCGTCAAGTCAATACAATCTTATGTAATTTATGTTTCTTCTTATTTCAACCCCTCCCAGGCATGATGTGTAGAAGCAACGGAATGCAGCATTCGACATCCTCTATGAAACATAAAAAGCTATATCTAGCGTTTTCTGAGGGAATAGTCTGAGTGCCATATGTTGTTCTTCCTCATTTCGAATTCTACATACATTATTATATCAGGACCTAGAGTTTCAACATCGAAAGTCCTCCATAAGTTAATTTCAAATTACAAAATACAAAGCCCGGGCGACGCCGGGCCTTTTCAGCTAATTTAGGATAAGAAAGAAAGAGTGAGGAGAATGTTTGACATGATACATTAAACGAATACACTAACTACAATTTACTGTAACTAAGTTTAATAATTTTAATTCAGTATTAAATTAACTTCAGCTAAAATATTTTTAAATTCATTTTCGGACATGCTAAGTATATATAAAATTTAAAAAAAAATAATTTTATTGTACAAAGTGATTATTTAGAGGTGATTTTTTTTTGTGAATATCAGTATTTACCCTGAGGGTAAAGAATAGCTTCCTGTTGCACGGTTTCTATAAACTCGCGAAAAACCTATGGGTAATTTATCCAATGGACAGAATTTACACAAGGATAAATTTTACAAATTCAAATAATTTAAACGTAACAATCACATACACTTGTGGCGAGTTTCTAGATAAATGTCCTCTGGGTAAATATGAAAATGACAGAAAAAATGTTCCTACAAACTCTGGATAGATCTTTCCATGGGTAAATCGTCGGGTTAATTTATCCTTTCATGGATGGCTGGATAAAATTCAATCTCTCATAGGATCAATAATAATTTAAACAATGAGAATCAAAGCCTTCTGAATTAAATTAACTGCACAACTCCAAGGCCTTCCTCATTATATCATTGTGGGTGATTAGGAACTAATTTGCCCATGGATAATTTACCCATAGGTATTTCACGAGTTTATAGAAACCGGGCATGTGTCTAGGCCTACTTAGTTTACTTGGCACGTAAAAAGAAACCTTCTTAACAATATTATGTAGTACTTGTGATTTCGTCATTTATTTCCTAGTTTTAATAGCTTAATAATAACGATGGCTGTTACGTACACAGACAGCAGTTTACGGCAATTTAACAGAGCCGTTGTAAGTGACCCGTGCAGGAGAGAATGCGGTCAGCTGGAAGGGATGGGGAAGGAAGTGATCTGCTACCGAGGGACCTTAATCACAAAGCAAGGGCCCGGAATCGATCCTGAGACCTTCCGGCTGTCACATGTGAATAGGGTTGTGTGCGGAACACGTTTCCCGCTCTGATGGCAAGCCAGGTGGAGAAGTAGTGTGAGGAGTCTAGCTATGTTACAGGGAAATAATATAATTAAAACAAACTAGTTTAACAAGAGCGAAAATTTTGCATTTCCCCTTTTTGACAAAAACCAGGGAAACTGGAATTTATGTAAGTACACCCTTAAGCCTATACAATCGTCATAATGGTAAAGTGGAAGGGAATGCCTTATAGCCTTCACTTCACCAGTAACTTATAAATAGGGACGGATTTCTATGACCTAAAAAAATAGGATATATGCATGCATTTATGACCTAAAAAACATTAAAATATGACCAATAAAATTTAAAATATGAATTTACCACTTACACATTGTGTATAGCCTATTTTTTTAAGTTTCATAACAATGCATTTTATTAAAATATTGTGTTAATTATTTAAAATATCTGTAAAATCTCAAAAAGTATCATTATAAATGCAAAATTTACAAAATATGATATGGAACTTCAAAATTTCTTTAATGTGCACACACATATGCAAAAAATATGACCTAAATGTGTATATTCATACTAAATATGCTACAATAGTTGAAAATTTCCTAAATATGCAGTTATATGCACAATAAAAGCCTTTCCATTTTCACCAGGATGCTTGGAATCGGGTTTAAATTAGTCGGAAACCTGAAATAATACAAAGGGGAAAAATATGACATGTCATAGAAATCCGCCCCTACTTATAAATAATATAATCAGGTAAACTGATATAACAAAGCGCAAAAATGCTTTTGTTTAATCAGTGATAATTGAAATTATTATATGCAGAAAGTAAGTTTTTTTTTTTTTTTTTTAATATAAATTTATTTCCGAGTTAAGCTCCAGATCGATTCATTAAACAGGGCTTACGGAAGAATAAAGGTTTAGTTTGATAAGCATACTTGAAAGAATATGTGAGTAGTGTTATTTGTCAAAGCTACCTGTATTGCAACTTCCAAAGCCGTATATGAAAACTGTAAAACAATATGCTGTCATAGGAACTGATATTCATTTGATATATTCTTCCTAATGTACTACCATAAAATAGGCGCTAAATTGGGCTCTACTCCGGTACCGGTCAACCGATCTGGTCCAAGTATACCAAGTATACCAAGTTTTCATGAAAATCCGATAAAGCCTATTTGAGTTATCGCGCGTACAGACACATGGACGGACGCACACACATTTTCTCGTCCCCCACACAATTTCATAAAGTACCATTCTGGCACTTAATAATAATAATAATAATAATAATAATAATAATATTAATAATAATTATAATGCTTAAAAATATATCCGGATTTCACGGCTGTATTAATGGTGAACCTAATTGTTTAGCTGAATTCCGGTTTTTTTGGCACTACGCACTGGAAAATCATTTTTAAAGCAATAATTCCAACATTATGAATGTAAGAAATTTTAGTAGGCCTATTGTTAGTAATATATATTTTACGATATATTGTAAGTGATATTAGAATGTCAGCCATTGAGGGTGGAAATTTCCTGGAACAAATAATTTGATTTTAGCGAGCAAGTTGAGAAGGTGTGACATTTAGTACAGCATTTAATTATACCACTGGAGTCTAGTGAGATAATTTATTATTGAACTCGGAAACCGGTCTGACAACTTCCGTTAATTTTAGCCCAATAGATAAATATTAACTATATAAATCTCTCCTTCTCACTTCGAGTCTTGTAGGTTTAGATTTGTGTTTTCCTGCTGTCGATGAAAGTGATATCGTAACACTACCAGATATAGCCTACTGAGATTTATACGGCATCGTGTGGTTACTAATCCAGTCTCCGGCAGGAAATTGTCATATTTGAAGGATCTATTCCACCTGCGGTATTGCAGGAAGACATTTACTGTTGAGCAGATATATGGACTCAAAATAAGGGACAAACGCATGTGGAGCCAGTGCTCAAAAATCTATATCACGAAAGGAAGTGTTTGTCTGTGTGTGTGTCTAATGCACAGCCAAAATTACGGCACGTAGAGATCTAAAAATTTATAACTAGACCTGGGATTTTAGGCTCTAAAAACCTTAGTTTTAGGCACCTAAAATAGGCTTTTAAAAGAGAAAATAGGCACTTAAAAAAGTTTTAAAAATGTGTTAAATAGATAGAAAATAGACTTTAAAATATTACAATATACACTTAAACTGTAACATGGCCTTACAGAAATAGGAATACCACGTTTCTTGCAGTAAACAGATTTCTTTCACTGGTGACTTGACACAGCAGTCCTTCCCCCTTAATCCTCCCCCTCGCCTTCAGTCAGCATTGCTTTAGCGACAATTGTTTGGAATAATCAAGTTTCAAGGTGGGAAAAACCCACCTCTGCTGTTCTGCTTTTCATTGAGGGATGTCCATTATAAGATTGTAAAAATTGCAGAGGTTGAAATTTATTTTAAATGTACAAAATAGGCATTTTAGGCACTAAAATAGTAAAATAGGCTCTAAAGGTCCAAATAGGCATTTTAGGGTACTATAAAACTCAATAAATATAAGTGATTTATCATGAAATGTCAACATATTTTTAAAAATTCATATTATTTTATAAGGAACAAAATAGGCATTTGCCTTAAAATACCAAGTCTATTTATAACATAGATGGATGAAATGTATCTTGAAGCCGAATTCCTTATTTTAGCTTTCGTTCGCGAGCTATGAGTGAAAGATTGGCACAAAAGACAATTTTTAGCGCTATCCACGCACCAAATTTCATAAAAACTTTTCAATTGTGAAATTAATTTGAAGATGGCCTTGTAGGCCTAAATGTGCAAAAACTTTACACAATGCAAGAAACAACACAAAATGAGACAATAATGATAAAATAAGAACTTAAATTTTTTTTTAAATGACCTAAAAATATGAAATATGTGGAAAAAGACCATAAAATGGCCAAAAATGACTAAATAATGAAATTGATTTTTTTAATCAGCCATTAAACGGAATGTGAGCCTGAAGTGCCCAGACCGTAACAGCCCCTTAATATTAATTTAAACGTATATGTCAACACTGAAAAATTATGAAATTAATTTTGAGAATTAGTTCTTCAGTAGACTAGTACCGAAAATTAATTTCATAATTTTTGAATGATGACATATATTTTAAATTAATAGGCCAATCAAAGGTTGTTATGGTCTGGACACTTCAGGCTCACTTTCCGTGGAATGATCAAAATGACCTAAAAATAAAAAGTTGGGAAAAATGACCACTTGAATATATTGCATAGCCTACCACGAATCATCCTCGCTATTTACTCTATAAAAATACACCATCAATAGAAAATAACTGACAACCAATAGTTCAATGACCTACTGGATAGACATACATAGATATTGGCCTTAAAAATATTTTTTTTTGAAAATCGAGGAGTCATGGTCAGAACATACATTCACCAGTAGAAATGAAATACACGACCACAACACGAGAAACAGAGATAAATTTGATATTCCATACCATCGATTACAAAAATCAATAAAATATTATAAGGTTATGGGTCTCAGATTATATAACAGATTGCCAATGGGATCAAGAGAACTTCAAGTAAATGTTTTTTAAGAAAAGACTTAACAAGTGGCTGATTACGAATCCATATTATTCAATTGACGAGTATGAAGAAGCTCAATTTGTATAGATTTCTAGTCGTTTTACCACTTAAACATTTGACGTTAATATTTAATATTTACTTTATTATTTTTACACATCTGGGCTTTTATGAACTTTGACTATGAACTTGAGTTTATTGAATTTGGTTTTTATAGTGTACTTTATCATTTTAAAATTATCTTTCCTTAATACTTTGACCATTTTAATGTTTTGATTCTGATATTGGGGTAAGTGTTCTGATGACAAGTCAATACTGAGGCTCATTATTTTTGGTATGTATTATATTATACTATGTTTGTACATTATGTATACTATATTATGTATGCTATAGCCTATTATGTATACTATATTATATATGTATTGTACTAATGACATGATCTATTGTATTCAATGAATGCCTAATGGTTGTAATAAAATTATTACTATTATTATTATTATTATTATTATATCTGAACTAGTGGGCAACGTCCATGTTGTAGGCCCACAACTTAAAAGATGACATGTCATCGAAATCCGGGCCACAGTAATAACTGACGTACGTGTCAAATAGTCGATGTTAATATACAGAAAGAATCTGACGAAAGACGTTTGCAATATATTTTCCATTAAGTGGGGGAACTTGGACTCTCGATAGAATGACTAGACTTGAAAAAGAAGATGAAGAAGAAACGCCAATCTGTCCAAGCACTTGAATATATTCAACATGAGCCCAGGAGCACAGCTTTCTCATTAACTTAAATAAATATTAAACCATCATCCAGTGTCTCTTAGAAGAGATCTAGCCAGCCTTTCCTCAGTACTTTATAAATAATCAAGACTCTGTGTTTTATTGTGACTTAATTTACTTTATCCTTTGCGTTGTCACTACAAAGGGCAAGAGCCCTTCACGACCCTCATGCGTCGAGAGGTCCCCCCCCTCCCGCCCCGCTCTCTTTGTGAGTTCTTTTGAACACACTCAGAGCCCCCTAAGATAATTCCGGCAATGACTGCCACTTAATTATAGAAATCTCGAGCACATCAGTAAAGTGCTGAAAGAAGATTTTCAGAAGCAGAATTTGCAAGTAGAAAGTAAGTAAAAAGAATGGGATTAAAATAGCAACTACAGTATATTAAAATAAAATCCATTTAGCTTCACATGTCCTACAGCTGTGTATTATGAGAGTACAAGTAATTTATTCGCAGAAGATAGTTTCAGGGTGTTGAAAAATGATAACAAAAGAAAACATTATTGAAAGAAAATTAATCAACAAACCTATTGTAGTACGTAAATTAGTAGATTATTAGTATAATGTGTTCCAAAATAATAACAGATTTACAAACATAATATACAAACTATAGTGAACGCCGCGGATAATGTTATCAATCGGGTAATGTAATATCTATATACATTTCTTATGTCTTCGACAGTAAAGATTATTATTAATATTACTATTATCTTCTCTATATATATAAAAGGCTTTGTCCTGACTGACTGACTGACAGGAATCAACGTAGAGCCTAAACTATAACAGGTAGAGACTTAGAATTTTGACAGTACCTTCGTTTCATAATGTAAGTGCTCACTAAGAAAGGATTTTGAAAAATTCTGATTTTAAATGCTAAAAATCAAATGTTTTTGAGAATACTTAATCCCTTCTTACAAAGAATTATCGAATCCGAATCACATTTGACATAAAAACATATTGTTGCCAGTGGGTTTCAGATGGGTTTGGAATTAAATTAAATGGAAGTTTGACAATTACAGTTGGCTTTGTCTATTTTTGTCATACCTTGAAATAAAACTTTCGCGATCGTTTGAATGTTGTAAGCCCTAATATGGTCAAACATTGTTTTATTTGGACGAAACTCACTATACAGGGGTTTTCTGGACCAAGGAACTCGAATCTGAGGTCGCTTTTACCAGGCGAGGCTATCTAATCGTGGTCTGTAGTCCACGTGATTTAGGTGTTAATAAATATAATGATTTAACTATTATGCTCTTAATTTTTTTAAATTTTTGAAATAATTATCGCGGGCGAAGCCGCGGGCACATGCTAGTTATATATATAAGAGGTTTTGTCCTGACTAACTGACTTAATGACAGAGAATCAACGTAGAGCCTAAACTATAATAGACAGACACTTGGAATTTTGACAGTACCTTCGTTTCATAATGTAGGTGCTCACTAAGAAAGGATTTTGCAAAATTTTGATTTTAAATGCCAAAAATTAAATATTTTTGAGAATACTTAATCCCTTTTTACACAGAATTATCAAATCCAAATCTCAGTTCACATGACAACATATTGTTGCCAGTGGTCTCAGATGGATTTGGAAATAAATTCTGTTTAATTTCATCCCCTAATGTTTTATGGTAACAAGAGGGCGAGAAATAAAATATTCCGCAAAGACAATAGGCCTACCATTTTATGTTACCGGAATTTGTATTTCTTCTTATTTGAACCCCTACCAGACTTGCTGTGTACAAGCGATGGGATGCAAAATTCGATATCCTCTATGAGCCATAAAAAGTTGTAGGCCTACCAAGCGTTTTTTGAGGAAATAATTTGAGTGTGATAAGTCGTTCTTCCTATTTCAAATTCTAAATACCTATATAATGACCTATAATTTAAAAATCGAAAGTCCTTCATAAGGTAATTTCCAATTACAAAATAATAAAACCCGGGCGACGCCGGGCCTTTTAAGCTAGTCACTTATATGAAGTCCCATACGGATTAATACTGATACATTAAAAATGCTGTTTATTGTGATTAAAGATTCGGTTTATGTTATCACATTTCACTTTTTGCGGCTTAATTTCCAAGAACTGTACGTCATTCAACATTTCGTTTTTAAGGGTTACCTTTCTAACTCAACTGTATTGTGTTGTAGGCTACTGGAGGTAGCAATTCTGTTCCCAGCTCACAGGATGACCAGTTCGAGGGGGTGGAATTGCCTAACTTTCCCTTTTAAGAAATAAATCACGTTTCACCCCTCAGTTAAGCTGCAGTTTTTTTATTTATGAAGAAAACAGAGTTGACATGTAGTGATGGCTAGTGTAAAATGAAAAAGACTTGAACAGACAGGCGCTAGATGTTTTGCTACGCGGTGTTCACCACAGATCATTATAGACTTCCAAAAATACTCATAACTCGTAACTGAGAATGGAGTATTGTTTAATATTGTAAATTTAAAAACAATGAAAAACTTTGTTACTGGATGAAAAAATTGTTGCTAAGTCTATTACTGTATACGCCTGTGAGTGGTTCAATGATTCACAGTTACGTATTATTTTATGAATAAATATTTTTAATTCTGTTTTGTAGTGTATTATTTTACATATGAATAAATAACCATCATTTAATTCCTTCGGCTACTGTTATCAATCTGTCAATACTATCAGATTAGCTGCGTCCAGAAGTGATCACAATACGCGGTATTCACTGTATATAAAGAACCACAAGTGTAGGACTTTAACTTGATTTTTCTCTAATCTTTAAATAAGTGGCTTAGACCACTGTTGAGCTGACCTCCTCAATTCTAGCTATTTATTTCGGCCTGCTTTTGATTTTAGTGGTTAATGCACAATGCATTACACCTATAGAACGGGTAGAGGAAGTAAAAATATTATCCTAGATATAACTTTTTTTGTACAGTAAAACTATTGTTTTAGATCATACAATTCAAGCTAGCTGAATTAACTTTATCTCGTGGTTCTATAATTTTTTCACAAACTTCCATATCTATTTAGCCTACATAGTAAAAGAAGGTTCACGAAGGGAGATATGATTTATAATTTTGACAGAATAAAGTACCGCTGGCTGCCAGGTCATTTTCCCGCAGTGAACATAGAAAAGACTGCGCACTGCGACAGACCACATATTGCTACTCCCAAAATGAATTTCATTTTCGTATCATATGCAATATGTTTAATTGGATGTTGAATGTGGGAGCTGGAGAACAGGAAGCCGGCCTTTGTATAAATGTACCTATATCAATATTAATATCTCCCCTTACTCGAACAAGAACGACTCAAAGTAATTCATAACTTTGTCACAAAGAGGAGTAACCTATATCCAATACCAGATCATGAGAGCTCTGTGAAAAATCCTTATGGACTTTTCTTCTTCCCACTTGAAAGGAATCCTACTTCTCTATATGTGCTCACATAAGCTATAGGCCTAGGCGGCTCCGGCCGCGATTATTTACTGATCTGCTAGATGTTTTATTTAAATTATTTATTTAACAGAAACATAACTAAAACATGTTTATTAACATTTACATAGTTTTTACATAAGTTTGATGAATTATTCAATTTTTAATAAATTGTTTTGCGTATGTATCTGGTTTCCTATATCCCCTATGTCGGAGCGAAGGGCTTCCAAGTGGAGGTTTCTGTTACACATGTGAATTTTGTTACACTTATTTTCCGAGAGAGGGCAGAGGGACAGATGGTAAGCCCATCGCCATTTAACCCCCCTGCGAAAACTAAGATATTACTTGAACGTAAAAGGGCCGAGTAATTTTGTCTAGAAGCTCTAATTTAGGCTTGGAGTTCTTTTATGTGCCGTAAATCTACGTCACGGGCCCCCCAGCTTTAAGTCCCTCCCGGAAGAATGCGTGCCTAGAATTTTTACGTCCTGAAAAATCCATCGACTGCGGCCGGGTTTGATCCCGCGACCCTTCGGATCTAGCGGATGGCACGCTACCTCTAGATCACCGCGGATTATTTTACGTAATAAATATAAATAATTAAACGAACAGAACGAATCTTGTGCTTCTGTATAAGCATAAAAATTCGAAATGATTATAACGTACCACAGACTCATGAACCTTACCCAAATCATGCATGAACAATTAAAATGATTTATAATTAAACAGCTAAATTTTTAGGTAGATTTTGAAGAAAAATCTACCTATTGCAATCGATACCATGTCATGATTTTCGAAAAAAATCTTTCATATCTTTACGTTTCATGCCTCCCTAAGTACGAAACCACCGCCTGTTCAAAATTTATTTTTGTGAGATATATATATTCTTTACATGCTAGCGGCCGTAATTTTGAAGATATTTGACCCAAATTTTATTATGCTATTTCTAGGCCTAATAGTTCGGAGAAGTTCGTTAATGAGCGAAATTGGCCCAAGGGGGTGGTCGGGGGAGGGGGTTGAAATTTTAAAACATTTATATATCGGCCCCTATAAAGTATAGAGGGAAACTTTGTTTGAATAAATTAGAGTACTCCCTATGGAGTTCACAGTGACACCAACGATTCGGGGGTTTTGGGGGTACGAGTGGGGGTGAGGGTGGTTTTATGGAAATTCGAAATTTTTGAAACTACGTCTTGTGGGGTATCGTTGAAAAGCTCTTGATGAGTACTCTACAAATCAATTACTAGTTTCTTGATAGTTCTCATATAAGGCGAAATTGAAAGTTTAAAAAAGTGCTCTTTCCTCTTTTTTGCAGTTATTATTGAGGGTTTGTCATGCCAAGGCAAAAGAAGAATAGTGCTACGCAGCGAAAGTAAATTAAACCAAAAGCACTTCGAAATCTACCTCAGCCTGTAGGCTTGCCTAAAGGGTTTTTTTTAAATTTAAGGTGCATTTCACGCCGCCTGGGGAAAAACGACCTCAGATTAGAGTTCCCTAGGCCCTCTTCCCCAAAAAACCCGCATAGTGAATTTCGTTCAAATCATTCAAAGCTATTCTTTTCCGGTTTCTATGACAAGGCCACTTTCAATTTACTTCTCAAATAGAGTGATAGGGGAAAAGCGAATAAGTCAGGAAACCAAACTTTTAGGAGAGACAAAAAAACAATTTATTTCCACAGCATTGTTACAATATTCGTTCAGTCCACCACATATTTTTACACAGTATCTTGTACTATGTAAAAATATCTGGATGGGCTGATCTAAATAGTGTATTAACAATGCTGTGGAAATAAATTCTTTTTTTTTGTCTTTCCTGAAACTCTGGTATTTTGACTTATTCGCTTTTCCCTATCACTCTAGTATTGAATCATGGGTGGCGCTGAATGTACAGGGAAACACGAGTGAAAATAATTCTGTACCTCAGAGCCAAACGAGCGTAACTGCCAAAAACTAAATTTTACAGGAGGAGCGAAAAACAAAATTATAAACAATAAAGGGGAATGGAGTTACTACTATTTGGCTCTCAATATCTTGGTTTCTAATGAAAACATGGATTTAATATTAATTGGTTCTATAGAGGTCAAGAGGTTAGTAAAGAATATGAAAAAAACAAAAAAATATGAAATTTGGAGTTACGTTCCTTTGGCTCTGAGGTACAGAATTATATATTACATCAGTAATAGGCAAGCTATTCGAAAAAAAAATCTATGTGCCGTTTAAACGAGACTAAATTTCTTGCACATTTTATAAACCCGTGTCGGACCGAATAGAAAACACATAAAACAATGATTAGGCCTGGAGTAAATTTCTTGTAGGCTACCTTAATCAGTAAAAAGTTGTTTGATTTATTTTCCGTTATTGTAGGACTATTACAAGTTTAAGATAAACTACTGTATCTTACAGTACACAGTACAATTTAAGGATTTAAGGAGACTATTCCAACCATACGACGCTTATTTCATACTGACTAATAACGTTTAGGACAGCTTCGTATATATCAACCAAAGGATACTTTATAAGATAAAACGTCAGCTTGTTACTAGAAAGATGGGTCACAATATGCAGTGATTAAAATTCTGCCAGTGAACAGAATTAAAACATACTGTTTTGTATAAAATAACTTGTTTGGTTGGAAACTGCAATAATGTAAATGTCCATTGATTAAAAACACAATTCCGATTCGGTGCAAGCCAGTTCGTGTGCTTTTGTTCTAGCTTTAACGACGACGCTGTCTATCTTGTGGTAAGCACCATTGGTAGCATTGGTAACTAGAATGGGTTCATCGACTGTTCATTCATTTAGTAGCCTCTACAGATATCTCACAGCTGATAGAATATTGACAACAAAATAAGAAGGTAATTCAATTTACATAATCCGTTACATTTTGTTCATGGAATAGTCTTAATAAATACCACGCGAGATTACCTACGATAATCAGGTGTACAGCCTCTGCAGAATAGCAACAGCACGGCTAGGGCCCTATTTCACCATTTTTTGCACCTTTTATTTTTCTTCTATTAATTATTTTTATAGGTATTATATTTTAAGATAGACTTATATTTTATATTTAATAGTGTATTGTGTAATATAAATAACTAACTGAATCACAACACGAATATTTCCTCAATCGGCTAATTATCTTATGTATTTCTCTTGTTTTTCATACAATAAATAAATAAATATGGGTATTAATATTTTGTAACACCAGTATTCTATCCACAACTAAATTATTCCGGAATTCGGCCACTGGATAAAGTAACCTATTTACTGTATCTCACGAAACATTCCTGAAAATGCTTAGCTTAATTATTTACTTATATATATATATAATTTTAATTTGCTTTAAAATAGTGACGTCAATTTGTATATCCTTTTATCCTTGTAATTACATGGTAAGAATTATTAGGCCTACTAACGAGTCTATTTCTGTAAATAATTATTACTGTATCTCAAAGCTTATCTTATTTGTTTTGTGTAATATTACTTATAAGATCACTTATTGTATAATCAATTATTTTGTTAGTTGTTTGTATTTCTTTCTTTTTTCCCCTGGTTGTGTGGAATATAAGAACTTACGGTCTTACAGGTAAAACAAAACATTAATAATAATAATAAAAATAATAATAATATTAACATATAATAAGAATAACATATACAAACTGAGACCAGAAAAGGAGTTATACAAACAAACCGAAAAAATAGGCCATGCAAAAAAAAAAAAAACTAAACCAGTATTTTTCAAGGAAGTTTGAAGATTTGAAATTACTCAATATCAAGAAGGAGGATATCGCAAACAGAAAAAAAGTTTAGGAAAGCAATATTTGATGGCAAATTTCCAGAGAAACCCAAGAAGAAAACGGGAAGTATAAGTTGGGAGCTGACGAGATGATCCGTGATTTGGTGGTGGCATGCAGGGGGAAGACGGTGTTGTGCTATACCTGACGGTGTAGGGGAGCGCTGCTATTGGCTGCAGATAAGAGCCCCATAGTCCTGCTAGGGATCATCTCGTCAGCTCCCAACGTAAATGGACGGAAGAACGGAAACGGCAACATTGCGAAAGAATGAAGAAGTTTTGGGAAGACAAGAAGAAGACAACTGTTTCACGTGGTCCTAAGCTGGCCTAATCGAAAGGAAAAAAATATATTATTACTTTTATTATTATTATAAATTTTTCATTGAAACACGATTCTCAGATCATTAAATTTTAATACTCTAAGGAAGGGGACAAAGTGTTTTTTGAGAAACTAACGACGTAGCCTAATAAATAGTGGACAAATTTACACTACATTCTACAGAAGAAATACCGGTAATCTAACATGAAGTGCTACTTTGCTCTAAAGAATATAGAATGATAAAGTGATGAAGCTACTTACAGTATTAAATAGTCACTTATGAAGTAGAGGAGAATTGATGTCCATACCTGTAACAGAGAAACTAACAATAGTACAATAATACTCACCAGCAATTCTTAAAATTCACACGAATATATTAATCACCAGGGCAATTTTTGGTCACTTTCCACCAATTTTAAGTGCTTCTAATTAATAAAATATTCAATGTCATTATTTGGTCACTTTTTAGCCAATTTACGGTCTTTTTTTCCACCTTTAAAATTAGTAGGTATTTTTTTTATCATAGTCATTATTTCGTCATTTTGTGTTTTTCTTCCATTATGTATAGAGTTTTTGTGCATTTACTTCTATTCTATTCTATTTTGTGCCCTTTTAAGGCGGGGAGGCGGGGTGGGAACGCCCCTAAGCACCGCAGCCGTTACCGACTTATTGTACCTACCTCCGGGATGGGATGAGTTGCATGCCCACAGGCCGCCCCGGACCCGCAAAGCCCCCCCCCCCGTGAGCCCCCACGGAACTCCCCTACATCCAACCAGCCTAGTACCATGCCACGTGTGCGCCACCCCCTGCGGTACCTCCAACCGGGAGCCCCGACAGGTGTGCATTTACTTACATTGAATGTTATCGGAACTCTAAATAATCATAGGCCTAAATAAACTTTGTTATAATTTTAATTCGGACATAGAAGGACGGTGTTTGCTGTTTGGAATTGAACGTATATTATAGGCTACCAATTAACTAATTACAAGCCTATATTGTGTCAACAACAAAATAATGTAGAATATACTCTGATGAATAAACTAGTATTATCATACAAATTGTTGGGTCATTTTTATTTTAAGTTTTTGGGTAATATTTATTGTACTTTTGCAGTCATTTTGTAACTCATTTTTTAAATATTTTTAGGTGATCAAAATCCGGGCCCTGTTAATCACTAAATTAAAAGTACTTTTGAAGCGCAATTTTATTTTACCGTGGTAAACCTTCAGAGTCCGTCGCCATGGCGCGCCTGCCTTCCATCCCGGCCGTCCGGGTTTTATTCCCGGGTGTTTGTGTTTTATGTTGAAGCGTTAGGTAGGGGACTGGCGCACCCCGGAAACAAATTCGCTGAAAATATCACCAAGGGTCATTTGCGGCCCGATGGAACCTCCACCACAGACCTTCTGAATGGCCTGAATATGCTCTGACGGCGTATTTGTACGCCCTTAAATGTTTTGGCAAAAATAAAGAGATATTGTTGACGTGAGGAAACTGTTGTAAATTCGTTCTGTTAATATTCTAGTTAACCCACTTATTCCTTCACAAATGTTTATCAAACTTTTTCAAGGAACCGTGGTCAAAAACTCAATAGTTTCTGAAACACGGCCTATTATTCCATCATTCTTTATTTCCTTTTCTAAACAATCACAGAAAACAAGGCCTACTGTTACTCGTTCAGTAAGACAAATAACACGCAAACCTTTTCATTGCTATAATAATAACGAATAAATTCGTCACTACAAAAAAACGGAATAAACGCAGAAATATTAAATTAATAAAATAATAATTTATAATAAAATGTGAGGGTTTTTATTCTCGTTTTATGGCTATCATTTTTTGGAAACCAGCTATTCCTACGAAATTTTCCGTATGGAATTTAAACTTAAAATCCACTGGTGATTTTACTTGAATGCTTTTATAAATACATCAATTCATCACTAAAACGGTTAAATTTCACATTAGAATACAAGAAAAACAAAAAATTGTTGTGAAATTCACGTAACTTCCTCGCCCAAATAAAAGTTAGGATCTTAGAACAATATATTATGTATGGCATTAATGAAGATAATGTCATTATCACATCACATCGCATCCCTGAAGGATACATAACCCAAATAAAATCTGATTAATGTACTCTCGTAACTTTCTTTACTTTAAGCGTGGTCAATACATTTTTTCTCACTTCACACTCTGATACAGAACAAAAGCCCATATTGCAAAGAGCACATATTTAAGAGTGGGTGGCTTATAACTACCCTACACATATTTTTTCGAAAAAAATGTTTCAAATAAAAGTTTTAGCTCTTAGTGTAATCAATCTATGTGCAAAATTTAAAGAAACTCTTCAGAGCAGTTTTCGAGAAAATTTCGAAAAACGAAAGTTTCTTCATGAAATGTCCCCTTAAAAATAAGAGAAACTTGTCGCCAATCTTCAAGTTACATCATTACAGTAGAAGGTACCTAACCTAAATAGAAAATGCTGTTTTCGCACGATTTTCCGTTACAAGAGGCCGTATTGCAAAGAGCGCGTATTCAGAGTGGGTGGCTTATAACTACCTTTCACAGAATCTTTTCCAAAAAAAACGTTTCCAATAAAAGTTTTAGCGCATGGTACAAGAAATCCTTCTGCAAAATTTAAAGAAAATCGTTGGAGCAATTTTTGAGACAATCGCGAAATACAAAAACATATTCATGTAATGTCCCCTTAAAAGTAGGAGAAACTTGCCTTTGTCACATCTTCAGAATGTACCGTACCTGACCCAAATACAAAATTTTGTTTTCATACGATTTCCCATTCTGGAGATAGGCTGTTCACAGACACACATACACACACATAAATGTTTCATTTCGAGTACAAACTTTAAGAAACTCTGCAAGAGAAAGCATATAACGGCTTGAGGTAGAAGCTAAGTCACACACCTGACCGGTCTCCATGGCAACATGTGAAGGTAATTGTGTTTTGTTTTACATTCGTTACAGACAACTTAACTGCAGCGATTAGCAAGGGTTCTCTAATGTTATGACACGACTGCTTGGGTGGTCTATGGATGTCAATAAAATGTTCTCATTCCTGCTCAACACAACTTCGGTGGGAACCTTAAATACTTGTAAATACCATTATTATCAACAGCAACAGAGATTAAAGTGTTTTACAGGTATAGCCTACTGGATGTTTCCTGCAGATTATGATGATAATGATTAATAATAATAATAATAATAATAATAATAATAATAATAATAATAGTGATGATGATGATTATGATAACCAGGGCCCGGATTCTAACGACATTTCATCTTTTTATTGAAGCTGCATAGACATTGCCAACTTGTGGATAAATCCTAATCATGGCTCTAGATCATAAAAATGCATTTTTATTAGGTAATTTTTTGTCATTTTGTGCATTTTTTTATTTTTAGGGCATTTATTTCTATTTTACGTCATTATTTTGTCATTTTCTTCCTTATTTATTCATTTTCATGTATTTACATTGAGTGTATTAACTTTTCTTGTCGTCCCCAGTGGTGCTGTCTTCGAAGTGTTGTTTGTTTAATGCAAGAAGGAAAAATTCGGCGTTAAAGTGTTGACATGTCTCAGTCGGAAGTGAGAATCAAAGAAATGCCAAAATGTTGTATTATATTACTATTGTTATTAGATTGACTTGGCACCAGAGTCTGTCATCTACTTGCATTTCAGAGTGCAAACTACTGTTTACCCTTAATAAACAGCAATATAATCCGGCAGACCACAATAGGATGTGCCGAATTTTGACTCACCAGTGCCTCTGTGCCAGTATACATTTCCTTGAGAAAAGAACATTCACAACATTGCAGTTATTTACAGTTTTTACAATTATGTACAAACTAGTCTATAAGTTTGTGTCTACAATAATAATTTTTTATAAATAAAGTATCAGATTTTAAGTCATTTTTTATAATTATTAATTCATTTTCTTTAAAATGTAAGGTCATTTTATAGGTCTTTTTCAAACAATTTTAGGTCATCAGAATCCGGGCCCTGGTGATGATGATGATGATGATGATGATGATGATTATGATGACTATTCCACTCATACACGGCGTGTTTGATATTGACAAATAACGTTTAGTAATTCCTCGGATATAGATCAATCTCGGCCGCTTATGTTATAAAATGCTTGCTATTAATATGAGGAAGGGATTTTACCTGATAAAATGGTCAGCTCGTTACTGGACACGTAAGCATCAATGTGCCGTGACTAATACATCACATGCTGCCATTAAGAAGCACGAGAACATTTTATACAACATAACATGTTTGGAAATTGAAATAGTATAAATGTACATTGATTAAAAACACAATTTCAATTCGGTGCAAGCCAGTTCGTGTGCTTTTATTCTGTTCTGCTGTTTGCTGACCTGAATTAAGTTAACTATGTCTTATGTGCACCATTGGTAGCACTGGTCATAACATGGTAACTCGAATCGATTCATAGTGGGCCGTGAACTCGCAGGTATTAGTTTTGTTTTATATAACAAAGCATTTGTATAATCCGTTACATTTTTATTCATGGAATAGTCTTAATAAATCCAACTCGAGTTGACGAGTTTCATCAGATAAACTCGTAAACTCGTGCCTATGACCTATTCATCCGCTGCGTGTTTGATATTGACAAATAACGTTTAGCACTGCCTCGGATATCGACCAATCACGGTCGTTTATCTTACAAAATCCTTGCGAGAATTGCGAGGATGCGATTTTATTTGATAAAACGTCAGCTCGTTACTGAACCGTCACAGTATACAAACAGTTATATGGGGTTGAGAACGAAGAAAATAAATATGAGCATAAGGAAGAGAAATTGGAAGACTATGAAAAGAAGCCCTTGGTTCTTTCCTTTCTTAAAAAGTATTGTACTTTAATTTTGAAATTTGTAAATGTTTTTTGTTTATTTGTGTATTTTTGTATTTGTATTTGTATTTGTATTTGTACGTAAGTTTGTAAATGTAATTTAAATAAATAAGTAAATAAATAAAAAATAAAAAATGACGTGGGAAGGCAATATGCAGCGTACTAATTCAGGCACAGGGATAAGGCTTAAGGTTTTTTTGCGGGAAATTCGCCTACATTTTTATCTCTCCTACAGAATAAAATAACGATAATCCCCCTATGAAATACGCTAGTCTTCATGGTTTAGCGTAATTTTAAACTCCTTATACGAATTTTTTTTTCTACTACATCCTTTTTTTAGACTCATTACCATACAAAACACATTAGAAGATTACAATATAAAAAGCGGCAGAAACAAAAATTGAGATTGCGCTAGTGTAGAGGAATGGTGGGGGGGGGGAGTAATTATACTGGACACAACTGCTCTGCGCATGCTTCATTCCAGTTAATGGACATCCGGTCTGAGTAAGCTCACTACATACTTACAACAACTACTTATAAAAACTGTATCAAGAATCTGAACCTGCCATGAATACTGTATTCTTCATTAACTAACTTATCACATAATGCTTATGAAGATATTATGGGATATTTGAGTCGTTTAATAAACTGCAAAGAGTTTTAAAATGGCGAATATGGGCATTAGGGCATGATAAATAATCGTACTTCTTTTTTTTTTTTAATTCAGATGTCTTTATACTCTTTTTAGTCTGAGGCGATATCAGGAGTTCGGGATGTGTGTCTTTGCAGTAGGGTAGGCCATGGAACTATTGCTTGTCAATTGTTTCTATTACTGGTGTACTTTTATGGAGTAAAATTTCAACTGATATTAATTTAAATGGATATGTTACAAGACGAAAATGGTGATAATGATTCATGATATGTAAAAATCCAATTCGGCATTTGATTTTACGACTGGGGAAACCAGGAAAAAACCCATGTCAAATTGGCTGGCCACGGGATTTGAACCTGGGACCTCCCGAATGCGAGTCCAAGACATTACCATCTCGGCCACCTCGCTCGGTACTTAGTGTTTTAAGGAGTGGGAAAAAGGTTTTCAGAGGGAATTGTATATAAACAAGTGTAACCCCCCCCCCCAAAAAGAGAGAGAATAGATTGGTTCAGATTAGGGGTTAAAACAGTGAAAATTCAAAAATATTGACGGGGTGACCAGAGGTGAAGAGGCCACTTGGAAGACCTAGACGTAGTCGAGAGGGCGATATTAGGATAGATTTAAGGGAAGTAGGATTTGTGAGGGATGGTTTGATGGAATTAGCACAGAATAGGGTTGAATGGTGAACTCAGGTAAGCGCGGCAATGAACTACGGGTTCCATAAAATATATAATATTCCTTTAGCTTGCTGAGTGATTGTCTATTGCCATTGAGTAAGTAAGTAAGTTAAAAAAACTAAAACAGAGTTTATAAATATATAAAAATCCGAGCCTTGGTAGTAGTAATAATAATAATAATAATAATAATAATAATATGTACAGTCGGTCAAATAAAAACGTCGGGCGGTATTTGATTAAGTATAACGAACGAGCATATGCGCATGTACAGGAAGGCTTAAGGTTAGATTCACAACTGCCTCTTGCCTATCCATGTATTTTCTTGATTATTTAGTCAGTTTTGTTCCAAAACAAACGTATAGGAGGCTGTGGCAGTATGTCTCACATCCGCCATATTCTTGGTTGCAAATTCTTATAATATTAATAATTAATAAATTCGCAAGGAATATGATTATTCAAGGAGCATTTTTTAAAGATTTTATTTTATAATACCGGTACTTGTAGTTCAAAATCAATAACTTACGTTCAACTTCTGCAACCAATCAGATCCTATGAAAACTTCCGGTCGCGTTATACCAGTGAAGTACCCACCTCTTTAAGAAATATGGAACCTTCTCGCTGCTTCAGAGGCCGAAAAATGCAGTTCAATTTCAGCCCTAACTACACTTTCTCTCAAGCTAGCATTTGCATGTGGTCCGATGACACAAAGGAAAATGAATTATGACAATACATTAAGTTGAATATCGTGTATTGCGCTTTCCGCGTTTTTCATTTTTCCCTCGTTCTTCATTTTTTTCCTCCTGTCGCATGGCCTCATATGTTCCGAAAATGACCTGTATTTTATGTTTTTTATAGGAAACTTGTGAACTAATGCGTTAAAACTTTAATTTTAACTGCATACGAGTCCCGACGTTTTTTATTTGACCGACTGTACGAGAAATGTGGATGCAGTCTACATCTACTGTAATAGGCCTATATACAAACCAACTATAGTTTGTGGACGAATTTAACATTTCACATTGATGAAAACTATTCCATCCACTAGGCTATATCTCAGAGTAAACAGTGGCACTGGTGTAAATTATTCGGGAATTCCTAAAGCAAGGGGAAACGTTTTTCACAGCTTGAATATCTAATATATTTGTTTGCCATGGTGAATTGCTTCTTATATATATAGTCACATTACGCGCCTTGAGGCACGCCCGCTCTATATCCTAATAGAAGCCTGAAACTGTACTCCACCTTAAACATTAAGATGGAAATCTATAAAAGAAACTTGAAGCCTCGGGGGCGGGAAAGGGAGTGGGTAATAGGAAATTTGCGTTGTATGCGAATTTACTGGAGACTTCTACACTCATTTCAATAAGAATAGATAATGAGGATGTCAATTTTAGGGTCACAGGATTTAAGGAGGGAGCTCGCGAAAAATGAACTTGGAAAGGCAATGTTAGCTGTCAAGAGAGGCTCAAATATCCCATTACCTCTACATTACCAAGGAAATGTATGAAAGCGAGGCTCTTGAGTTTCTATTTCTTACACTTTCTATAGAATTTTCTTTCAGTAATTTAAAATTGTTGAGAAAAACGTAACTTCGTTTCGTTGAATGCCAAATGTCATTATGTGAAAAGCAATTTTTGTGGTGGAGCATTTGACACCCCAAAAGAAGTGTTCGAGCATAGCATTACTGTAGGAACAAATGAGAAGATATTGCACTTGGCGATAAGATGAGCCTAATTTTACTTGCAATAATAAAGTGGCTGAAATATGACATCTTCAACTCAGGCTTGTTAAAAATTGTTTTGAAAATCTGAAGTGGTACACTCACAAAACTTTATCTTAAGCACTTCGTCACTTCAGATTCTGGTATGGAATAAGTGGTCGTATTATTCAGTTGTCTTAATGCCCGGTTTCTATAAACTCGCGAAATACCTATGGGTCAATTATCCAATGGACAGAATTTACCCAAGGATAACTTTCACAAACTCAAATCATTTCAAGGTAACAATCACATACACTTGTGGCGAGTTTCTAGATAAATGTCGTCTGGCTGAATATGAAAATGACAGAATAAATGTTCCTACAAACTCGGGCTAGATCTTTCCAAGGGTAAATCGTCGGGTTAATTTATCCTTTCGGGGATGGCTGGATAAAATTTAACCTCTCATAGGATCAATAATAATTTAAACAGTGAGAATCAAAGCCTTCTGAATTAAATTAACTGTACAACTCCAAAGCCTTCCTCATTATATCATTGTGGGTGATTAGGAACTAATTTTCCCATGGATAATTTACCCATAGGTATTTCACGAGTTTATAGAAACCGGGCATTAGCCGCATATAAAAATTGTTTTTTCATCCAGAGAATTTTTACAAAATATGCAATTTTCAGAAACATGTCTGTTTGTCTTTATCATCATAGCTCGAGAACTAAAAGTATCATATACAAGTTGTTAATGAATAACACCGAAATATTTATACCTGTGTATAGAGGGACATAGACAACTTTTATTAGGATATTTTTGCTCTATGATGTAAAATGTTTATGCTGCAGGGCATTAAAGTCGTTACAATTTTGAGGGTAGAGAAAGCTTTGTGAGATTCTCAGAACTGACGTATGATAGGTAGTGTACGTGAATATTGCATGACCCTGGCATGAGAGAGCGATCGTGACTTGTCATTAATTACATCACAAGTGTCCCTCTGAATTGCTAGGCACACCCACAGTTCACATTTTCCTGCCCTTTGGCTACATGGGTTATTATCTGAATCTCATGTTCTGATTAATACAACAGCAAAACGGAACCGACGCAAGACAAATAATACAAGATCAAACTAGGAAATATATCTCTTCTATTATACCATGTGCCATTTGTTAGTTTTCCTATTATGCCTAGGTATAGACACTTTCTACATCTATCAGTGATGTTGACTTAACAATTGAAGGCGAAATAAAATCAGGTAAACTGATATAACAAAGTGCCAAAATGCTTTTATTTAACCAGTGATAAGTTAATTGCAATTATGATATGCAGAAAATAAGTTATTTTTGTAATCTATCTCCGAGTTAAGCTCCAGATCGATTCATTAAGCAGGGATTGTGGAAGAACATACTTAACCTTAATTCAAACTCGTATACACTGATATAAGAAATTCTTAAAATATGTCAACATTTCACAAAATACACTGGCGAAGAACTCCACTTAATGCACGTAGGCCTAATTATTCATAGTAATATACCTTCTGTATAAAAACAGTATTCAACTTGATCAACGAAATAAACATATCAAAAAGGAATATGTCATGGCTAACTGTACTGCAAATTCCAAAGCCGTATATGATCAGTGTAAAACAGTATGTTGTCAGGATAACCGATCTGCATTTGTTAAATTCTTTCTAATATATCACCATAAAATAGGCACTGCCCTTTGCCCTCTCAATGTTCTGATTAATACAAGAGCGAAACGGAATCGACGTAAGACAAATAATACGAGATCAAACTAGGAAATATATCTCTTCTATTATACCATGTGCCATTTACCTCGCTATTTGCTACTTTTCCTATTAGGTACAGAAACTGTCTAGATCTATCAGCGATGTTGACAGGTATCCATCAACCTTAGTTATAAAAAATTACAATTTCCTCTTCATCACTTTAAAAATTTGATCACATGTTAGTTGTCATAAAATGAACGAGTTTCAATAATAAAAACTACTAATTAAAAATTTGGGGGCACCAGGGGAAGATTTTTTTTTAAACAAATAATGTATATTTTTTTTCGGCAAGCATATCTCCACTTCCAATTTAGCTAGAACAGTGATTCTTACATTAAAATGTTCCCCAATTCATAGATATGTCTACATACTAGCATCATCTTATCAAAGGTTGTTTAATTTTTTTCTCCCTGAAGTCTAACAAAATAATTAGTCTATTTTTCCTTTGATAAGGGGTCAGGATCCTTACCATAGGCTCACTTATTTGATTCTAGTATACAGACTAGCTATATGTTTAAGCTTCATTTTGGTGTATGGATGAAGTCAATATCTCAATTCTAAGTGCATTTTTCGTAAGCCGAAAGTTAAGAAAAGCTGAAAATTTTAAAATAAGAGAAAAATGAAGTTAAAGTTGTGTTTATTCTTCACAGGCACTTCTTTTTAATGTGAATCTTTTTCCAAAGAAGGACACGATAGGGTGTCCGAAACGTTAGACGCTAAAAACACGACGCGGCCCAACCCGGACAGCAATCAGTTTATGTTTGTAAAAGTATTTTTGAAACACCCTGTATTTCCTAGTGGTCCCGCCACTGAGGCGTTCCGGGGGTGGATTGCTTACGTCACTGTTATCTTGTGGGAAAGTAAGACGAGAGAAGAAACAAACAGATAACTATTTTGACCTAGTTCTGGGGGAAAAAATATAATTTATATTCCCCAAAAGAACAGATAACCTAGAAGTAATGATACAGTTAGACCCTCTAAATGTTCCTTCCTCCTGAAGAAATATAGCTATAGCACGACATTATTCCAGACAAAATAAAGAAAACATTGATCTCTCGGAAAATGGGGACGCAAGTAGTAACTCATAGCGTGGACTTAATGGGTCCCTGGAGAGTATTTGTGACGTCATCGAAACGGCCCAGTGACGTAAGAAGGTCGTCGTAAATCCGTTGTTGCTTCTATCAGAGAGGACAAGGAGTGCGATAAAGCTAATATATTGCTGTTTCGTTAATATGAGCTGCAAAGCAATGAAAACAGTTGTAAACCAGAGTTATGAGTTGACAATAAAATACAGGTGTGTTTGAGCGTATTGACGAGGGTTCTTAAAAACCCATTATTTGCAGTGACCTCGTTTTGTTTATAGGTCAAGCTATATTCTTGGTAATTATGTTAAACCGATATCTCATGATTAGACCTGGGATTTTAAGGCAATGCCTATTTTGTTCCTTATGAAATAACATGATTAAAAAAAAAATATATTTTTATTTATTTATTTTTTTATTTATATATATTTATACAAAACAAAACAAGACCACCCGAATGAGCAAGCGCTCGTGCTCGGGCACAGTTCAGCCATTTACATTACAAAATACAAATTACAAAATACATAAAGAAAATATAATTAAATCAAAACCTAAAAAATAATAATAATAAAAAAATGAACAGAAAAGTAAAAAGAAAAAAGGAAAAGTAGTAAGAACAAAAATTGAAACCCTGAGTTATTACAAATAAAATCGTTCCTTAATTGTCTACTAAGTACAGAGTGAAATAACTTTTGAACTATGAAATAAGATTTTTGATAAACTTATTGAATTTTTTGTTGTTCATATGTACTATTTCTGGATGTGACCTAATTATAGAGTTATAGAGTCTTGGACCATAATAAATGCTATGTTTAGAGCCAGAAGAGGTGAAGTATTTTGGTTCTATTAAAGGCAATGTTTTATTTCTTCTAGTATTGTAGTTATGAGGATCCGATACATGTACGTTGCGGTATTTTTTAAAGTATTTTAAAAGTGTGAGCTTATAAATTTGTTCTACAGTCATCACATTAAATTCAGGAAATATCAATTCTGTTGGATATTCTATAGGCTTTTTTAAACAAATTTTTATAATTCTCTTCTGTATTAGAATCAAAGGAGTCATGTTGACATTTCATGATAAATCACTTATATTTAGAGTTTTATAGTGCCCTAAAGTGATTATTTGGACCTTTGGAACCTATTTTTACTATTTTAGTGCCTAAATTGCCTATTTTGTACACTTAAAATAAAATTCAACTTCTGTAACTTTTACAATCATTTAATGGATATCCCAGAATGAAGAGCAGAACAGCAGAGGGTGGGTTTTTCACAGAAACTTGATTTTCCCAAACAATTGTCGCCAAAGGAATGCTCAAAACAACAAGTAGCAACAAGAAGGGGGACACTGTGTCAATTTTTCATATAATCCAAAACTGTTTTTGATAAATCTATTTTTAATTCAGTCTTCATTTTGCAATTATTTCTGTTCAGAAGGTATACCACGTTTTTTTACAGTAAAAAAGATCACGTTACAGTTTAAGAGCATATTGTAGTATTTTAAAGTCTATTTTCTGTGTATTTACACATTTTTAAACCTTATTTTTGTGCCTATTTTATCTTTTAAAAGCCTATTTACTTGTTTTAAAAGCCTATTTTAGGTGCCTAAAACTAATTTTTTACAGCCTAAAATCCCAGGTCTACTCATGTATCTAGCTTTTAGTTTTAAAATAGGCCTACTAGTTATTGTGCCGTTGAGCTCGGTCAATAAAATAAAATAACATGTTTATAGAAAATAATTAAGTTAAAAAAGTTAAATATTTGTTTCATGTTCTTTCTTTTTTTAAATTTTCTCCCTATTAATGGTGTGGATGGGTGTTAATTGATTGCAATGATGAGTTTTTTTTTTTTTTTTTTCAAAACTAAACATGTCCATCTTTAGGACATGTCCATCTCTTTATAGGGTGTTAAAGAATAACACCGAAATATTTTACCTGTATATAGAGAGGACATACACAAGCAACTTTTATTAGGAGATTTTTGCTCTATGACGTAAAATGTGTGTGTTTCAGGGCAATAAAGTCATTATAATTAGGTGCTCATAAGTCAATAATTATGCGAAATAGGGTTAAAATGTTCATTAAATTGATTTCATGCCTTCCTAGTGATCGATAAAAACCTGACTCTTGATCAATCGTCATCAGCTACATCAAAATAAGTGTTTCCATTATCTGCAAAAATTACAGACTAATCACATGACTGGCCGTCACTGCATTATTCTTTTTTTCATTCATAACTACTTACTGCAGTGTTAACAACGAAGTTCCTTTGTTTTGCATTTTTTTCTAATGTTAGAAGTCAGTGGCGGCCATGCCGTGGGAGATTTTATGCTGTAACAGGAAAAATTGAATCCATAGAGCAAAAACCTCCTAATAAAAGTTGCTTATCTATGTCCCCTCTATACACAGGTAAAATATTTCGGTGTTATTCATTAACAACCTGTAGATATACGTTTTTTGTAACTACTGTGGGACTATTTGACTCAACACTTTCAAAACTACACAAATAACTATAAGCAGTGCCTTCTTTAATTCAGCAAAATAAAAACATTAAAAAAAAAATCTTTATTTCTGGATGTTTTTCACTTCTCCTGAAAAATCTAATCTGATGGACATGTTTGTCACACTGTGGTTCAAATCCCTGGCGGCAGACTTGTACGACACGGGTATTCAAAAGTTGGTTCCACACAAATGTTTCAATTCCGGTGGCGAATATGTTGAATAATAGCTGAATACTTGCTTTATTTGTTGGAATATATATGTCCACGAAATTGTGTTTTGTTTCTGTAAACGACCTCAGGGAAACTTACTTCATCGACGCGCCTCATAGCAAATGATTTGATGGTTAGCGCCTTCTTGGAGGGATGAGAGAGTATAAGGTGACTTATTTCAAGAAATGTAATACCAACGTGCTGTTGAATAGCAGCATGGGAATGTAGGTCGTTAAATTGTAAATGTCAAAGCTAAGTACAATCTCTGAATGAAAATAATTAAAGAAAATATAAGCCATAAAACAAGTTCCACATATCCCGATAAAACAGCGCTGTTACTTTTTTTAATGTGTAGTTTAAAAGTTATGACTTGAGAACGGAGAGTTAAAAAACGACTAAGTTGAATTTAGAAAGCATGAACTGCATTCAATGTTAACAGCTGCGAATTGTCTTGCAATTCAATTGAATAGAACGTTGATTAATGGGACATCTGTTTCATTGGGTAGGCTAGAGTTTATTGGCTTTCTCAGCCTAGGCCCAACCCCTAATTTCTCACATTTTATGGCAGAATAGTTTATGAGCCAACCAGTTATGTTTAAAATTTCACATTCTCTCCTAGGAGATCGTATCGCTGTGTATGGCAAAAATTATAAAGGAGAATAGCTCCATCAATTAATCTTTTACCAGGATTTTCTATAAGCTCTTTAATTTAAGACTGCACTAAAAGGACAGAGTTAAACCTATAAAACTTTACTCTACTTTTCTTAGATTAAGTTTATTAAGTGCCAGAATGGTACTTTATGAGATTGTGTGGTGGACGGGTAAATGTCTGTCCGCCTGTCTGTACGCGTGATAACTCAAGTAGGCTTTACCGAATTTTCATGAAACTTGGTATACGCATTTATAATGCACATGGGAAGAAGCCTATTGATATTCGACCAAATCGGTTGACCGGTTCGAGACAACACGAAGACATAGGATGAGACACACGATTCATACACACACTCACTCCAAACAAGGCGAGGATGGGATGAAGATAATAATGACGGTCAGATGATATCCGGGGACCACAAGGGCCTAAAATTACCCGACATATGTCTTATAGGTGAGGAGAAACCCCGAAAAAAAACCCCACCTAGGTAACTTGTCCCGACCAGGATTCGAACCCGGGCCCCGCATCAGACAGGCGATATTAGATAAATATTAAAATATAAATAACAATAACTGTTAAACAAACCCTTTTTTTTCGTAGAATAAATCATTAATAGCTATTTATGTATCACGTACGCTAAATAACACTTTAGTGGAAGAATCTAGCATTGGATGAGTCCGCTAAAATTTTTACGTACGTGGTGCATACAATATTTGTTAGTAAAAACTCTGTAAATTATACGAAATGAAATAAAAATACCGTAGAATTAATTATAAAGGCATAGCCAGCCATTTGTTTACACCATATTCTCACAGCCACCTGAATCCTATGCTATGAACCAATATGAAATGCGGACGTAGATGGCAATGCGGGTTTCTTATGAATAATATAGCTATGTTGTCTTAGGCCTACATTTGTTGTTATATTAAGTGTTTTGTAAAACAAACTGGTAAAGTTTCTGATTAACGTAAATAAATAATAATAATAATAACAATAATAATAAGTATTTTGTTTCTAACCCTGTTACAGTTGCTATGACTGGTCACTGCCATACGGATTTTTCAGTTGCCATGACTTGACTGGCATAGGCCGGTAATAACTATTTATGTTATAACTTATAACTTATGATGAAGTAGACTACCGTGTTTTGTGAAAAACCCTGGTAAATCTCATGATTATCGTAAAGAAACACGTTGGCTTAAATTTGTTGTTTTATGACCAATTATATGCTTAAATGCATGTTAAAGTTGGAGTGACTTGTCAATGCCGTCTGGGTTTTGTTTATAGATTGCCATGACGACTTTAAAGTACCAGGCCAATAAAACTGCATTTTGAATGCAGTTTTATGGAATTTTAGCGGCCTTGGTTGCTAAAATGCAATTTTTCGGCGTGTTACCAGTCCGACAAGCAACAGTTTTAAAGAGCGTGTACTAAAAGCTATTTTTCTATGGAGAAATCAAAAAGTGAGTTTTAATTTTTTTTTAAATAGGCTACTTGGCGAGTAAACTGCCTTAAATCTTATGATTGCTATGAATCACGATCAGAAAGTACGGTACTTATTTTCCAATCTCCACCATCTCCACAGAAGAGAGATAAAAAGCTGAGTTTTGCTTTAATGTCCTTGACATCTTCAGCTTTGCAGTTACAGGGAAGTGAAACTTTATTCTACCGTCTTATTTTACTCAAGCTGTGGAAAATGTAATAAATGTTGAAGCAGGTATGTAAGCCACCGGAATAACCTTATTCTAACTTAATTAATGCCATTTTTGCCACTCGAAATGTCATCCCGACGACGAAGACACGTCAAGGTTGGCTGGTCGACCTCTTAAAAGGAAAAGACACGCTTTTTTGGACAGGGTAGTGAAAAAAATAAAACTTTTTGTCTTGAATAATGAAACCATGGTACTAATTTGCACACTGAACTTCTCTCCCCTAGCTTCTACATCTAACCTTGTTTTATGATACGCTATAAAAACTTCTTCCCTTACCCTTTACGTTTTCTACAAAAAAAGTGAAAATGTTAAACTCGAGTTAATGGAAGGAAGCAGTTTGGTTCAGTAACAAAATCTTCAGAAGTCTACTTTAACCCTTTATTTGGAAAGATTTAATTTGAATTATGGAAATTAATGTCTTTTTTTATTAATTTTATCTCAGCTATGTTTATACTCCTTTTAGCTGTCCTCCCACCTACGTCTAGGTCTTCCAAGTGGTCTTTTCCGTTCGGGTCCTCCAGTCAATACTTTTTAGATATGTCTTTCCTCCCCCATGTCCAGCCCATTTCATCATCCTCTGTGATTATCATCTTACTATATTATAGTAAGGTAATGACCTAATAAATAATAGGATTTATCTACAATTTGGGTTCGGGATGTGTCTGTACAGTAGGGTAGGCCATGGAACTATTGATTGTCAATTGTTTCTATTGTCGGTATATTTTTATGGAGTAAATTTCAACTGATATTAATTTAAATGGATGTTATACAGGATGAAATGGCGAGGATGATTCATGGTATGTAAAAATGTAATTCGATATTTGCCTGGAAAAACCATGAAAAAACCCATGTCAAATTGGCCGGCCACGGGATTTGAACCTGGGACCTCTTGAATGCCTTTTATGTTATTTTGATCATTGTTTAACAGAACTCTCTCAGTCTACAGTTTCATTTTACAGGCCGAATCTCTTATGGTAAAAAATTATGGGCTAGCCTGTTATAGAGTTTATACAGGATATCACCAGATGTCACTATCGTTCACTTCCCTTTAGTACAAATTAATAGGCCTAATTATCAACCTCCATTTTAATCGCTACGAATACTATTATTCCTACTACTACTATTATCCTGTAGGCTACCTAATAATCATTTACATATTCAAAATAACAAAAATAATTTATTACGGCAATAACAATTTGGTCCATAAACTAGATGGTTTTTTGACAATACACAAATAATAATAATAATAATAATAATAATAATAATAATAATAAAATCAGGTAAACTGATGTAACAAAGTGCCAGTATGTTTTTGTTTAAACAGTTATGACTGCAATTATGATATGCAGAATATGTTTTTTTTTAAATTGATTTCCAAGTTAAGCTCCAGATTTATTCATTAAGCAGGGCTTACGGAAGAACAAAGGTCTAGTTTTTTTTAATGAGATTAAAATCTTCCAGCATCACCTGAACTGTACAGATATGTGATATCATGACAATCGCACACTCACATAAAAATGTCAAAAAAAAATTCAAATTGGCCGGTTTCGGGTTTTGAACCATGGACTCCAGAATGTGAGGCCAAAGCGTTACCATCTCGGCCACCGGGGTCATTTTAACGGTCTAGTTGGATAAGCGCTTGTAAATCGATAGTGTTTTTTTGTCATAGCTACCTGTATTTTAATTTCCAAGGCCTTATAAGATAACAGTAAAACAATAGGCAGTGTTGTCAAGATAATTTATTTTCATTTTTTTTTATAAATTCTTTCGAATACGTATATTACCATAAAATAGGCACTAAATTGAGCATTACTCCGAAACAGGTCAACCGATTTTATCTATTATAAATAGACGTCTTCCCATGGACATTATAAATGCGTATACGAAGTTTCATAAATATACGATAAAGCGTATTTGAGTTATTGCGCCTTTAAAGTAGACATTAAATTGGGGTTTACTCCGGTACCGGTCAACAGATTAGGTTCAAATTCAATAGGGCACTTCTCATGAACGTCATAAATGAGTATACCAAGTTTCATGGAAATCCGATACAGCGTATTTGAGTTATGGCGCCTTTCTATTAGAAAGGCGCCATAATCTATTAAAATAGGCACTAAATTGGGCATTACACCGGTACCGGTGAACCGATTTGGTTCAATATCAATAGGGTTCTTCCCATGGACATTATAAACGTGTATACCAAGTTTCATTAAAATTCGACAAAGCGTATTTGAGTTATCGCGCGTACAGACACACGGACGGACAGACAGAGAGACAGACGGACAGACATTTTTCGTCCCCACACACAATCTCATAAAGTACCATACTGGCACTTAATAATAATAAAGAAGATAATTATGTATGTGCAGACACATGTACTGACATTTCTGAAGGCAACACAAAATATAATGATAATAGTACCGCTCAAAACATTACTTACGACGTGAAAAGGATAAACAATATATAAACCAGTGTCGGACTGCAAAGAAAACAGTTAACACAATGATTAGGCTCGTAGTTTATTTCTTGCTTCCTTACTCTGTAGTTTATATGGAGTTTAAATATTTCTTCCAATTTCTTTTCAGCCCTTTTAATACAAATTTAAGACGAACGACCGTATCCTATAGAATACATTATCAGCTTAAGGGTTAAAAATATATTTCATAAATCCTTTAAAACAACAATTGCAACTAGTCAGCTACGTTTATTGGGTTGCATACTAGAAAAAAAACTGATAAGAGTTTTTACTTACTCACTCAATGGCAATAGACAATTCCTAAGCAAGCTAAAGAAATATTATCTATTTTATGGAACCCAAAGATTCATTGCCGCGCTTACCTGAGCCCGCCATTCAACCCTATTCTGTGCTAGCTCCATTCCAATCATCCCTCGCAAATCCTACTTGCCTTAAATCTATCCTAATATTGTCCTCCCACCTACGTCTAGGTCTTCCAAGTGGTCTTTTCCGTTCGGGTCCTCCAGTCAATACTTTTTAGATATGTCTTTCCTCCCCCATGTCCAGCCCATTTCATCCTCTGTGATTATCATCTTACTATATTATAGTAAGGTAATGACCTAATAAATAATAGGATTTATCTACAATTTGGCAGTGTCTATGCAGCACCAATAAAAAGATGACATGTCATTAAAATCCGGGCCCTGTTAATTATATATGTGCAGATAAAGTACTGTATATTTCTGAAGGCAAAATTAATTGTATTTTGTTTTATCTGTGTGATTTAGTATTGTAGACCTGAAAACTATACTCGTCATCGGATATAGTAAGATTATAGTAAGATTACTATAATATACTATATCCGGTGAAGAGTATAGTTTTCAGGTCTACAATACTAAATCACAAAGATAAAACAAAATACAATTAATTTTGCCTTCAGAAATATACAGTACTTTATCTGCACAATTAACAGGGCCCGGATTTTAATGACATGTCATCTTTTTATTGGTGCTGCATAGACACTGCCAAATTGTAGATAAATCCTATCATTTATTAGGTCATTTTTTGTCATTTTATGCAATTTTATAGTTTTAGGGCATTTATTTCAATTTTACGTCATTATTTAGTCGTTTTCGTGTCATTTGCTTCCTTATTTAGTCATTTTCATGCATTTACATTGAGTATATTCACTTTTATACCTTCCATAATCTTTGTATCCTGACAGTAATTTACTGCAATCCTGAATAAGGTAGGGTTTACAAGCTTTCTTTCATAGGGTAATATTTAAATAAATTACTAGGTTACCATAACGCAACATTTTTGTAGGATCTACTTTAAAACAATTTTCTTACTTTTCTTCTCAAATGCTCCAATCAAGAATAAAGAGCAGAGTTTTTAGGCCTACAACATCCTTTCTGTATTTACAGTTTTTTCAATTATGTACAAAACTTTGTGTGTACCATAATAATTTTTTTATAAATAAAATATCAGTTTTTAGGTCGTTCTTTATAATTATTAAGTCACTTTCTTTAAAATTCAAGGTCACTTTATAGGTCATTTTTCAAACAATATTAGGTCATTAGAGTTCGGGCCCTGATAATTACCTTCATTATTATTATTATTATTATTATTATTATTATTATTATTATTATTATTGTAGTTGTTGTTACTACAGAGTTTATGTAAATTTCCCCGAGAGAACGTGGCAACTTCTCATGCAGCAATGTGTCGCGTGTAGTCTAATCACTACTGTAGGCGCGGGGTCTGTCACTCAAAAGAAAAAAGTTCGTGCAATTAAATGAAGCAACTGGTATAAGGTGGACTTTTCATTAGATTTCTGTGTCAGAATACCAAGACAGTATAAAATTCATTTACCATAAATTAATAACAAACATACCGTGAGTGGGTTAGATCTCTGTAAAAATCAAAGCTAAATTAGAAGCAAATGCACTTTCCTCTTACGTGTTGATAGTGTTAGCAATACCAGAAAGTTTTTAAGCAAAAAGAAGTGAAACGCAAGCAACTAGTTCTTCCTAACGGGGGCCGTCCACAAAGTAAGTTTCCCTATGGCCGTTTGGACAAACAAAACAAAATTTCATGGGAACATTTATTGAAAAAGGTATAGCAAGTGTTTAGCTATTTTTCAACATATTCGCCACAGGAATTGAGACGTTTGTCATACCGTGGGACCAACTTTTGAACACTTGTGTCGTAGAAGTCTGCCACTGTGTGACAACCATCTCCGCTACTCTGTCATAATCTATCATTTATTGAGGTGTAGGAAAAGATGGCAATCACTGGGAGCAAGGTCCGGGATGTAGGATGGATTTTGAAACATCTCCTAGCCGAACTTTTGCAGAAGACTTGCAGGGAGGTGTTGAAGTCTCCACCCTACAGCTCGGACCGCGCATCCAGAGATTTTCATTTTTTCCTACCCCCTCAAGAAATGGCAGAGAATGACAGAGAAACGGAGAAAGTTATCACACAAGGGGTCAAATTCAGGCGGCAGACTTTTACGACACAAGTGTTCAAAAGTTGGTGCCACGGTATGACATGTGTCTCAATTCCTGTGGCGAATATGTTGAAAATAGCTGAACACTTGCTATATCTGTTGAAATAAATATTTCCATGACATTTTTGTTTGTTTGTGTAAACGTCGCTAGGGAACTTCCTTTGTGGACAGCCCTCGTAGAACAATAAAGGTCTTTTACCACCCCTAATGTTGTCATTTGGGTTGCCTACTCGAGCAAAGTGGATGGCGATTCTGGAACTCCCGGTAGACTATGAGAGCAGGAACCTATGTTTATTCTGTTAAAGACACTCGTAATGAAGATACGGTATCTAAAATGACAAATACTCTGTGTTGTCAAGGGCAACAAAAAACAAATGTTTATGTTGCAGTATTGCGATGTTTACTTGTGGATACAACTGTCGTTTCACATCTTGTAATGAAACATTGCTTGCTCCCTCCAGGGACAAAATTGTTGTTTTTTATTGTTATTTTTACTCAGGAAATTTGTATGAAAGCAATACTAAAATTAAAAGAATTTGTCGTCGGCACTTTTTATGAAACACAGAGAAGGCAGGTAATAAATTAATTGCATGTAATGGATATTTGTAAATGCTACTAACATGGAGTCATTTTCTTGTAACTATGTGTGTTTCGGTTTGTCTTTATCAGGGCCTGGATTCTAATGACCTAAAAGTGTTTGAAAAATTACCTATAAAATGACCCTAAACTTTAAAGAAAATGACTTAATAATTGTAAAGAATGACCTAAAAACTTATATTTTATTTATAAAAAAATATTTTTGTTATAGACTATAGACTAATTTGTACATAATTTTAAAAACTGTAACTGCAGAAAGGATGTTGTAGGTCTAAAAACTTTGTTCTTTGTTCTTGATTAGAGCATTTGAGAAGAAAAGTAAGAAAATAGTTTTTAAAATAGAACTTATAAAAGTGTTGCATTATACTAACCTAGTAATTTGTTTAAATATCACCCTATGGAAAAAAGGACAATAAAGTTAATACACATAATGTAAATACATGAAAATGACTAAATAAGGAGGGAAATTACACAAAAATGACAAAACAATGACGTAAAATTTAAATAAATGCCCTAAAAATATAAATTGCATAAAATGACTAAAAATGACCTAATAAAAATGTATTTCTATAATCTAGAGGCCATGATTAGGATTTATCTACAAGCTGGCAATATCTATGCAGCATCAATAAAAAGATGACATGTCATTAGAATCCGGGCCCCTGGTCAATATGCATCTTATTCTAAACGAAGGCATTTCACTGGTGAAGAGAATTCCAAATAACCTAATGGCCGAAACGTCATCACCAGGGCCCGGATTCTGATTACCTAAAATGGTTTGAAAAATGACATATAAAATGACCCTAAATTTGAAGGAAAATGACTTAATAATTATAAAGAATGATCTAAAAACTGATTTTAATTATAAAAATGAATACTGTACACACACACAATTATAGACCAATTTATGCCTAATTGCAAAAACTGTAAATGCAGAAAGGATGTTGTAGGTTTAAAAACTTTGTTCTCTGTTCTTGATTGGAGTATCTGAGAAGAAAAGTAAGACGATTTTTTAACGGAGATCGTACAAAAAGTTGACATTATAGTAACCTAGTAATTTATTTAAATATTACCGTATGGAAAAAAAGCTTGTAAACCCTTTTCATTCTCGTTTCCGACTGAGACATGTCAACACTTCAACACCGAGTGTGTTCTTCTTGCATTAAACAAACAACACTTCAAAGACAGCATCGCTGGGGACAATGGTAGCTAGACGACAAAAAAAAGTTAATATACTCAATGTAAATGCATGAAAATGACCAAATAAGGAAGCAAATGACACGAAAATGACAAAATAATTACCTAAAATTGAACTAAATGCCCTAAAAATATAAAATTGAATAAAATGACAAAAAATGACTCAGTAAAAAATGCATTTTTAGAATCTAGAGGCCATGATTAGGATTTATCTACAAGTTGGCAATGTCTAGGCAGCATCAATAAAAAGATGACATATCATTAGAATCCGGGCCCTGGTCATCACAAACAAGAAAGATATAGGTACTCTAATCTGGTGCAAGGGAGATATAGAAGGCGCGTCCATAAATTAAGTTCCCCTGGGGTCGTTTACAGAAACAAAACACAATTTCGTGGACATATATATTCCAATATTCAGGTATTATTCAAAATATTCGCCACCGGAATTGAAACATTTGTCATACCGTGGGACCAACGTTTGAATATTTATTTATTTATTTATATTTACCTCTGGCCCGGGCGGCTTGGGTCGCTTAAATTCTAAAAGGGGAAGGTAAAACTACGATAAAGAAAGAAAGAAAGAAAGAAAGAAAGAAAGAAAGAAAATATTTACCTCTGGTGTAGTTAAGGCCTTAAGGCCTTCTCTTCCACTAACTACAGGTGGATACATTCAAACCTTACCAAATAATCGAATTAAGAATAAATAATAATAATAATAATAATAATAATAATAATAATAAAAATAAAAAGAGAAACATGATTATATTATACTAGCATGTGCCCGCGGCTTCGCCCACGATAATTATTTCAAAAATTAAAAATTAAGAGCATAATAGTTAAATCATTATATTTATTAACACCTAAATCACGTGAACTACATACCACGATTAGATAGCATCGCCTGGTAAAAGCGACCTCAAATTCGAGTTCCTTGGTCCAGAAAACCCCTGTGTAGTGAGTTTCGTCCAAATAAAACAATGTTTGACCATATTAGGGCTTACAACATTCAAGCGATCGCGAAAGTTTAATTTCCAAGGTATGACAAAAATAGACAAAGCCAACTGTAATTGTCAAACTTCCATTTAATTTAATTCCAAACCCATCTGAAACCCGCTGGCAACAATATGTTTTAATGTCAAATGTGATTCGGATTCGATAATTCTGTGTAAGAAGGGATTAAGTATTCTCAAAAACATTTGATTTTTGGCATTTAAAATCAGAATTTTTCAAAATCCTTTCTTAGTGAGCACCTACATTATGAAACGAAGGTACTGTCAAAATTCCAAGTCTCTACCTGTTATAGTTTAGGCTCTACGTTGATTCCTGTCAGTCAGGACAAAGCCTTTTATATATATAGAGATAGATGTAGATTATGTTAGTGAAAACTATAATTAAAACTACATTAAACTATAGCCTAATAAAGGAAATTCAACATTGTAAGTAGAACAAATTAGAGAGAAAAATAATAATAATAATAGCTAGAAAAAGAAGAAAAGTAAAATACCTATGTCGTAGAAGTGTGCCACTGTGTGACAAACATCTCCTCGTCTCTGTTATTCTCTATCATTTCTTGAGGTGTAGGAAAAATAAAAATCACCTGGAGCGAGGTCCAGGCTTTAGGGTGGATGTTTAAACACCTCCCAGTCGAACTTCTGCGGGAGACTTGCAGGAAGGTGTTTAAAAATCCACCCTACAGCCCGAATCTCGTTCCCAGTGATTTTCATCTTTTCCTACACCTCAAGAAATTACAGAGAATGAAAGAGGTTGTTACACAGTGGTTCAAATCTCAGGCGGCAGACTTCTACGACACAAGCATTAAAAAGTTGGTCGCACGGTATGGCAAATGTCTCAATTCCTGTGGCGAATATGTTGAAAAATAGCTGAACACTTGCTGTATCTGTTACAATAAATATTTTCATGAAGTTGTGTTTTGTTTCTGTAAAAGGTCCCAGGGAAACTTTTTCAGACCTCTACCTATAGATAGGCTTGCCAGACGTCCCGGTTTTCAGACAAAATTCCGGTGTCCCGGCCGGTTTACTTCACGTCCCGGTAAAAATTAAATTTGATTTTCTAGATGACCAAAATATTCTAAAAAAATCCCTAAAACTAAAAACTAAACTCCGTGGCGCTACATCCCCGGAAGGATTTGGCCTACCACCCGACCGCTGTATCATCTCCCGTAGGCAGATGGCAGGATTGGGGGGCATGTGGTTAGCATGCCGACACCCACGGCCGTTAATGGTGGTTTTCTGGACCGGAGCCGCTACTTCTCTATCAAGCAGCTCCTCAATTTGAATCACGAGGTTGAGTGCACCCCTACCAGACCTCCATACCTCAGAAAAATCCGAGGAGGTACCGGAGATCGAACCCGGGCCGACGGATCTGTAGTCAGCAACGCTAACCACAAGACCACGCCGGCGGAAAAAAAAAAAAAAACCTAGCAAATGAAAAGTACATATAAATATTGTTCAAATTTTTATTCCTCATTCAAAGTGTTTCTTCTTAGTAACTTTTAAATATTAACATGTTAGAAATAAAATGTTTAAATTTATATGCTTATGTCATTTATTACTACCCCTGGTTTAGGTTCCTAATCAGTAACCATTTATTCATAGCATTGAGAATAAACTACCCTCTAAAACACTCTAAAACCCCGCCAAGGGTGTGTACCCTTGAATACCCGGGACTCTGGGGGGCATTCCGGTGTCCCGGTTGAACTTTTCAGAAATCTGGCAAGCCTACCTATAGATCACAAGCAACCACAAATACACACGAAAATACAAGACGAACAGGGCGTAGATTTGACTTTAAAGGGCAAAGGAAGAATATGAACAGACGAAGCAGAAGAAGTGCAGAAAATTAAATATACTTTTCAAATCCCGCAGCTACAGCAGTAATATCTGGGTCGGCTTCGTAAAAACAAGACTCCAAACTAGAGGGTATACAAGTTTACTTTTTATTCGAAAATACCTTATTACGTGTTACCATAGTCCTCATTATTATAACTATTTGCAACATGAATTAATTAGCTTATACAGGAGGTAATTATTTGCTTGAAGTAAGCTGAGATTGGCAACACCTCATTAGGAACATTGTATAAAAATGTTTTGTCTTCAATATAAATTCCAAAGCCCCTGCTTTCACATTACTCTTCCTTCAAATCCAGCGTTGCCTTGACAACCGGTTTAATATTACGCTTCTCCTATATATATATAGAAAGCGACTTCATCTCGTTTGATAACGAATTTCTCCTCAACTGTAGACTCTTATCTCTACATTAATCAAAATATCTAACAACACGTCACAATGTAAAAAAAAGAACACGGTGGGGTTCGTTCAAAACGTACATACTAAAAATAACCAAATTTATATTTCCCACCTTTTTTGTTTTCATTTATTGTAGCAAATATTTATTCAGTGCCTGTATGGTACTTTATGAGATTGTGTGGGGGACGGGAAAATGTCTGTCCATCCGTCTGTACGCGCGATAACTCAAATACGCTTTATCGGATTTTCATAAAACTTGGTATACGCATTTATAACGTCTATTAGAAGAAACCTGTTTATATTGCACAAAATCGGTTGACCGGTACCGGAGTAAAGCCCAATTTAGTGCCTATTTTATGGTAATATATTAGAAAGCATTTATCAAATGCAAATTAGTTATCATGACAACACTGTTTTGCAGTATTCATATACGACTTTGGAAATTGCAATACAGTTAGCTATGACAAATAACATTATTCCTTCACATACGCTTATGAAAGTAGATAGATAAATTGAGCGAGGTAGCTGAGATGGTAACGTCTTGGACTCATATTTTGGTTGTTCCTGGTTCAATTCCGGTAGCCGTCCAATTTGACATATCTTTTTTTGTATTTTTATGTGAGTGTGAGATTGTCAAGATATCACAAATCTGTAAAGTTCTGCTGATGCTGGACGATTTAAAGCTGATTACAAAAACTAAGCCTTTGTTCTCCCCGAAACTATACTTAATGAATGTATCTGGAGACTACCTCGGAAATCAATTTAAAAAAAAAAAAAAAAACTTATTTTCTGCATATCATAATTGCAATTATAATTGACTAGCTTAAAAGGCCCAGCGTCGCCCGGGGTTTTTATTTTGTAATTGGAAATTAACTTATGAAGGACTTTCGATTTTTAAATTCTAGGTCCTAATATAGGTATTTATAATTTGAAATAGGAAGAACGACTTATCACACTGAAACTAATTCCTCAGAAAACGCTTGATATAGTTTTTTATGGCTCATAGAGGATGTAGAATTTTGCATCCCATCGCTTGTACACAGGGGTTCAAATTAGACGAAACAGAAATTCCTGTAACATAAAATTGTAATATCGAGGCGGAAAATTTTATTTCTCACTCTCATGTTACCATAAAACTGTCTCTCTACAAAAACCTGTGATATAATAATATACACATTACCATAGGCCTACCTCTTTTGTTTTCTCTATGTCCAGGGTAGAGAAAGTTATGTGATTCCATTATTTTAGTGGATTTCATTCTGTAATATTTATTTATAACATGAATTATTTTGATAACTTCTCTTAATTGTCAAAAGTGCATTTCATTTGTTTTTTCCAAGCCCACCTGATACCATTTGGCAACAATATATTCTGTGATTTGGAATGGATAATTCTATGTAAAAAGGGATTAAGTATTTTCAAAAACATTTAATTTTTGGCATTTAGAATCAGAATTTTTCAAAATCCTTTCTTAGTGAGCACCTACATTATGAAACGAAGGTACTGTCAAAATTCCAAGTCTCTACCTGTTATAGTTTAGGCTCTACGTTGATTTCTGTCAGTCAGTCAGTCAGGGCAAAGCCTTTTATTAAGTGCCAGTATGGTACTTTATGAGATTGTGTGTGGGGACGAAAAATGTCTGTCCGTCTGTCTGTCCGTCCGTGTGTCTGTACGCGCCATAACTCAAATACGCTTTTTCGGATTTTCATGAAACTTGGAAAACACATTTGTAATGTCCATGGGAATAACCCTATTGATATTGAACCAAACCGGTTCACCGGTACCGGAGTAAACCCAATTTAGTGTCTACTTTAAAGGCGCAATAACTCAAATACGCTTTATCGTATATTTATGAAACTTCGTATACGCATTTATAATGTCCATGGGAAGACGTCTATTATATTATATAATGGATAAAATCGGTTGACCTGTTTCGGAGTAATGCTCAATTTAGTGCCTATTTTATGGTAATATACGTATTCAAAAGAATTGATAAAAAAAATGAAAAACAGTTATCTTGACAACACTGCCTATTGTTTTACTGTGATCTTATAAGGCCTTGGAAATTAAAATACAGGTAGCTATGACAAAAAACACTATTGATTTACACGCGCTTATCCAACTAGACCCTTAAAATGACCCCGGTGGCCGAGATGGCTTTGGCCTCACATTCTGGAGTCCATGGTTCAAAACCCGAAACCGGCCAATTTGAATTTATTTTTGGTGTTTTTATGTGAGTGTACAGTTCAGGTGATGCTGGAAGATTTTAATCTCATTAAAAAAACTAGACCTTTGTTCTTCCGTAAACCCTGCTTAATGAATAAATCTGGAGCTTAACTTGGAAATCAATAAAAAAAAAAAAACATATTCTGCATATCATAATTGCAGTCATAACTGATTAAACAAAAACATACTGGCACTTTGTTACATCAGTTTACCTGATTTTTTTTCAATATTAAATCATGCTATTTTAACAGTTTAATGGAATTGTCAAATAGTATAGAAATTGTTGTATGATTTACTGCATCAAGGATTTTTGAATCCAGTAAAAATAAATTACTGTATCAGCAAATAGCTATTTAGTACAAGGTGCTTGGAAAAATTCAACCATAATTTTAGATAAAAGAAAAGAGCTTGCAAATATATTCATTCTGTAAGAAGTTACCACTGTTTGTAACAAAGAAAATAACTTTTTCACTGCTACTGATGTATACATGAGTCGCCTAAAAATTATGTACAAACGAAGGTATAAGAATACCAGAGTAAAGTTCTATGTTAAAATATGAGAATTTTTACTGTTATGTTACGATTGTCATTCATGTAAGCCAGCTACTCTACTGAAATTTTCCTGATCAATTTCAAACTTAAAACTTCCCGATGTTTTCACTTCTTGTCTGCCTTATTATCAATGTTTACGTTTAATGAAGGATGCTAATTCCCTGGCTAATTCCAGAAAACTCACTAGAATAATTGCATGACACTCAATTTCTCAAGCAAATTATAAATCTGTACCGGACTGCAAAGAAAACAGTTAACAAAATGACTACGATCATAGTTTATTTAAATAGAGATTAAACAAAAGCATATATGGCACTTTGTTACATTGTTTACCAGCTTATATTCATTTCGAATTGTTCAAAAGTTTATATCGTAGCTCGTAATTTCTACAAGAATTTAGGAAATACAAATTTAAGTTTATCATAATTCTAATTGAAGAGCTTTTAGCAAAAACAACCATAGTCCAAAAACAAAATTTTTCAGTAGAAGCAAAAAACTTTCTCCATTTGGCAGTTATTACTTCATGAATTAAAAATTTATTGTATATTTAAGTAAACATATATAGAAATATTTTGATATAATAATTTTCCTTTATATGTAACTTCAGTGCCCTGAAACTGGACCTGAAAGCTGAAGAGACATGGACTATGGCTGTTTTTTCCAACATATTTTAATCCACTATCTAAGAAATTTTTAAGAATGCAAAGAAAAATATAAAATCACTACACTATTACTGTTATTGAAAGACATCAAAATTAGCTGTTGTATGAGCTAGGATGTTTATGGATCCTCGATTCCACTGCTGTTATCATCAGAGGTGACAATGCTTTACACAAAAATGATACAGCTGATTCTAAGAAACAGATTTCTGCATGATATCAGCAAATTCATTAGGCATTTGCAAAAACCTGAATGGACAATGGTGGTATTTGCAAAAAACTGAATGGACAATGGTTGTTTTTGCTAAACTTGGTAAACTTTGTAATCCTATATTTGAGGGACTATGGCAGATTTTGCCATATCATGTAGTTTAAACAATGGCCAGTAGGTTGTAGCACCCAATGACACAGAAAAATGAATTTTCAAATTTTTGAACTAGGGTTGTTTTTGCTAAAAGCTCTTCAATTTTATCAACTTACGTAAAGCACATCCGTGTTCAAATATAGCAAACAACAAACTGGGATTAAGCTAAAGTAATAACCATCCCCCAGCCAGCCAAACTGTCCCTAACTCCGGGCCGTCAAGGTGTCACATGAAATTACATCGTAACTGCTAATAAAATTAGTAATTAAATTTAAATATGAGGCCACGTCCATTAAACAAATGACTATCATACAACCAATTTCGTTATGAATAACAAAAGCCACGTCACACAGACCGCATGTACTCATTGCTTTATCGCCTGGAAACCGATCTTGTGCTTGCTTTAAACATAATGGCATGCTTTATGGAGTGTCAAATGAATGCATTTCCGTTTTTGTCAAAGCAATGACTTTATGGGTCAACGTTATTTACTTGGCTGTAGAGTGCTCTGGAATAATTTTAGCATGTTTATGCAGGACCAACAACACACAATGAAAGCATATGTATATGTATATATACACACTATATATGTATGTAAATGTATGTATAAATGTGTGTATGTTGTGTTTATATAGTATATATGTGTACCTACATATATCGTTATAGCTCTTGAATCAGGAAATAACAAATGTACATTTTTTTTCTTGAGAAATCACTAAATTTACCCGACAATTTCAAATTATTGTAACTTTTATTTTGTTGAAGATAAATTAAATATTTATATTTATATTTAAAGGAAATTTAAATTTCTACAGCTATTTTCCTGACGACTTTTCTGTAAAACGAAAGGCTGAGAAGTTAGAAAGACAAATGAAGCAAAGAACATGAGGTAAAAATTAGTTTTTGGAAAATTAGTGATATCCAGCAGCCTATATCTCGAAAACAATTATAGATACGACAAAAGTGTATATGAACCAACCTGTAGAGAATTATGTCAGCTTTAATTTGGTGCATAAAAAGTTGTTCCCTAAGACGGACCGTTTTCAAGTTATAAGCGAAAAACAAAAAAAAAAATGGGCCCTTTCCACCCCCTCCCCCATGAAGCGTAAGGGGTAGGGGTGGGGACTTTTAGTATGTTTACCTCCTAGCTACCCTTAATATATTCCTGAAGAAAAAAAATTCTCCCCCTCTCCATGTCCTCTACAACCCCTTTTACGGCATTCATTGACTAGACTATTTGGAGTGTCAAATGAAAGAATTTCCGTTTTTGTCAAAGCAATGACTTTATGGGTCACCGTTATTTACTTGGCTGTAGAGTGCTCTGGAATAATTTTAGCATGTTTATGCAGGACCAACAAACACAGAACGAAAGCATGTAACGTATGCCTACATATGTAGGCAATGTTGATTGGTCGCCCTTGGTAGCTCAGTTGGTTGAGTGCAGATATCTCAATCCAAATGTACAACTTTAGAGGAATTGGGGACCAATAGTATATTGCGATACAAGTGCCGTAAGCGGTGCATATGGATGGAGGAAAGAATTGCGATATTAGCTGAAAATATTATATATAGTCTATACACTATTGAAGATGGATGTTATATTTCAGAAAGTGATTCGCATATGTTGGCTCATATGGGACCGAATATTTGTCCTGTTAAAGTCGCCACAAACTGGGGGGCCTTGGTTGCGGTCTTCCATAAATGCTTGCATTGTGATGGTTTTACTTACGGCACTTGTGCTTTTTGTAATTTTTACCGCAAGGAGATTTCTTTTGTTTTCATAGCAACCAGATTGCGTGCGGGAATGTCAATTTACGATCCACGGCAACAATATTCGTAAGTACCAGTAATTAGTTACGTCGTGCAAAAAATAATTTAGAGAAGTATTTTTGAGGACCGCACCAAAATTGAGTAAGTTTGCTTCGTATTAAAATATAATTTAGAAAGAACACACAATAGCTATGACGTAAAAATCCTGGGCACGGAGTCCTCCGGGAGGGACTTTAAGCTGGGAGGCCCGTGTCGTAGATTTACGGCACGTAAAAGAACTCCAAGCTTAAATTAGAGCCTCTGGACAAAATTTCTTGGCTCTTTTACGTCCAAGTAATACTTTAGTTTCCTGAGGGGAGTTGAGAGGCGATGGACTTACCACCTGTCCCTCTGCCCTCTCTTGGAAAATAAGCGTAACAAAATTCATATAGGTAACAGAAACCTCCACTTGGAGGCCCCCTTCGCCCCAACATAGGGGACTATAGGGTTTCAGATAGACAGACACATTAGCTATGGCTGCTTCATTGATAGATTTTATAGGCCTACACAATTTAAAAAAAGTTTGTTTCATAAAATATAGTTTTTTTCACGTCAGTTCATAATTCCAATGAAAACAACAGTAAAACAGTTTATTGAGAGTAAAATCAGCTGACCTGAGTGATTAATAGGTGCTAATATCGTCAAGTACGACAGAGAATAGTCACGTAGGAAAGCCCTGCAGTTTTTACTTCCTCGGCCCGTACCATAGGTAGGCCTACTGTAGGAAGAAGAAGTAGCCTATTGTTTTCGACCCCAAATTTGAAGCTGAGTTTTTAACATAAATACACGTTTTGAGGTTCCCAGAATAAAAAAATCCCTTTAGGCAGGCCTACAGGCGGAGGTAGATTTCGAAGTGCTTTTGGTTTAATTTATTGTCGCTGCATAGCACTCTTCTTCTTTAGCCTTGGCATGGTAAACCTACAGTAATAAGAACTGAATTCGGTAAAGAGGAAGAGCCTACAATCATTTGTTTTGACAACAAGAATAGGATATAATATTCTGGGAGGCCGTGCGCAAGATCAGCAATGAATAAAATTAGCAAAGCCGCTAAACAAGACAAAATTATGATATTATAATAATTCTTTTAAGTGTTATTATTTTCAAACATTAAAATCTCGCGTCATATGAGAGCTATCAAGAAACTATTTATTGATTTGTAGAGTACTCATCAAGAGCTTTTCAACGATACCCCACAAGACGTGGTTTCAAAAGTTTCGAATTTTCATCCCCCACCCCCACCCTCACTCGAACCCCCGAATCGTTGGTGTCACTGTGAACTCCATAGGGAGTACTCTAATTTATTCAAACAAAGTTTCCCTCTATACTTCATAGGGGCCGAGATATAAAGTTTTCAAAATTTCAACCCCCTCCCCCGACCACCCCCTTGGGCCAATTTTGCCCATTAACGAACTTGTCCGAACTATGGGGCCTAGAAATAACATAATAAAATTTGGTTCAAATATCTTCAAAATTACGGCCGCTATCGTGTAAAGATGTATATATATATAAATATATATATATATATAAATATATATATATATAAATATATATATATAAATATATATATATAAATAAATATATATATATATAAATATATATATATAAATAAATATATATATATATAAATAAATATATATATATATAAATAAATATATATATATATAAATATATATATATATATAAATATCACAAATTTTTTTTTTGAACGGGCGGTGGTTTCGTACTTAGGGGAGCATGAAACGTAAAGATATGAAAGAATTTTTCGAAAATCATAAAGTGGTATCCATTGCAATAGGTAGATTTTTCTTCGAAAATCTACCTAAAATACTGTCTTCAGAAACATATATGTGGGTTCTTCGCATTGTATATTAACAATAAATGTTTTTACTATTACAGAGTGTCGGCGTGGTCTTGTGGTTAGCGTCGGGATCGATACCCGGTATCTATTCGGATTTTTCTGACAGGTAGGGAGGTCTGGTAGGGGTGCCCTCAGCCTCGTGATTCAAATTGAGGAGCTACTTGATAGAGAAGTAGCGGCTCCGGTCATGGAAACCACCATTAACGGCCACATGTCCCCCCCCCCAATCCTGCCGTTTGCCTATGGTAGATGAGGCAGCGGTCGGGTGGTAGGTCTTGTCCCTTCTGGGACGTTCGCGCCACGGAGTAAGAGTTAGTTTATGTATGAAACGTATGTATGATATTTTGTGCTGAGTTCTAAGTAATTTTATGATTTAGGACAGTTTATGTGCGAGGGAATAACGGTGTATTTGAAAACAATAATACAAACCCTCTACAGCAGCGTTTCTCAAACTATGGTCCGCAGACATAATTAATTTTAAAATATCATAAAGCAAGTGAAAAGTAAAGAAGTAAACATTTTTCACATAAAATGGACACTAGATGTCAAAGTTTTTAAAATCTTTGAAAATACAGGTCCTATTGCAAGTTTCCTTACTTTTGCAGTTACGAACCACAGTTTGAAACCTCTAATGCACTGACGTATGGTTCCCTCTTTCATTTAAAACCCTAAAAAATAAGACTTTGTCGGAATTTGCCATTAGAGGCGCCATGCAGTTTTCAACAACCCATCTTTGTGAGAAGGGATTTTCATCGCTCGTTTAACTAAAAACAAAATACATAAACCGACTTAATGTAGCCTATCTGCTGATCTTCGACTAAATTTGACTAATATTGAGCCAAATATCCAGGAACTCTGCAAGAGGCGACAAGCTCAACTGTCTCATTAAAAGCGAGTAATAACATAATTTCTAATCAAATTGGGAATACATATTAAAGTCTGCTCAAAATACAATTTTACTGTCAATAATTTAATTCCATTTCAATAAGTGTGTTTCCGTCGAATTAAAAAAAGTATTTCGTTATAACGTCCTATAATTATACCCACCAAGGAAGGCGGTTGAGGCCAGGTAGGTTCCTTCACCCGCTTGGACCCTCACATTTACAAGGGCAGGAGATTTAGGAGCAACCGTAATTTCCTCCCCATGAGTCACCTAGTCTACTTCAATCAATCAATCTTAGATTTTTGTAATATGTCATTTTATCTTAAAATGTTTGTTATATATCAATTCTACACATAATTACAAGAAAAATGACACCAAACAATGTATAATTTACTTTAATAGGAACATTTCTAACAAATACATAAATAAAAGTTACGAGAAAACTGCTTTCAAGTCCTATTAAAGTAAATTATACGTTGTTTGGTGTCATTTTTCTTGCAATTATGTGTAGAATTGATATATAACAAACATTTTAAGATAAAATGACATATTACAAAAATCTAAGATTGATTGATTGAAGTAGACTAGGTGACTCATGGGGAGGAAATTACGGTTGGTCCTAAATCTCCTGCCCTTGTAAATGTGAGGGTCCAAGCGGGTGAAGGAACCTACCTGGCCTCAACCGCCTTCCCTGGTTGCTAAGGGTATAATACCCCAAATATTAAGAATATAGGCCTACATATAGCCTACTTTTAAAAATGGGATGTAAAATTAGGGGTCCGTAAAATTTTGAGAAACGCTGCTCTACAGCAATGGAATTTAATAATGAAAACAGATAAAAGTTGAGGGAGACATAGAAACAGAGAAGAGAAACAAACACAGAGAAAGAGAGAGACGGAAACAATAGAAGACTATAATAAAAAAATACAAGAGTATTACTAAATAGAGGGTTATAAAATTATCTCCAAACAGTAGGCTACATAATTTAGTTAATGGCGGTCCATGAGTAGACCTATTTTTATAGCCCTCATAAAGCTACTGCCTGCAGCATCGCTCCAAGTTTTGTGTTCCTTACATCCACGATCATTTTAGAACTGGAATTCTCATAAACTGTACACGCCAAGTTGTCTAGAAACCTAACCAATCCACGACAAGGTGTATTGAATCTTTCTTCCTCACTGTTATTTGCTGTAGGCCAGCGTTTCTCAACCTATGGTCCGCGTAGATGGTGCAGATGGACCTCAGACATAATTAAAAATATCATAAGGCAAGTGGAAAGTAAAGAAGTAAAATTTTTTCACATATTTCGTTATAATGACCTATAATTAATACCCCGAATATTAAGAATATAGGCCTTCTTTTAAAAATGGGATGTAAAAGTAGGGGTCCGTAAATTTTTTTTAGACATTTCAGAGGTCCTCGGATTAAAAAAGGTTGAGAAACGCTGCTATAGAGTATAGGCTAAACAATTGTGGAGATATGTTTGTTTCCACAAATTGCTAGAAACAATAATAACAATAATAATAGATTGCTATCACTTTGGAGTTATTTAGTACCTTATATCCTGAATAAGATAATGGAAAATAATGATATAATATAACTACGAGGCGTGGATCCAAAAGTAACGCATAATAATTTTGTTTACAAAAGGTTTAATAGGTACAATTACAAACAAATGCACACGTGAAGGGACATCTTTTGTCTGTTTTCTATACAGTCGCCAAGTTTCTCAACACACTTCTCCCATCGTGATACGAGTTTCAAAATACCCTGTTCATAAAAGTCTGTTCGGTTGGAGTATAGCCATCTGCGGACTGCTCTTTTCACTGCTGCATCTTACGCAAAGCGTTTACCGGCCAGAAATTTCTTCAGCGAGGTGTAGTGCGATTTTTATGAGCTAAAGGGCATAACCCGAGTGAAATTCACAGTGACATGCGTGGCGTGTTATGGGGACGACTGTTTGGACCGTAGCAATGTCTCCATGTGGTGTGCATTCTTCGAAAAATGACCGTGATAACCTTTCATTTGTTTGAGCCATGGTGTTGGTGTAATTTGTCATAGCTAACTGTATTGTAACTTTCAAAGCCGTATATGAACACTGTAAAACAATATGTTGTCATGATAAACCAATTAGCATTTGATAAATTCTTTCTAATATATTACCATTAAAATAGGCACTGAAGTGGGCACTACTCCGGTACCGGTCAACCGATTTGGTCCAATATCAATACGGTTCTTCCCATGGACGTTATAAATGCGTATACCAAGTATCACGAAAATCCGACAAAGCGTATTTGAGTTATCGCGCCTTTTGTTATATATTACCATAAAAGGCATTAAATTGGGCATTGTTCCGGTACTGGCCAACCGATTTGGTCTAATATCAATAGACGTCTTCCCATGGACGTTATAAATGCGTATACCAAGTTTCATGAAAATCCGATAAAGCGTATTTGAGTTATCGCGCGTACAGACATATGGAAAAACGGACGGACAGACAGACGGACAGACATTTCCCCATCCCCCACACAATCTTATAAAGTACCATTCTGGCACTTAATAATTATGTCCTGGGAATAACCAATGAACGAGAGGAGTGTAGTTTGGATGCCGCGCATGCTCAGTAGTGATTGCCACGCACCACTTGAGTTGTGTGTGCATTTCGTTACGCACAGTGACAAGAGCATCCACTGAACCGAATCCACTTCATAAAAATCAAACTAGCAACAAAAGCTCGACCAGGCGAGTTCAAATTGGTCCATAATTGAATATTGAATTTGCTCTTTTTTATCCGTACTTTAAAGCAAATTTAAAAAAATTAAGTGCACCACTGTTTGTCAATTACTGCCCATGTAAAACTTTATCAATTACTATACAAATATAATTAGTGACTGTATACAATTTAATAGCAAAATAGGCTAGCTGAAAGGTATTTTGTGTGCCAAGATTAAAACAGCTGCCTTATTTTAAATTAGGCAAATATAACTTACTAAACGACCATCTTTCAGTTGTAGGTTATCACAGGTATTACGAGAGGTCCTGAATTTACCTTGAGATAATGCCGTTATACCGTGTGTCCGAAAGGTCATGGTGCATTTTTGACCGGTCACAGGAAATCAACGAAACAAGATAGAAATGTGAAATCTTCACCAGATGAGAGGAAAACTTTCCAAGTTTCGTCTAGATTATATTCATGGATGGTTTATTCATAGTGTGCCGTGATCTTGGAGCTGTTAATTTTGTTTTTATATAATAAAACACGAAAGTAATTATTATTTGTATAATCCGTTAATTGTTATGTAGATTTCGAAGGAAAATCGACCTATTGCAATCGATACCATGTCATGATTTTCGAAAAATGCTTTCATATCTTTACGTTTCATGCTTCCCTAAGTACGAAACCACCGCCCGTTCAAAAAAAAAAAAAAAAGAGTGATATATATACTGTATATATATATATATATATATATATATATCTTTACACGATAGCGGCCGTAATTTTGAAAATATTTATTATGTTATTTCTAGGCCCAATAGTTCGGACAAGTTCGTTAATGAGCAAAATTTGCCCAAGGGGGTGGTCGGGGGAGGGGGTTGAAATTTTATAACATTTATATCTCAGCCCCCATGAAGTATAGAGGGAAACTTTGTTTGAATAAATTAGAGTACTCCCTATGGAGTTCACAGTGACACCAACGATTCGGGGGTTTTGGGGGTACGAGTGGGGGTGGGGGGATGGAAATTCGAAACTTTTGAAACCACGTCTTGTGGGGTATCGTTGAAAAGCTCTTGATGAGTACTCTACAAATCAATAACTAGTTTCTAGATAGTTCTCATATACGGCGAGATTTGAATGTTTGAAAAATTGCTCTTTCCTCTTTTTTGCAGTTATTGCGGGTTTGTCATGCCAAGGCTAAAGAAGAAGAGTACTGCGCAGTGACAATAAATTAAACCAAAAGCACTTCGAAATCTACCTCAGCCTGTAGGCTTGTCTAAAGGGATTTTTATTCATGGAATAGTCTTAATACATCGCAGTCGCGATTAACTCGTCAACTCTCGTGGGATTATCTATGACAATTTTTATGTGCGAGGGTATAAGGTTGTGTATGAAAAGTATTTCTAAATTGTGCCAGAAGATACATACTCTTGCATTCTACAAACAAGAAGGGAAAACAGCTCCAGTTTTCCAAGTATCCATGACAACAATAAGATCATGAGGAAAAAATAAAATAAACTAAGTTATGATCGTAGGCATCTTCTAAAGATTGAATTCCAGACTTTCCTGGTTATCGAACCCGATCTAACTGCAATGCTGTAACGAAGGATGTTCTATTTAATCATCCGAGTTCACTGGATCCCAGACCACAGTACAAAATGATCTCTCTACTGAGACAATTGAGAGATAACGACGTCCGAATGTAATGCCACACGACTTAACGATCGGGCGAAAAAGCGTGTCGAATCCAAGACCGAGCGATAATGATCCGTTCCATTAAATCTGCCAGTTAATTATAATTCACGCTGGCTTCAGGGGTGACAAAACGTTATCATTTGGCCACACCGAAATTTCATTTCATTTGTAGACTCATTCAATGAAAAGTTCATAAAAATCAAACAAAATATAAATGCTAGCGATTATAGTAAACTTTGAAGCTAAAATTTTAGCTGCACTAAGCTTTAAAGTAATTAGCCTATATTTAATTTAAACACTCCTTACTTATTTATGTACCAGTATTAATGTATTCACTGACGGACTGTTTGCAGCTTGAAGGTGGTGTCCTGTACTGTATTATTATAACCTGTACCGCAGTGTTAAAGATAACTGTATAGTCTACCTAAGTTTATTATAGTTTAGACTCTACGGTGATTCTCTGTCAGTCAGTCAGTCAGGACAAAGCAGCTTATAGGTCTACTAGCTTAAAAGGCCCGGCGTCGCCCGGGTTTTGTTTTTTGTAAGTCGAAATTAACTTATGAAGGACTTTCGATTTTCAAATTCTAGGTCCTTATATAAGTATTTAGCATTTGAAATGAGGAAGAACGACTTATCACACTCGAAATATTACCTCGGAAAATGCTGATACAACCGTTTCGGGGATGAAATTAAAAAGAAATTCAATATCACTTTCATACTTCCCTCCCCAAAAACCTGGGAGATAATAATATACATATTACCATACCTCGTACGGTATTCTCTATGTCCAGGATAGAGAAAGTTATGTGACTGCATCACATTGTGCATTATTTTCGTGGATTTCATTCTTCAATATTTATTTACACCGATGAATTATATAGATAGGTTCTGTAATTTGACAAAGTCCCGTATCATTTACTTCTAACTACCTGTGAACACTGTCAACAATACACTATTGAAATGAAAACTGTACATGGAATGTGATTTGGATTTGATAATTCTGTGTAAAAAAATTAAGTAAACTCGAAAACATTTTATTTTTGGCATTTAAAGTAAACAATTTTAAAAATCCTTCCTTACTGTGCACTTAAATTATGAAACGAAGGTACTGTCAAAATTCCAAGTCTCTACCTATTATAGTTCAGGCTCTACATTGATTCTCTGTCAGTCAGTCATTAAGTCAATCAGTCAGGACAAAGCCTATATATATAGATAGATATAGAGAGATACTGAACCTAATTACTAAGCTAAATTCTGGATCTTCCTTCTTTGTAAAAAAAAGGGGGGAGTGTAAAAGTTTTCAGACGGGGTTACTCCAGTCAAGTTATATTTTCAATGCATAATTTTTGGCCATTTTTGGCACACTGTAAAAATCTGACGCCACAAAGGAACAACTGAAACCTCGGCAAACATTAGAGACGTAATAGGCCTATTACTGTCATGTAACTATCAATGCATTTTCGAACAGTAACTGATTTTTTCACGCTTAATTTCATCCGCACAGAGACGGACTGAAACCAGTTTTTTTTTCTGAGCTGTATTTCTATTATTTCCAAACATCGCATGTGTGTAATATATTTATTGCCTCCTTTATAGCGCTCTATGCCACACCATTCAATTGTTTCTAGTTTTAAAAACAAGAGAGAAACAAATAACAACATAACATTAACTGCCTTTTATTCTCTCCGTTACAACTCCGAACAAAGGTCGCTGTAGCATGAACTACGCTAATGACGTTATGATGCCGGACAAAAGAAGCATAAAAACAGTTCTAGGGGCAATCAAACGGACACGCCTATTGAAATAAAACTATAACATTAGCCTAGATACAGGATGGTCGGAAATACCAGACTTGTTTCGAAAGGGATGTAAGATAAATGGCTTATTCAGTTATAGGATGGCGTGACCGGCCAATCCTCTTTTCTTCGGTAACTCATGTGTTAGCTTTTAAGACACCTGTTACCTAAGTAGCAAACGACATTAGATCATAATCCACGATAAATAATACTGTCATATAGGCCATAGTACACGCTCTCTAAAACAGTTGCTTGTCGGACTGGTAACACGCCGAAAAATTGCATTTTAGCAACCAAGGCCACTAAAATTGCATAAAAGTGCATTCAAACTGCATTCAAAATGCAGTTTTATCGGCCTAGTCCTTTAAAGTCGTCATGGCAATCTATAAACAAAATCCAGGTGGCATTGACCAGTCACACCAGCATTAACATGGATTTAAGCATATAATTGCTCATAAAACAACAAACTTAAGCCAACATGTTTCTTTATGATAATCAGAAACTTTACCAGTTAGAATAGCGTGTTTCATCATATTACAACAGATATAAGTTAAGCCAACAACTTTTAACATCTTCGTTCACTTAGCTTATCATGGATGCACAAGCATTTAATTGCAATATATTCCCTATTCCTTCTGCCGTGATGTTGCTGGCACCAGCTCCAATTCAATGTTTTTGGCTTGTAGTGAGATTTCCTCGGGATTTTCATTCATATTTTCACAAGCTTTTCATAAATACTAGTTCGTATTTATTATTGTTTACAAATCAGCGACTCATATAACGCATCTATAACCTACCGCATTTCGTATTGGTATGTACGGTTCATTGTTGTCTTGCGTTTTAGAGGGCCGTGAAAATATGGCTGACTACCTTTCATTATAATTAATTATATACGGTATTTTTTTTCATTTCATATAATTTAGAGAGCTTTTACTAAAAAAATATTCTATGCACCATGTACGCAAAAACTTTATCGGACTCATCCAGTATTTCACTCTATTAGATTCGTCCGCTAAAGCGTTATTTTGCGTACTTGATTCATAAATAGCTATTAGCGATCTGTTACATTGAAATAGTATTTCTATAGGCCTACAAAAGTCTCTTTATTCTAGATGCATGCATGTCTTTACACTCTGTATCAAGATGGCATTAAGAGCACCACATAATACATGTATACGACATTCTAGGAAGTTGCACCGGACAAAGAATAGGTGAATGTCTCGTAATTAATCGATAAGCTTGAAAGCAGGTGCGCGGTTGATTATTAATATCGTCCTACGCCTAACACACCACATCATCTGCATACATTAAGTCTCTGGACTTTCCCAAGATAGATTCCCACTTATATCGAAGATGATCTTATTGCCTTGCTCTTACCTAGTAACCACTCCCAGTTGAAATAATTTATTGTGCAGTGGTACGACATCTGACCTGATGTACACAATTCCTCAGAAGTAACATTTTCTACGAAGTAATGCAACGTAGAAGCGTGAGCAATAACTATGAAGAATGCTCGGAGCAAACCACTAGAGAAGATTTTATGCCATAAGAATATATATTTATATAGATTTTCAGCCCTAATATATATATATACATATATAAATATATATAGCCTACATACATATATATTAGGGCTGAAAATCGATACAAATTTCTAATCGATTTAACGCTTGACTTTAATTGATTAATCGACCGATTAATCGACAAACAGGTCGGTATTTTAGACGAAACCAAAGTGCACATTTAATATTGTTTTACACGTTTAATAACTACTACACTACAGATAATCAGAAGAAATCCTGAATTAATGAATACCATTATTAGTTAACTAGTGAAAAAATATATACGAAACTTACATTTCCGGTTTCTTTTCCAGCCAAGACTTGAGACACACGAGTTTGTTGACATTTGAATGTTCAAGAGACGATCGTAGCTTCTTTACAATAATACCGGCAGCCTAAAAAAACTCTCTCACTCGGCACTGATAAAGGAGTTAGGTCATTTGACCCATTTCTCGAAAAACGTTTTTCAGAATTCGACTAAACCGATTAATCGGAAAATGTAATGTAATTGATCGACGATTAAATTTTTAATCGGTTAATCGAGCCGATTAATCGATTAATCGGTACAGCCCTAAAATATATATATATACAGGGTGTCTCAAAAAATGTACTAACACTTTGAATGAGTATAAAAACATTATTTATGAACATAGAGACAAGTTTAAAGGCTTGAATTACAGAAGAAACATGTAATTAAAGAATCATGTTCGCAAATGTTCAAATTGATGACCGTCATTGTCCAGACAAAGCTGATAACGCAAACGTCACGACACAGTTCATTTGGAATTTCGCGCTTTTGTCTTTCAATTTCCAATTTTAATGCATCAATTGTTCTTGGTTTTGTGCGATAAACTCTGTCCTTGAGGTAGGCTATCCCCATAAAAAGAAGTCCATTGGCGTGAGGTCCGGGGAACTCGCAGGGTATTCAATGCTACCCCTTCGTCCAATCCATGTGTTTGGATAAGCTGCATGGAGGTGAACTCTTACATCTCGATGGTAGTGTAATCTGAAATCCGTACATCTGCAATTCAAGCCTTTAAACTTGTCTGTATGTTCATAAATAATGTTTATATACTCATTCTAAGTGTTGGTACATATTTTGAGACACCTGTATATGTATATGTATATATATATATATATATATATATATATATATATATATATATATATATATATATATATATATATATTAATTACAGCTGTGTTTATACTCCTTTTAGCTACGAGGCCATATCAGGAGTTCATGATCTGTGTCTATAAAATAGGGTAGGACATGAAACTATTGATTGTCAGTTATTTCTATTGTTGGTGTATTTTATTTTTTATCTTAGTTTTACCTCTCCTTTGGGGATTTAAGCGACCCAAGCCGCCGCGACCTGTCGGAAGAGGGATTTATTATCTTTGGATCACGTACATACTTTTTTGACCAGACAAGGACATGGAAGGCCTCCCCGGATGAGTGATCAGCCCAATCCCGGGGTCACCTCAGAGACAACACGAACAAATAGGACGAGACACACCATTCACACACACACACACACACTCACTCCACACAAGGCTAGGATGGGATGAAGACGATAATGACGGCCAGATGATATCCGGGGACCACAAGGGCCTAAAGTTACTGACATTTGTCTCACAGGTGAGGAAAAACCCCAGAAAAAATCCCACGTAGGCAACTTGTCCCGACCAGGAATCGAAGGGTTAGATTTTTTTATTTTAAGTAAATTTTGTATATTTTCCTGACAAATAATATTCGACAGGTTGGAATGCAAGATAAAATGCCAACAACTTTAACATTTCTCATCTCAGCTAAAAACACCACCTTTATTCAGCAGGCCTATTTGTTAACAAAGTGCAGAGACGGACATCAAGAAGTGGGATAGTCATGTAGGCTTAGGCTGGACTCAGCCTCTCAACATCCCGTGAGATTTATCGCCATCTTTATGACGCCCTGCATCAAGCCGCCCTTCACTGTAGCACTCCTTCCTCTTCAAGTACAGTAGGGGAAGGTCTTTCACCTCTCAGATAAGTTTCCCATTCTTTAGTAGACTAGAGCAATTAAAAGTAAACACCGTCTTTATCGACTTCCTATCATACATTCTAGTGTAGAAATAAGTAGTGCTTTCATCGATAAACCGAATGCCGTTAATCGATTTATGCCCGGTTTCTACAAACTTGTGAATTACCTATGGGTAAATTATCCATGGACAAATAGTTCCAGAATCACCCACAATGATATAATGAGCAAGGCCTTGGAGTTGCACAGTTAATTTAATTCAGAAGGCTTTGATTCTCATTGTTTAAATTATTATTGATACTACAAGAGGTTAAATTTTATCCAGCCATCCATGAAAGGATAAATTAACCCGACGATTTACCCTTGGAAAGATCTAGCCCGAGTTTGTAGGAACATTTTTTCTGTCATTTTCAAATTTACCCAAAGGACATTTATCTAGAAACTCGCCACAAGTGTATGTGATTGCTATCTTTAAATTATTTGTGTTTGTGTGGTGTTATTCTTGTGTAAATTCTCTCCATTGAATACTTTACCCATAGGTAATTCGCGAGTTTATAGAAACCGGCCATCAACCTCCAATTTTAGGTAGATTTTCGAAGAAAATTCTACCTATTGCAATGGATACCACTTTATGATTTTCGAAAAATTCTTTCATATCTTTACGTTTCATGCTCCCCTAAGTACGAAACCACCGCCCGTTCAAAAAAAAATTTTGTGATATATATATATATATATATATCTTTACACGATAGCGGCCGTAATTTTGAAGATATTTGAACCAAATTTTATTATGTTATTTCTAGTCCCAATAGTTCGGACAAGTTCGTTAATGGGCAAAATTGGCCCAAGGGGGTGGTCGGGGGAGGGGGTTGAAATTTTAAAACATTTATATCTCGGCCCCTATGAAGTATAGAGGGAAACTTTGTTTGAATAAATTAGAGTACTCCCTATGGAGTTCACAGTGACACCAACAATTCGGGGGTTCGAGTGAGGGTGGGGGTGAGGGTGGGGGTGGGGGATGAAAATTCGAAACTTTTGAAACCACGTCTTGTGGGGTATCGTTGAAAAGCTCTTGAAGAGTACTCTACAAATCAATAAATAGTTTCTTGATAGCTCTCATATGACGCGAGATTTTAATGTTTGAAAATAATAACACTTAAAAGAATTATTATAGCCTAATATAATTTTGTCTTGTTTAGCGGCTTTGCTAATTTTATTCATTGCTGATCTTGCGCACGGCCTCCCAGAATATTATATCCTATTCTTGTTGTCAAAACAAATGATTGTAGGCTCTTCCTCTTTACCGAATTCAGTTCTTATTACTGCAGGTTTACCATGCCAAGGCTAAAGAAAAAGAGTGCTATGCAGCGACAATAAATTAAACCAAAAGCACTTCGAAATCTACCTCCGCCTGTAGGCCTGCCTAAAGGGATTTTTTTACTATCAATCGATACAATAAAATTGTTTATGTATGATTTGGGTAAGGTTCATGAATCTATGGTTCATTTAAATTGTTTCATTTCGAATCTGTATACCCATAGTCTATGACACCATAAGAATCGTTTTGTTCGTTTAATTATTTATATTTATTACGTAAAACATTATTAGTAATACAATTATGCAATTCCTGAAATTTATGCAAAAAAAAGATGTCAGTATTAACTATTAATAAATATAATGCATATCACAGAATAGGTCTTCTCGTTCTCAGCCGTACCTATAGCTGAGATAGGTTAGTTTTTACTTCCCCCCCCCCCCACTGAGTAAAATTCAATATTCGATTCTGATATCCTGATCTGCCTCTCTGAGACTAGAATTATTGCCTTTCATACTTCGACAAACACGATTTCTGTGCAAGCAAAATTGCGTAAATGGAGGAAAACTGAGGAAATGATCTGAAGCTAGGAATTTATAGTATTATCTGTTCTGAGCTTTCAATCACTGCTGATTGTTTCCAAGAAGCCAAGTCAGCTTGAAATGTTTTGTGCTCTGTAATTGAATCAGCTGATTCGTTCAGTTCTATTATACACCACAAGTTCTTTATTCTCTTGTCAAAGCCACATAACTACTTGTGAAATTAATAATTTATAAAGCTTCAATGCATAAGTGACATCACAGCCTGCACTCTTCACCGGATATAGCATGGGTAATTAAATCACGGATGAGATGGGCTGGACATGTTGCGCGCATGGCGAAGGAAAGACATATCTAAAAAAATATTGACTGGGAGACCCGAAGGGAAGAGATCACTTGGAAGTTTTCAATATACTCAATTTCCACCTGTGCTCAATTAATACAATAATTGTATAATTATTCTATTGGTATTAAATAAATCATTTAAAAATCATCTCTCGTATGACTGACTGCCCTTAATGGTCTACCTCAAGACAAGACAAAACAGAGAGGAGGTTCCTTCTGGCGCTGTGAAGTGAACTCTGGCTTAGCTTACTTGGCAGAGCAGTGGCACGGATAGCCAAAGGTCTTGTGTTCAAATCCCAGTGTGAGAGGAATTATTCTCCTATAATATTCTCAAGTAATGACCAACAATCTGTGGTTCATGAATGCATATATATATATATATATATATATATATATATATATTTAGGGTTCGGTTGTTTATGACCTGAAAAAGTAGAAAATATGACTTGAAAAATGACTAAATATGACCCGAAAATCTTAAATATGACCTCATAAAGGAACGTATTTTCTAAAAATAAATGTTCCAATTAAAAAAGTTTAATGACACTGAATTTTACATCAAATTAATTCAATCAGGAAATCACTTTTTTAACAATTTTACAGGTGATTTACAATTTTACTTGTAAAGAATTTCTCATCTGTTAATGTTTCCCGATTCAACTGCAAATGAGAACTGAAAATATTTTTTAAAACATATCTATTGGAAGTTGTTAACAACAAAAAGGAAAAGGTAATTGTGCTATTACTTGTTATTGTTCCTTCACATTTCAGTCACAGTAAAACCGAAGTATTCGTGACTATTTCTCGGAGAAAAAAATTAAGTCTACAATTTAGTGCACATACTGCATAACTGTGCTCTTTTACAGAGTCTATAACTGAAATATCACGTTAAATTATAAATGTGATCGAAATATGAGCAAGACCATGAAAATGACCAAACTATGACTTGATATGCACAATAAAAACGGTCCGGTTAGGACAGCAAATGTTCAATTCATCTTTAATTTGTATTTGTGGGGAGAATGGAGCTAGGATAAAAATATGACATGTCCTAAACATCCGAACCCTATATATAATATGTAATATATTTTATGTAATGTATAGCCAACCGTGAATTTTATTAATTAAGAAAATTTGATGTACGAGGTTGTAAGGTCATATATGAAAATATAATAGTATAGAGAAAGTTATGTGATTGTATCTGTTTTAAATTTGCAATTTTAGCAGAATTAGTTTGGAATTTTTAACTCAGAAGTTGCCACTAAAAGACGGTTAAGATATGTTAAACAAAATGAATTTGCAAGTCAAGTAACAAGAAGTGTTATAACATTAACTGAAAAATATAAGTAGTCGTAAAGTAGCTACAATGAAAGAGATTTCATGGAAGAAAATCCAGCATTCATTGTAACACGTCTAGACCTTGAGTCCTGAGTAATATGTATGTCAATAAATCTGCCATACCGCAGTAACGTGTAGCCTATAAAATGAGTTTACAAGCATGGGAAATTTCGCACTTATCGGCAAAATAACAAGCAAGTGTGAACACAGCCCAACAAGATTAAGTGCGAAAGTGCTAAACGATCACTTACATAACTACAAGGTTTCTCTCGGCAGACGAAATTTTTCAACCGATTTTCTCTCACCGTACAATCCAGCAATGACATTAATTTGACACTGGTCTCTTCTACTAAGAGAACAAGGTACTATGGCTATTCTTTTTCAGGACAGTACTAACTTTATGTGGTTATTAAGTTATAAAATCTATTCAAGCGTTGTCATGTTAGTCTGGATAGTTTGAGAATTATATATATACATATATGATTACAGAAATACAGATGTACATATACAAACATTTTCTTGCAAGATACAAAATCAATAAAACAAAAAATTTTCCCCCGGTGAGCAAAGCTAGTGTGTGTGTGTGTGTATGTATGTGTGTATATATACACACACACACACACACACACACACACACACACACATATATATATATATATATATATATATATATATATATATATATATATGGGGGTACTGCGTAGCGTAGTGGTTGAGGCGCTGCGCTACAAACCGGAAGGTCGCGGGTTCGATCCCCGATGAGGTCGTTGGAGTTTTTCAATTGGCCTAATCCTTCTGGTGGCACTATGGCCCTGGGGTCGACTCAGCCTCTAACAGAAATGAGTACCAGGAGCAATCCTGGGGGTAAAGGCGGCCGGTGCGTAGGGCTGACAACCTTACCACCTTCATGTGACGATGTCTAAAAATCTGGGTGCCTCAACCTCCTGGAACCCTCTGGGCCTCCATGGCCTGTAATAGGGAACACTTTACTTTATATATATATATGTATACACACAGAGTGTATATACTAACTGTGATGTTTGATGTCCAACTAATGAAGCCACTATCACAAACGAATAATAATAAGTCGACGCCATCTTCGTGTCATATCCCCAAATATAAAATGTTAAAATCTAAATATAATAAATAAAAAATAATAAATCTATTAAGGATCCATGCCCGAAATGTAATGGGGATGCAACTTCCTCCCATCTTATTCAGGAATGTTCACGGTTATTGCATGTAAGGCGTCTGTTAAATATCAAAGGAGACCTATACAATATATTTAAAAATGATGAAGGGTGCCTTAAGGTTATCTCACTTTTGGAACTGTCACAGTTAAAATCATTCATATAATGTCAAATCAATTCATAGTTTGTCAGTAGTTGCTAAATTACTTCCAATCCTTTTTATGTTTAATATGTTGTTGTTCTTACTAAATTTAAAGTTTCATATATGTTTTTCTTCATACTTCACTTCTTGTAGCACTTGTTCAATATAGCCTAAATGTATTAATTATTGTGATCGCTGGTGGCAGTTAAAAAGCGACCTTAAATAAATAAATTTAAAAAAATCATGTTTTCAGTATGACTTTTTATTTTGAAGCTAGGTTGTTCATAGTCACAAACAGACGTTTCTGAAAATAGTATTTTTGGGGGGGAATCAGGAGACATCGAATCGTGTATTTATGTTAAAAACTCAACTACGAATTTCCGGGTGGACACAATAGTTCCTGTAGTCTGTCTATAGTACCTACGGTACGGGAAAGGAAGTAAAAATAATACCATGGATAATTTTACCAAAATAAAATCACAACGCGAATCTCACCTGAGTTGCTAATCCATCTATAATATAATTTATTATATATCTATAATATCTAAAATATATCTATAATATAACTTAATCTATAATATAAATAAATTAAAACCTTACCTGCAGACCGTGATGTTTATTTACCATAGGCTTTAAAGTAAACAGTATGGGGGAATTTATTTGAGAAAGGTTTTACCCCCAATATGTATAAATAAGGAAAGAAAATAGTCCTAACCAACAAGCTTGACGGAATTATTGCTCTCACACAAAGTCAACACAGACCCAGCGATTTTAACAAGAGGATCAAATATGTAGGCAATATTTATACAGTGTTCTTTTATTCCCTTATCTTTGGCCTAAACAAGTTTCTAAATAGGCTAAGGCCAGCAATTAGTCAAGTTAACTGGATCACAATAAGCTTTAACATTTTAATATTTATAAACTTCTTTTTTTCGATAAGGGTTATGAAATTAAAATCTTGATAAAAGTTCAACCTTAAGCCTTAACATAAAACTTATCTGAGTCCAGTCAAAATATCACCTTCCATAAGATAAAACACAAATATATAAAACACAAATATATAAAACAATACTTTAATGTGTTTTTTTAATTTATTTGTGTTTTATCTTATGAAAGGTGATATAAATAAAACACAATAAAGTATTGTGTTTTATATATTTGTGTTTTATCTTATGAAAGGTGATATTTTGACTGGATCCATATAAATTTTATGTTAAGGGTTAGGCTAAGGTGGAATTTTTATCATGATTTTAATAATTTTAATATTTGTTTAGATTACAAGCAAATCTGTCTTTATTGTGCTGTTTGTGACAATGCAAGTTTTCTTGAGAGGACTCCCAATATTTCTAGTCTATGCAGTTTTTATTGACATTTTCAAATTGTGAAAAGTTTTAATATTTTGTTGACTATATGTCTATGCTAATAATACAATAAACTGTAATTGTTTCAACAAATATAACCAGGGTGTTTTTTTAAGGTTAGTTTTTTCTTTCCTTATTTATACATATTGGGATATAAGGAGTGACAACCTTTATCAAATGAATACTCTCCCCCTTTGAACCAATATGAAATTCATCAGTTTGGGGGAAGTTTTGTCCTGATCCAACAACTCAGTTTTTGTACTATGGACAAAAGTAAAATAAATGAGTTGCCTTTGAAACTTCAATTCAGATTTGCTAGCGTACAGAGCAATTGTATTTCCCCTTTCCCCTCAGTGCAGTTTAATTCCATGACGACATGTGGAGGGGTCATTGTGAAATTCAGCATGCATAGTGAGTCATCCATTAATGGTAAAAACAGCGAGCACTTTTGCTGTATTGATCGACTTTATAGTTTCCTGTTCAATCTTAACCCTTTTGTTTACGTTATTGTGTGTGTAGACTGGGGGGAAAAGCTCATGAAATGAATCGCAATGAAAATAAAATCAGGTAAACTGATGTAACAAAGTGCCAGAATGCTTTTGTTTAATCAGTGATAATTGCAATTATGAAATGCAGAAAATAAGTTATTTTTGTTATCGATTTCCGAGTTAAGCTCTAGATAGATTCGTTAAGCAGGGCTTACGGAAGAACAAAGATCTACTTTCATAAAAGCATAAGTTATGTGAAGGATTAATAATGAATTTTATCTTGTATACGAATGAATAATTTTGTAATAATTAAGCTCTTTCTACAGTAGAATGTCAACATACTAATTTTTTATATTTCCTAGGTATACCACGCTTACTATTTTGTTCATAGCTTCTTCAGTTGTTGCCTATGTCGCCTATCTACTGAGGGCATAAGGCAAATACTAATAATTTCTATATGTGAAGGAATATGTGGGTAGCGTTATTTGTCAAAGCTTACTGCATTGAAACTTCCAAAGCTGTATATGAACACTGTAAAACAATTTGTTGTCATGATAACTGATTTGAATGTGATAAATTCAGCCTGATATATTACCATAAAATAGGCACTAAATTGGCCAATACTCCGGTCAACCGATTTGGTCCAATATCAACAGGCTTCTTCCAATGGACGTTATAAATGCGTATACCAAGGTTCATGAGAATCCGATAAAGCGTATTTGAGACATCGCGCGTATGGACACACGGACAGAGAGACGGACATACATTTTCCCGTCCAACACACAAGTGCCATTCTGGCACTTAATAAATAAATAAACACACTCCCAAAAAACTGCCTCTCCCCATTAAGAAAAAGAACACTAATTTGAATTTTTTGCATGGCTCCAACTATTGCTAAAAAAACTAAGTATTTTGTAAGTATTTCAACTGATTGTATGCTTTGACGCCTGTAAACAAACAACAGCATGCTATTGTTTGTTACCAGAGGAGCTAGAGCAACTATTGGCTAAAACATAGGGAACCAAAACCAATCAGAATCGAGTGGGAAATTGAAATTATATCGATAACTTCCGGATATTTTCGATAGCTTCCGAGTAAAGTCAGTCATTTTGTTCATATCAAAAGCGACCGCCGTGCAGGGTTGCCAGATCAGAAACGTAGAATAGTCGTACCAATATTCGAAAATAGTCGTATGCTAGTTAAAACTGTCGTATACTTTGTGATTTTCAGTGTAATGAACTTATTGCATTAATAATAATAATAATAATAATAATGATAATAATAATAATAATAATAATAATAATAATGATAATAATAATAATAATAATAATAATAATAATAATAATAATAATAATAATAATAATAATTAATAGTCCGTACTATAGGCTACACCTTACATATATCATGTAATTGTTTTTAATAATTTATTTGTAAATGATTAGGCGTGTTTCATTATCTTCCGATGTACTAAATCTGGTAAAATACAATAAAATTAAATAAACAACAACTGCAACAGTGTTGTTATTATTAGCAACATGTTTAAAACAAAAACCATGAGAAACAAAGAGCTGTAAAATATATCAAAATTCAAAATTCCTCAGAGGATTGATTAAATAAATATAAAACGCTATGTTAAAAATAGTCGTACAAATATGCATACGACTCATGGTTGCGTCGTACGTCGTACAAATCTATGAAATAGTCGTATGTGTACGACTATAGTCGTACGTATGGCAACCCTGCCGCCGTGGCAATATCTGCTATTAACCTTTTCACTGCTACTGACCTATAAACTCGTTGCTTCAAAAACTTTATAAAAGCAGAAATGTAATATTTGCAGAGTAAAGCTATATGTCAAATTGTGAGAATTTTTATTTTTGTGTTAAGAATGCTATTCATAGGAACTAATTACTGTACTGAAATTTTTTCAATTAATTTCAAACTTATATCCCACAGATGATTTAACTTTATGATTGCTTATATTATTGTATAAATTCAACATTGTAAAGGTTGATAAATCTTAATTCTATTGCGGAGAATAGCCCTTAATAAAAGTAAAACAAGACAGCAGTTTTTCAAAGTAGAATCTTCGCTGCCCGCCTCAGAATTCTGTTCCACAAAGGTACAATCTGGTGACCGGAAATTTCGCGCACTGCCTTGTGCACATAAGTGGTTGGTCCCTTTGAATAATAATAATAATAAAATCAGGTAAACTGATGTAACAAAGTGCCAGTATGTTTTTTTTTAATCAGTTATGACTGCAATTATGATATGCAGAATGTGTTTTTTTTTTAAATTGATTTCCAAGTTAAGCTCCAGATTTATTCATTAAGCAGGGCTTACGGAAGAAGAAAGGTCTACCATCTCGGCCACCTGGGTCATTTTAACGGTCTAGTTGGATAAGCGCATGTAAATCAATGTTTTTTGTCATAGCTACCTGTATTTTAATTTCCAAGGCCTTATAAGATCACAGAAAACAATAGGCTATGTTGTCAAGAAAACTGATTTTCATTTTTTTTAATAAATTCTTTCGAATACGTATATTACCATAAAATAGGCACTAAATTGAGCATTACTCCGAAACAGGTCAACCGATTTTATCCATTATGAATAGACGTCTTCCCATGGACATTATAAATGTGTATACCATGTTTCATAAAAATCCGGTAAAGCGTATTTGAGTTACCGCGTCTTTAAAATATGCACTAAATTGGGTTTTACTCCGGTACCGGTCTACCGATTTGGTCCAATATCAGTAGACGTCTTTCCACGTACATTATAAATGGGTATACAAAATTTCAGGAAAATCCAATAAAGCATATTTGAGTTATCGCGACTTCTTATATATTAACATAAAAACACTAAATTGGGCATTATTCCGGTACTGGCCAACCGATTTGGTCCAATATCAATAAACGTCTTCCCATGGACATTATAAATGCGTATACGAAGTTTCATAAATATCCGATAAAGCGTATTTGAGTTATTGCGCATTTAAAGTAGACACTAAATTGGGTTTTACTCCGGTACCGGTCAACAGATTAGGTTCAAATTCAATAGGGCACTTCTCATGGACGTCATAAATGGGTATACCAAGTTTCATGGAAATCCGATACAGCGTATTTGAGTGATAGCGCCTTTCTATTTCTATTAGAAAGGCGCCATAATCTATGTAAATAGGCACTAAATTGGGCATTACTCCGGTACCGGTGAACCGATTTGGTTCAATATCAATAGGGTTCTTCCCATGGACATTATAAATGTGTTTTCCAAGTTTCATGAAAATCCGAAAAAGCGTATTTGAGTTATGGTGCGTACAGACACACGGACAGACGGACAGACAGACGGACAGACATTTTTTCGTCCACCACACAATCTCATAAAGTACCATACTGGCACTTAATAATAATACTAATAAATATGTTTGTTTATTGACACTCTGAACATGGTTAGGTGAAGGGAATATAATGTAGGCCTAAGCCTTCAGTTTATACTATATACCTTTTCAGTGTAACTAAGGTATAAATTCGTATTGTTTCATAAAAACATAATTATGAAATTAATATAGCAATATATTATATCCAAATATGCGCATTTTTATCGACATATTAGTGCTATCACTTACAAAAACCAGGTAGTCTACTGAAATTTTTCTAATCGATTTCAAGCTTATAATTCACTGGTGAAGTAATTTCATTTATGCTTATATTAATACACGAATACAGCTCTGAAAGATTAAAAGTAAATTGGTGCTTCTAAGGGTGGCGTGCACCAAACTCATGCCATTTACTCTTTTAGTAAGCCTTACTTCTTTAGTTCTAACTACTTTAGTAAGCTACTCTTTTAGTAACCGTACTCTTTTAGTAAGGATGGCGTGCACCAACCAGGAGTAAACTAAACTCGGCGGCTTTCAACATAGAGGAATGTACTAAAGAAGTAAAAATTTTATTTACTCCCAGAGTAAATGACCTTACTCCACAAGTGGTGGAGAGCACCAACACGGAGTACGTTACTAACGTAGTAAGTTGTGGAGTAAATAAGGCCAATATTTACTCCTACTCAGGAGGTGGAGTAAAGTTGTGGAGTAAGTTTGTTCTGTGGCATTTGCGTGAGTTATGAGTTACATATCACATTAAATGGATTACATAGTTCAAACTGAGGATAAGTTATTGAGATGAAGAAGGTTGTATACCAAAAATGAGAGTTGTGGCAGGTGATTTAATAAATATTAAGCGAACCATACCTAGTAGGGCATTTAATAACGTAAATAATTAAGCTCATAAATCCTTACATGAAATTTTGGCGTTTGGAAGAAACGATGTCAGATTCTCACTACATCCATGTGATTTCAGCCAGTCAAATGTGGAAATATCATTGCGGAGAGCGATCCAACTAGGAAGACGTCCACCAAAGGTGAGGGGAAGAGTGAGTGGAAGGGACGTTTGCATTGCACGGTACAAGGAGCTCATGTGCTCTTAAATATCTTCCTAGCTGGATCGGCCTTTAGATGTTGCAGTTCTCCCTAACTTTGGGTCAGAAAACGACGATGTATTTCAAGCTAATCATATGGATACAGATATCGGCGAGGTATAGTACATTCCAATACATGAACGCCTCCGTTCTTGGAGCTACCCAGAAAACACTTCCCCCTGCTACTTAACCATAGAATTACTGAACAATAGGTGATTCTCATTGTTAAACGATTTAATGTAATTATTGTAAATTAATTTTTTTCATTACACTTCTATAGCTTAACTTAAAGCACAACATTGCGAATGCCAGATTATAATAATAATTATAAGAGCTAAAAGTTCAATAGTTGCACCCGCAGTGTTAATGAATAATATGTCCTTTTTTCTAACCCAGGTGTAAAAATGTCCAAACAGGCCACATCGGAAGAAAATTTGCCTGACTCTGGGATTAGCGTACATTGAGAAGGGGACACATTGTAAAACCATTCCTTAAAGACTCCCCAAGTCTCGAATGGAGGAGTGAGACGAGACTTTCATGTTTGGGAATAAACTATAGCAGATGCTGCAGGTCTATAGTATGCTGCTAACTATTTTAATTAACCCTGTGGACAGGAAAGTGAGAAGCATTATAAACTATATAGAAAAAAATGCCAACATGAGTGCCGAAAGAAAATTTTAAGGAGGGGCCCGGAGGTTGAAGCTGCACAGGATCTAGAGAAGTAGTCACTGAAATTATTTTTAAACACACAACCATCTACATAATTATTATTGGAGTTCATAGCTTGCGAAATATTGTACCGCCATTTTTTGTTTAAATATTACATTTCTCAGTTGTAATATTATTATTTTTATAAGGTAATATTTTTTAAGTAAATGTTCTGTGCATTTGAAAAAGGACAGAAACATAATGCCCCTTATTAGTTTTGTTATCCTTTTTATCCCCCCTTTTTCATGATTTCGTGTAATACTTCTTATTAATATTGTTAAACAGTCAATAAGTATTAATAATTCATTTATTATTATTATGAGAAAAATAATTATAATATTGACAGTGAATCAATTATGAAAATCAACTGGAAATTCCAATTGTTTGCATTATAATACAGAAATAGTTTGCACAAAAATTGTAATCACAGTACCCATACGTAGGCTACTAAACTGAAAATACTCAATTGAAGGAAATAAAATTAGTAATGAATAAAACATTACTATTAGACCTATTTTAAAACATGAAGATTGTCATTAGTAATATTTAGAACAACCCAAATTCATATTCATTGTTTCAGCGAACCTTTCCTTTTCATTATCTGGCACTTGAATAATACTGGCAATTGAAATGCACGTGTTCTGCTGCGCTGCACTAACGTTTCTGCTCTGTTCTGCGCAGAATTCGACTACTTCTTTAGTAAAAATCGCTTACTACTTTAGTAACAACTAAAGAAGTAACTATCAATTGAGCTCTCCAACACCAACTAAAAGAGTAAGTTACTAAAAGAGTAGCACTAAAGTAGTAAATTTAGGAAGGGAACCTTACGTAACAAAAACCGGTTTGTCTGTCTCACTCTAGCACATACATTAGTATGACTTAAGAGTGAGACAGATGTACTGGTTCTTGTATACTCCAGGTCTCCGTCTTAAATTTACTACTTTAGTAAGATTTACTCCTGGATGGTGCACGCCACCCTAAGCCTGGTTACACACATGGCGTTTTTTTTCCCGTCGCGGAGAATTTGCCGTCGCCGCCCAAAGACAGTAGTACATTGAAGTGAATTAGAGCTTGCACACGAGACGGAAAAAAAAACGATCGTTAAAATTTCCGTCGGCGGCAGTTTTGCAGCCGCCTGGTGCCACTGGAGCCCGACGGAAATTTTGCCGTCGCTTTGAAACATGCACCTGCATAAACAAACTTACGAAAATAAACAAGGGTCTTCTCGCAGTGGGAGATGCCAGATCAGCATTATGAAGAGGAAGACAATTAATTATTTCTGCTCTCTCTGAAGGGACTGCATAGAATGGTCATTTACATCATCATATCAGATACCGCAATGGAAGAAGTGATTAAATTAGTTTAATCAAAATTCATAACATAATTGCAACATTTAATATAATTAGTATTTTTAAAATGTGATATGAAACATTCATATAACTCCCTCTACTCTTAATATAGCCTATTCTAGTGTAGAGTACACGGCTGTATTGCAGTAGTGCGCATTCACTTGTATCTGCCTCGTTTCCAAGTCGCATTATTCGCGAGGCAAGACCAAAAAATCCAAGTCTATATTGTATAAAATGAATGGCTTATAACTAGCCTTCAGAGAATTTCTTGGGAGAAGTTTTTCAAATAGTACTTATTACAATATATTATAGTAGGCCTACATAATAAGCCTATAAAATTATTAAAACTATTTCGAGAAAATTAAGAAAAATTAAATTTTCGTCAAATAAAGTGCTTGTAAAAATGAAAAGAAAGTCGTTGCCGTACCTCGTGCCGCATCCCTTAAGGATACACAATCCAAATAAAATCTTAATAAATGCACTCGAATACTTTTGTATAACCTAGGCGTGGCAGTACACCTTTCTTCAAATTCTAATATAGAATAAGAGGCCGTGTTGCAGAGTATAGGTATTCAGTTGTATTAGCCTGATGCAAAGCTTTACCGTTCACCAGATAAGATTGAGTTTCTGTGAACGATGCCTGCCTTGTAACTACCCGCCAGAAATATTTTTTCGAAAAAAATATTTCAAATAAAAGTTTAGGTCTTAGCATAAGCACCTCAATTACAAAATTTAAACACAATTTTTAAACCCCTAGTACCTAGTACTGACAGACTGATTAAAACTAAAAATTTGTAGTTTTCATTCTTCCTGGAATGTCCATATATTCCACGCGAATCATCCTAATAGCATGCTGTGAGAGAAGTGAGTGTGCTGTTTTGGTAGCTCACAAATCTCCTACTTAATACTCCCGCCGTTCGGTCTTACTGCATGCGGAATTGAAGCGGGCACTAAGCGACAGAGTACAAAGAGCGCCATGTCACGTGGGAGCAGTGGGTGGGGGAGTCCCCAGGCTTTTTATGCATACGACTGCAAGTGCAAACTTGAAATCTGCCAGTAAGAACTTCATACTCTTTTTTTTAGAATATCCCCCAATAACTGCCGTAGGAGTCGGCATGCTGACCACATGCCCCAATCCTGCGATCTGGCTATTCAAAATGTGACACTTCATTGTTACGCTCATATTATTGGTAAATAATAATAAATAAAATAATATTTGGAAGAAAGCAGATCGTTCGTTGAAAATGTCACTGTTCGAAATAGTACCCACTGGTGTTTAGAATTGTATCTACATTTTCAAACGTTATTCTGGAAAGATTGATTGCCCTGACAAATTTTACAGCTGTTTACAGCTCATATTTTTGTGAAGGGTCGACTACATTTCCAACTTTGTGATTACAATACAATTGAATTTTTCTTATGTTTATTGTGTTCATAAAATAAGAATATTTGTTAAGTGTTCGAAAATGTACCACCTTACCCCATATCGAGGTTTGACTGAAGTATATATGTTTCTCAGAATTAAATTAACGGATATCATTTCACGACGGAATATCAATAACGCTAGAAGCTGCTCCCTGTTCATTTCAAACTACACTGCAATCAACAATTTGAATAACACAGTTAAACTGATGTGAATTGATCTGAAGTTGAAACTATACTGCATAAACCAGCATGATCATACGACGGCGACGGAAATTTTTCCGCCCCGTGTGTAAACGTTTAATTTCTTTGGGCGGCGACGGCAAATTCTCCGCGACGGAAAAAAAACGCCATGTGTGTAACCAGGCTAAGAGGTATGGTACAATTTTTTTAAAGTTTAGAGAAAAAGAAAGTTCAAGTTCTACACTTGTGGTTTTTCATACAATTTTAAAAATTAGAGCTTTGTTGGGGTGTCCTATGGTGCTTGGTTAACTTAACTATGTAGTGTTACATCGTTTAATGTTCAGATTTCTCAGATATAATTTTCATGAGATCCCGCAACGCTCTTTTCTTGGTTAGACCAATGTTGCACTGACATTTATATCTATTCCAAAACCCCTTTTTATGTTGGACGCCCAGTTTGTTGTTCCTAAATTCTCAAGTTGCTCATTGTAACAAATAAATTTTAAAGATGTATGGGGTGGGTGTGGGAAAAGGGGATTGAGAATAGAAAAAATATTTGGAAGAAGATAAGAGGGAGACTAATTGATATCGAGAGACAGAACATCGAGGCGGATTGTAATGGTAAAGTGTCATTAGAATTACAAGCAGAATTAAAGGCTAATTGGGGAAGGGAAGCATATATAGAAAGATTGGATGCGGAAGATAGAGCAGCAATGGCCTGGATTCGCCTGGGAAGATGGAAAACTCAGAGAATTTCGGATGAGAGAGGGGGGAGAATCTGCCCAATGTGCAGGGAAAATGAAACCTGGGTTCATATCTTGGAGAGATGTGGAGTTACAGAGCGCTGGAGAGTTATGATGCTACCCGACAAATTTTTAAACTCGCAAAGAAGTAGGGAGGCATGTCTAAATCTATTACTGGATGAGCACAATTGGCACGGGTTATGTAAATTTCTGCAGAAAGGTAGATGTATGAGAGAAAGCCTAGATTTAGAGAATTAAGGAAATCTAAGTATTATTTTTTTTATTATTATGTTTTTGTTTTTGTCTTAATAATGTCTATGTGTCTATGAAATTTTTACTTGTTTGGGGGTGGGGGGTTACGTCTGGGGTTATGTAAATAATAGAATATAGTTTTTTTTTAATTGGGTTTTTATGGGGTAATAATTTAAGTGTATGCAGTGAGCACGTATGGTCGACACCGACTCGTGCGCCGGTTAATGTAAATAATGTGGTTTATATGTGAGAATTTTTTTGTGAGAAATAAATACACACTACTACTATATCTATTCTATATCCCATTTAAGAACGATCCTGTTCAAAACAAAGAGGCGTGGCTGTCATAGCCCGCACGTGAGAATGCACGTGTTCACCGTGTTTATGTTAGTTTGTTTATTCTCAGTACAACTGACCCGCAGGGTCGTCGTGAACAATGAATCCTTTGTTTTGTTTGCTAATTGATATACTATAATGATGACGATGCCAGTGAGAGTTTGTTATTTCACGTGTAAATGTTGATATTATTGTTGCATGTACTTACGAACACTCGTTAGCCACACCCTGCTAATGGCGCATGCTAATGACATTAACCAATCACGTTTTGTCACATGATGCGAATTTTCCGCGAACTCTCTGTGAGTTCTCCTCCCGTTTGTTTTGACTAGGATCAAACTAGAATGGATCAATTATAGGATCAAACTAGAATGGGATCAATAATAGTTGACAGAGGGAAGAAAATCAACAAATGTTGGATTTTTACATATAATTTAACATTATTTTAAGAGGAATGGACTTGTGTTAGTTATTTATAAATTCCAACGATTATTAAGTTCTATACTCTTGATAAAGTACATGAAAAAGTTCAATGCCCTTTTTGCAACATCTGACTCAGTTATAGAAACCAGTCATGAAATTAATGATGAATGAACTATACTTATTTGAAAAGATCATTTATAGCCTTTAGTTTCTTTGGATTTAAAATCTTTGTTTTCAAAACTTCGATTGCCATTATGCAAGAGGAATTCTGTTTCGGGGGAACAGACTTCAAAACTACCTAAACCGGACGTAATTGGTTTAACCTCAATGTAATCACTAGGGTTAGGTTGTTTATAACATATCATATTACTTCCTCTGCCCGTACCATAGGTACTATAGGTAGAGGAAGTATTGTTTTCGACCCCAAAATTCGAAGTTGAGTTTTTAGCATATATACACGTTTCAAGGCCCCCTGAATCCAAAAATACTTTTTTTGGAAACATGTCTGTGTGTCTGTGTGGAAAATATATGTGAACAAGCTAGCTCCAAAACGGAAAATCGTATGAAAACAAAATTTCGTATTTGGGTCAGGTACCTTCTGAACATGTGAGGATAAGATTGGCGACTAGTTTCTCTTATTTTTAAGGGGACTTTACATGAAGAAATTTTCGTTTTTCGCGATTTTCTCGAAAACGGCTCTAACGATTTTCTTTAAATTTTGCACATAGGTTGCTTATACTAAGAGCTAAAACTTTTATTTTAAACATTTTTTCGAGAAAATTCTCTGAGGGTAGTTACAAGCCACCCACTGTTCACCCACTGTTTGTAGAAAGTTTGTCTTACGTGATGAACAACTGAATTCGCGCTCTTTCACGGCCTCTTATTTTATATAAGAATGTGAAGTGAGAAAGATGTATTGTTGGCCATGCATAGAGTAAAGATGTATCTGAGGGAAATATTCGATAAATTTCGGAAATTATATTTTACGGCAGAAAGTTCAATAAACGTCTGCAGTCATTTTTTTTTTTTTTTTTTTAAGTTTGTTATATAGACTGCGCTTTTAGTCGCATCATTGAAAGAAGAGGTATTTATAGGATAATTAGCGTAAAATTGTGTCTTGCGATTCTGTACAAGGATAGGCAGAGGAAGTTATGTGACTTTCACATCAGATTTTTTTCAAAAAAGGGTCACGAGTAGTTTGGTTTTACTGTAACTGAAATGTGAAGAGACAATTATAAGTAATAGCACAATTACCTCTTCCTCCTTGTTGTTAACAACTTTCAATAGACACGTTTTAAAAATATTTGCAGTGGTATCTGGAAACATTCGCACCGAATGTCTAAAAATCTGGGAACCTCAACTTCCTGGAACTATGGCCTTTATAGGGAACACTTTACTTTATCTGGAAACATTAACAGATTAGAAGTTCTAATGTTTTAAGTTGGAAAATTAATTTTTTTTTTACAAAATACGTACTGTTATGAGGTCATATTTAGTTATTTTTAAGGTCATATTTGCAGTTATATTTTTCACTTCTTTAAGTCATTAACATCCGAACCCTAATAATCATAAAGCTACCCCTGAGACATTCAAATAGCATCACTGTCTAATTCTCCACGTCGAAGGGGTTAGACCATTGTTGCCCTTACCCCCTCACTGCTAGTCATTTGGGAACTGTTTGGGCATAATGGTAAATCTATGAACTGTTCATTCTAAGGTCCCTGGTTCGAAGACAGACACAGAAATTTAACACATTTAAGAAAGTGAGCTTTTGAAAAATATTAAGCCGACCTTTAACCTAAAAAAAACCCTTCTAGTTGAATACAAGAAATGACATATCAGCTGATGACCTTGGGGTCTTAATTGTATACAAAGGGGGGGCGTGTCTAATGCGCGCGCATGTACTCACCGCGAGGTCTTCCTCCAGTAGGGCACGGGAACACACGGAATTCAAAACAACCTAACTCAAACCAAGCAAGACACTCAACTGACTGACTGGTGTGGTAAGAGTTTTCCCTTCAGGCCGGCCGGCCACGCGTCATCCATCCCACACACTGTTGTCAAATCTAACTTCCCCGCTACTTCTTTGTTTCTGGTTCGATTCCCCGCACAGTACTTTCTTTATGAACTCTCTGTCTCCCCCCGAGACGTTGTCAAATCTACTCCACGAAGCATGCGATGTGCTATTTGTGATGCAAGACAGACTGAACAGTTGCAAATCTTTTTTAATAAACTGCAGGGAAGAAAATGATTATATTGAACATAATATACTGTAGATTCATACACTCATCCGGGGAGGCCCTCCATGTCCGTGTCTGGTCCAAAAAGTATGTATGTGATCCAAAGATAGTCCCTCTCCCGACAGGTCGCGGCCCAGTCAGGCCCGGGCGGCTTGGGTCGCTTAAATCCTAAAAGGGAAAGGTAAAACTACGACAAAGAAAGAAAGAAAGTAAGAAAGAAATATGGATTAATATGTCCACTGCTAGGGCACTTGAGATGTGTTCGCTCCTCTCACGCAGCGGGCCCGGGTTCGATTCCTGGTCGGGACAAGTTACGTAGATGGGGGTTTCCCTCACCTAAGACGAATGCCGGGAAACTTAAGGTCCTTGTGGTCTCACCGGTTATTATTATATAATTATATTATAATGTAATATATAATAATATAATGGCTTGGTTCTAAAAGGCCATGTCAATTTCTTGCAAAAATGATATTTATGCATTATTGAGCTCGCCTAGTCTTTATCTTTCGTATAGGCACAGGTACTAAAAGTGCCATTGTCGGAAGTTTTCAGCAAAAAATGTTACTTCTATAAAGTCAGTTATCTCAAAAGGAAGTTTTATGACATTCGCTCTTTTAAAACCAAGCCACACATATGACCGTCATTATTAAATACATCCTATCCGCTCCTTGTTCACAGTGACTGTGAATGGTGTTGTCTCGGAGGTGGCCCCGGCATTGGACTGATCACCTATAAGGCGAGGCTCTCCATGTCCTTGTCTGACCAAAAAAGTATGTATGTGATCCAAAGAAAATCCTCTCCCGACAGGTCGCGGTCCTGTAAGGCCCGGGCGGCGTGGGCTGCGTAAAGTAGGCCTACCTAAATCTGAAGGTTAAACTCAGAGAAAGTAGTAGGCCTAGTAGTAGTAGTAGTAGTAGAAGAAGAAGAAGAATGTGCATTAATATTTAACTTGTAATCAGGGTACGAATGTTAATGACTAAAAATTCAGAAGCATGGGAAACAATATGACCTAAAATAGCTAAATAAGACACACAAAAAGACAAAAATGACCAAAAAAGTATTTTAAATGTTTATATTTATAATTTTCACCTCACTTATATATGCCTACATAAGTAGGCCTAAGTCATTTATATTAAATCTGTTATGAACAGCTCTTTTTCCCCAACTAATAGCCTACAAAGCCTGAATTTTACGTACAAGGCAAATGACTCGTCCACCCCTGACTGGAACCGATTATTTAAGCTGTATTTACCATCAACTAAGCTCTTTTTTGTAACAGTTAGTTGGAATAAATACAAATAATTGAAGGGGTAAGTGGATGAAGGAGGCATATAGAGTTTTGAGATATTTGACCAGACGTTTTTTCATTAAATTGCCTTTTTACTAACCCTTTTTAAGACATACGGAGGAATACTATTGTTATGATCGGAAAATGTTTAATGAAAGACGAAGAAATGTGTAAATATTTTCCTAAAACATTTACAAATATATTTTTATACATGACCAACACATAACTCCTTAATCCGCTTATCCCTTCAATTATATTATTAGATTAAAAAAATCAGGTAAACTGACGTAACAAAGTGCCAGAAAGCTTTTGTTTAATCAGTGATAAGTTTATTGCAATTATGATATGAACAAAATAAGTTATTTTTGTAATCTGATTCCGAGTTAAACTCCAGATCGATTCATTAAGCAGGGCTTACTGAAGAACAAAGGTCTAAAATTTTATTCTGAACCTTATTTCATATTGGTATACACTGATATAATAAATTCTTAAAATATGTCAACATTTCACAAAATACACTGGCGAAGAACTCCACTTAATGTACGTAGGCCTAATTATTTCACAGTCATATACCTTCTGTATATAAACAGTATTCAACTTGATCACCGAAATAAACATCGGACTAGTTTGATAATCAAATGCAAAGGAATATGTCATGGCTAACTATATTGCAAATTCCAAAGCCGTATATGATGAGTGTAAAACAATATGTTGTCAGGATAACCGATTTGCATTTTACTTTCTCCCATATACGTAGTATAGAGAAAGTATTGTGATCGTGACAAAAAATCGAAGTCGAGATAACACCGGGAGAGCATGTTTCATGAAGCCTAGAAACAGAAAAAAGTATTTTTGGAATGACGTCTGTCCGTCTGTCTGTCTGTCTGTCTGTCTGTCTGTCCGTCTGTCCGTCTGTCTGTGGACAAGCACAGCGGGTAAACGGCTCGTTGTATTTACTTCATTTTTGGAAATAAGGACTTTTTCGAAATTTTGTCGAACCGCCCAGAAATTTAGCTTTACAACTGAAATATTAAGGGGACTTTTCATGAAATTTTTTTAAAATTTTTGATTTTTGAAAAAATGGCTCTAACGATTTTAATAAAAATTGAAAATTGGAAACTCTTATCTATGACCAATAAAATGGCTATATCCGTATTTCTGCAAAAATGACTCAAGGGGTACTTTACTCGTATCCATTTTCAATTTTTGTAGATTATATCCATTACTGTAGGCGATACAGGAAAACCTACCACAGTAAAGTTGTAGAGAAATTTAAAATGAACATTTTTTGTTTAACACATTTCTTTATACATTTAATAGATATCAAGATAAAAACGAAATAAGGACAGCTTAAATGCGAATTTCAGAACATAAATATCAATTAAATTATGAATGACATTTTGTTGCCCCTAGTAACAAGAAAACTATAGGCCTAATGTACTTATTGTTGTGAAATGCAATCAGTTTAGCTCAGTCGCAATGAACACACTAAAACCAATTACAGCGAGGTGGTAGGCCTATGGGCTAACAGGGAAGAGGTCCTGAGTTCAAATCAAATCTCGTGGCCGCCCAAATTGACTTGGGTTTTTCATGGTTCCGTCGTTCGCAAAGCCAAACGCCGGGTTTGTAGGACTTGCTTATTTTCCATAACTCATCGCCGCTATGTCAGTGGATATTATAATCGTTTAAACTGAATATTATATAAGAAGACATCACTAAACAATAGATGCAGATGAGCTGTTACTATAGACTAATGGTTCACGCAAACATACTAAACACGTATATGACCTACATGCAGTTAAAGCGTGCAATATAACCTAAGTAGTAGCAGTAGTGGCGAAATTCAAATATAAGTCGCTCCTTAAGCTCCGCCCATTCGATATTCACATTTGCATGGACTGTGTGATGTATTTTGTTTCTGAGCGAAGCAGAGTGACCAACTGTCCTTGTATATTGTCGCAAGTGCCTTGTATTCCACTCTACATATAACTAAATAATGCATAACACTAACCACATAGTTAAAGTGCGCGAAGCGGAGGCGGCAGCCGTAGCGAAGCGCCCTTGCATTTTCGAATAATGTACGATACACTGTTTGTAGGTTTCGAAAATGTGGCATATTATATCTCCCGCGAGGTTTGTCAGCCTGTCACCTCTCGTCTAGCGGTATGACGTCACACCTCCAACGTCCGATCACGAGTTTCTTCATAATACGAGGACAGAAGAATTTGCTAGATCGTGGTACAAAAGAAACTGCATCGGTGAGGGTGGGTTGGGTGGGACCGATTCATCCCAAGGTGCGATTTATATTTGAATTTTCCCGTAGTATTAGTAGTAATAATATTACTGCCATAGTTTTACTGCCATTGATTATTATTATTATTATTATTATTATTATTATTATTTCACAGTAAAAGCATTGAACATAAAGATCGACCCTGATGCTTTCCGTTCTAGATATTTGTTAGTTTTTATGAAAATGTAATAAGTAAAATTTAATTATCTCTTTAATTTACTTTTCTCTGTGCTAGCCTTTAACACGTATATGGGAGAAAGTTTGTGCAATATATTTTTGCACCATTTATTTTAAATTCTTTCTAATACATCACCATAAAATAGGCGCATAGACAGACATACATTTTCCCGTCCACCACACAATCTCATAAAGTTCCATTCTGGAACTTAATAAAATTATCTCATTATCCAGTTGTGTGGTTAACTATTATCTTGTTAGTTTGAAGAAATAATGTTTAGTTGAGTAATTATATTCACTTGTGGTCCCCAGATATCATCTGGCCGTCATTATCATCTTCATCCCACCCTCGCCTTGTTTGCAGTGAGTGTGTGTGTGACTGGTGTGTCTCGTCCTATGTGTTCGTGTTGTCTCGGAGGTGGCCCCGGCATTGGGCTGATCACTCATCCGGGGAGGCCCTCCATGTCCTTGTCTGGTCAAAAAAGTATGTATGTGATCCAAAGCTAATCCCTCTCCCGACAGGTCGCGGCCCTGTAAGGCCCGGGCGGCTTGGGTCGCTTAAATCCTACAAGGGAGAGGTGAAACTACGGTAAAGAAAGAAAGAAAGAAAGAATTATATTCACCAGAAAGATAATTAACTTTAATCCCAAACTCTACTTCAGTTATTCTAATGGGATACTAAAGCACGTAGAAAATGTTAACAGGGATTGTGGTGGCTGTGGAAAGACATTGACCGCTTCCTTTTTATCCTGCACTGAAGGGGGCGAAACCTTGGGAGACGATGAACTTGAAATAACGCCTGCAGGGAGGTTTAGACTTTCCGTAATATATAGCTGTTAGAGGGGTTGCAGCGTACCCTGGGCTTAATGATAAAGAATGGTGCTTGAGGCAATTTCTGAACTTCAAACTAGAATGAGCGAGAAATATTTATCGCTGTAAAATCCCCCAGTTTACGATGCACAGCGGACAACGCTTCGACAACGCTACGAGCTAGTCTCTTCTATTTATTTGCACACTTCCAGAAGCTTATCTAGCACATTGCAGTCTTTTAGACGACAATAGCGCATCGCCTTAGTTGCTATAGAAACTCTTCAACTTTGAATAAAAATGTGTAATATCTATTAGGGGAAATAGACAATAATTTAACCGCCTCCTATAAGTTAGACTTCAGCTGAATAATCTTCAGAAAACATAATAATAATAATAATAATAATAATAATAATAATAATAATAATAATAATAATAGCAAGGATATCTAAATACATATTCGTTAGTTAAAGTTAAAAATGTTGATATATGTTTTCGAATTAAGACATTTTGAACACTTTAAGCTAGCGTTTCTCAACCTTTTTGAACCCAAGGACCTCTAAAATGTCTAAAAAAATTTACGGACCCCTAATTTTACATCCCATTTAAAAAAAAAAGGCCTATATTCTTAATATTTGGGGTATTAATTATAGGTCATTATAAAGAAATATGTGAAAAAATTTTACTTCTTTACTTTCCATTTGCTTTATGATATTTTTTTAATTATGTCTGCGGACCATCTGCATCATCTTCGCGGACCGTCAGTGGTCCGCGGACCATAGGTTGAGAAACGCTGCTTTAAGCCATATTTTATTTTCCATATTCGTCCATATTTCAAGGTATAGTAAGTTACATATTTTCACCAAATGTGCCATTAGATTTTCCCTATCAGCTTTAGTTTTGTGAGATATGGTATTACCATTATGCATATTACCCCATTTTACGTTTGATATAAATAAAGAACAGTGCCTATTTTTAGCTTCTAAATCGTGTGAAGAAAAAAGCAACACACTAACATTACATTAACATTAAAGTAACAATATAACATGGGGTCTTTCAAAAAATTGATATTATCACATAAGTGTACGGTCGTTTATGACTTATGAGCTGTCAATTTGAGGGCCAAACATTAATCCAGCGTTTAGTTTTTCTGTACTTTGTACAGTTTTCGTCCTACGTGTTCAAGGTATGGTCACTACCTATATTATCAAGCAAGATTTTGTGTCGCGAAAGAGGTTATAAGTAGTCCTGGGATTTTAAGGGAAATGCCTATTTTGTTCCTTATGAAATAACATGAAAATGTTTAAATATGTGGATGTTTAGTGATAAATCACTTATATTTATAGAGTTTTATAGTGCCTATTTGGACCTTTAAAGCCTATTTTACTATTTTATTGCCTAAAATGTTACAGTTTAAATGTACATTGTAATATTTTAAAGTCTATTTTCTATCTATTTACACATTTTTAAAGCTTATTTTAAGTGCCTCTTTTCTCTTTTAAAAGCCTATTTACTTGTTTTAAAAGCCTATTTTAGGTGCCTAAAACTATTTTTTAGAGCCTAAAACCCCAGGTCTAGTTATAAGTTAATGGCGCTCTATATAAAAGTAGAGCTGGTAGAGAAAAACTAAGTATACCAAAATCCGGTAAAACATCTCTGAGACACCAATCAAAACGTTATTTTTTGTTGGGCTGTGTTATAGTATAGTCGAACAAATAACTATTTCCTCATGAAAATACAAGATATGTTAGTATCACACAACCTAAACTTACTCCGCTCTTGTATGGAACACTTAAAGGAGAATATTATGTACTGTCGGACTGCAGTGTGCGATTGCAAATTAATTTGAAGGTCAAGGTGACTTGAATTTTTTTTTCTCATGATTACTCAACTCCTGCCAGAAGAGTGACGTGCTGATTCAATTCAAGAAGTTTAAATTCTGGATGACCTTGCGAGATCAGCGTGTGATTCAAAGTAATTTGCTACATGGCTAATACGCTGGGTGTGTTAACGAATAAGCTACATTGTATTGGTCTTGCGATAGTAAGTATCTCTGTTTCTTCTTATTAAAGAGAATCCGTAAGAAATCGAGTAAAAAAACTAACTCTTAAATTATTCACGAGACTCATACCCATGCAAATTATAAATCCATGCCGGACTGCACAGAAAACAGTAAACACAATAATTGTGCTTTATTCTGTAAACTTTACATGGATTTTTTGCACGACGTAACTAATTAGTGGTACTTACGGATATTGCTGCCGTGGATCGTAACTTGACATTCCCGCACGCAATCTGGTTGCTATGGAAACAAAACAAATTTCCGTGCGGTAAAAATTATAAAAAGCACAAGTGCCGTAAGTAAAATCATCATAATACAAGCCTTTATGGAAAACCGGAACCAAGGCCCCCTAGTTTGTGGCGACTTGAACAGGACAAATATTCAGTTCCCATAACAACCAACACATGCTAATCACTTTCTGAAATAAACATTTATCTATATACATAATGTTTTCAACTAATATCTCAATTAATAAAAATAAATTGATATAAATAATCATCGAGCAAAAAATAGCATGCAATACTCGTTCCGTAAGCGCATAACGGATCTCGGAAATTGAAAAAACTCTGCGCAAGCGCCTCGTTTCTTCAAACTCTTTCCTCGATCCGTAAGCACCGGTTACGGCACTTGTATCGCAATAGCCTATACTATTAAATGCTCCTTCAAGTTATTTTCCGATTTTATTACAAATGTAAGGCAAACTACCGCATCTTACTAAGAAGGATTGTGCATTTAAGAGTTAAATATAGCTATTAATGCATGTGAGTTCTAGTAGATTCTGTATCAGATAGCTAGGGCCCAGTATTTTTAGGCTTTAATAAATGCTGTATTAGTTTCCTTAAACATATGAAAATAATTTTATTTAGGTTTGTTTTACCATTTTCGGACAATTTCTTTAAGTCTCACTTTAATATGTACAATAATCATACTCAAAATGTATTAATAATAATTATTCATTGTAGTTCTGCGATTCAGATGGCTGTGAGAATATGACGTTAACAAATGGCTGTTCTACCTTTCATCATAATTAATTATACGGTATTTTTGTTTCTTTCATATAATTTAGAGAGCTTTTACTAAAAAAATATTGTATGCACCACGTAGCCTACGCGAAAACTTTATAGGACTCATTCAGTATTTTCGGCCTAGGCGTTAGATTCGTCCGCTAAAGCGTTATTTTGCGTACTTGATACATTAATAGATATTAAGTTATGTTATTTTCATTAAAAACAGTTTTAGCTATTTTTAGTTTTTAACGTCTCATTTAACCATTTTTAGGTTTTTATATGACTGGATTATGTGACTGCCATGACAGTGAAACTGATAATCGGGGCCCGGATTTGAATGACTTATCTTTTTATTGATGCTGCCATTGCCAACTTGTAGATAAGTCCTAATCATGACCTCTATATTATAGAAATGCATTTTTATTAGGTAATTTTTTTTTCATTTTATGCAATTTTATATTTTTAGGGCATTTATTTCAATTTTACGTTATTATTTCGTCATTTCCGTGTCATTTGCTTCCTTATATAGTCATTTTGATGCATTTACATTGAGTATATTAACTTTTATACCTTCGATAATCTCCGTATGCTGACTAATTTACTGCAATCCTGAATAAGGTAGGGTTTACAAGCTATGGCCCTGGGGTCGACTCAGCCTCTAACCGAAATGAGTACCAGGAGCATAAGGCTGACAACCTTACCACCTTCATGTGCCGAATGTCCAAAATCTGGGAGCCTCAAACTCCTGGAACCCTCTGGGCCTCCATGGCCTGTATAGGGATCACTTTACCTTTTTACAAGCTTTTTTTTTCATACGGGTAATATTTAAATAAATTACTAGGTTACTATAATGCAACATTTTTGTAGGATTAACTTTAAAAAAACATTTTTCTTACCTTTCTTCTCAAATGCTTAATCAAAAACAAAGAACGGAGTTCTTAGACCTACAACATCCTTTCTGCATTTACAGTTTTTTTTTTAATTATGTACAAATTAGTCTATAACTTTGTGTGTACAATAATAATTTTATTATAAATAAAATATCAGTTTTTAGGTCATTTTTATAACAATTAAGTCATTTTCTTTAAAATTTTGGCCATTTTACAGGTCATTTTTCAAACAATTTTAGGTCATCAGAATCCGGGCCCTGCTGATAATTATGTTAAAATATCACAGTTAGCTAGCAAGGAACAAAATAGTTTAAAGCTAAGAATCCGTGCCCTGCTGATAACTTAAAAAGTAATTTCAGAATTTGTTATTATTAGGGACCGGATTTTTAGGTTTTTAAAAACACTGTTTTAGGTTTTCCATTAGGTGAAATAGTTTTTTTTAGGTAATAAATCGATTTCATTTGTTTCGACATAATTAACACGTCTTCTTAAAACTCACAGTGTGACCACTCAGTATGAATAACAGGGAAGTAATAAAGGCAAACAAGCGTTTTAAAACACAGAAGTCTATATCCTTTTACACGGCAACAATGGTTGTTCCCACGAATATTTTAAAAGGAATACGCCGGTACTCTTACACTTCCATCCTGGACGACAATGGGTTGAACGGAACGCTGGTGGTATTAATTTCAACCCGACAAAAATGATTGTCTCTCCGCAAAATGTCGATTTCTCAACTGACAAACAAAAAAGACAAAAAAGTAGCCTAAATTAGATATTTTAGGTTTTATATTCCGTTTAGGTATATTTAGGTTTTTGTACCCATTTAGGTATTTTTAGGTGCCACAGAATTAATATGGGTGAATCCTATGGACATGATTCGAAAAAGTGTCAGACCGCTTTTTGTTTTGGAAGCAAGGAAAAAAATAGGTAAAAACCTAAGAATCCGGTCCCTAGTTATTATTAATATCGTTTAGTAGAGATACAAAGATTGAAAAATTGAAAACCCCTGAAGTAAAGGAGCGCAGTTCGAACTGCGACGAGTGCTTCGGCTACTTCGTCAAACCATAAAACGCGTTTCCTGTATTTCTTTTATAGTTTAGTTCCTCCCAAGAATGAATAGCTCATTCTGTTCTTTACTATTATGTTCTTCCATTCCCCGCCCTCTCTTCCTTTCACTGATCTTGAAAATATTTCGTGTCGTGTTTTTTATTTCAACATCGTTCACATACTTGAGAGTACATAGCAATCGCTTTCTATGACCGTCTCTTTCTACCCTAGACGTTTATTGCATAATTTATTGTTACCTATAGCAAACTGCTGTAAATCTTTCAACGAGGTACAAATCCAGCTTGCAAGACAACGTAACTTTGCTGATTAAAGGTTAGACAAGAACTTTACACCACGAAAAAACAATTATCTCTCTCTCTCGCTCGCGCTCTCTCTCTCTCTCTCTCTCTCTCTTTAACATTCAGTTCTTACTTTACAGATCTCCATAGTGCATACCCGAGGAATTTGGCCTTGCTAAGGATGAGCTTAGCAGAATCTGCATTCTGGATTTTGATTGCCGTCACATGCGATATAAGAACAAGTAACATTAAATCTGATGTGAAAAGAAACTTCCACTATCTCTAATAATTATCAGGCCAGGTTTTTCTTGACCTAAAGTAACTTACTTAAAAATGAGCTATTAAATGACTGCAAAAATACGATTAAAAAAAAAGATCCAAAATCTTAAAGAAATTACTGAAAAATCTGCATGAAAACAGGTGTTTATGCACCAGATTTGTCTATTCAACATTTATTTTGTTGCTGTAATTAGTTAATTGATGCGAACGGTTAAATGTAAACAGCAAACACTGTCTTTCTACATGCAAATTAAAATTATAACAAGATCTATTTATTTATGCTTATTTAGAGTTCCGATAAATTCAATGTAAGTAAATGTTCAAAAACTCTGTGTAATGCAAGAAACAACACTATATAAAAAATCTGATGTGAAAGTCACATAACTTCCTCTGCCCAAAAAAAAGTTAGCAGTATTCTCATATCCTTTTTCAGAATCGCAAGACACAATTTTACGCTAATTATCCTATAAATACCTCTTCTTTCAATGATGCGACTAAAAGCGCAGGCTATATAACAAACTTAAAAAAAGAACAAGTGACTGCAGACGTTTATTGAACTTTTCGTCGTAAAGAATAATTTCCGAAATATATCGAATATTTCCCTCAGATACTTCTTTACTCTATACCTGGCCAACAATACATCTTTCTCACTTCACATTCTTATATAGTATTCAGTTGTTCCTCACGCAAGACAAAATTTCTACAAACAGTGGGTGAACAGTGGGTGGCTTGTAACTACCCTCAGAGAATTTTTTCGAAAAAAAGTTTCAAATAAAAGTTTTAGCTCTCAGTAAAAGGAACACATGTGCAAATTTTAAAGAAAATCGTTAGAGCCGTTTTTGACAAAATCGCGAAAAACGAACATTTCTTCATGTAAAGTCCCCTTAAAAATAAGAGAAATTTGTCGCCAATCTTCGAATCACATCTTCAGAAGGTACCTGACCCAAATACGAAATTTTGTTTCCATACGATTCTCCGTTTCGGAGCTAGCCTGTTCACAAACTTCCACACAGACAGACACACACACAGACATGTTTCCAAAAATAGTATTTTTGGATTCAGGGGGCCTTGAAACGTGTATATATGCTAAAAACTCAACTTCGAATTTTAGGGTCGAAAACAATACTTCCTCTACCTATAGTACCTATGGTACGGGCAGAGGAAGTAAAAAGTATGTAAGTTATGTGATCCAAGGGTAATCTTCTTCCCTCATAGGTCGCGGTCCTGTAAGGTTTGGGTGGCGTGGGCTGCGCAAAGTAGGCCTATTATACCTTTAATCTGAATGGTTAAAGAAAGCAGAAGGAGAATATTATGCATTATAGAAGGAGAATATGCATTAATATTTAACTTAAAACTAGATTTGAATGTTAATGACCTTAAAAAGTCAGAAATATGCAAGACAATATGACCTAAAATAGCTAAATAAGACATTAAAAAAGTCAAAATATGACTTAACAGGTATTTTAAACGTGTATATATATATATATATATATATATATATATATATATATATTATAACCGTTGCTTACGTTGGTCAGCTATTTATAACAGTTCTTTAATTAGGCCACAAGATTGGACGTCATTTATAACCGTACTGGGGTTATGAAGATTTATCACTGTAGGTGGGATTTTTAGATGTGTAGTAGTTCTGGAGTTCTGATTAAAATAAGGGGTGCCGGGCGTAGTACTCAGGGGTAGTTATAAGCTAGAGAACTCTTATCTAGGGAAGTGGCTAGAGAAAATCGAGATAACAGTCAAAGGGCGGTGTCAGGAATAATGGTAACTAAAAGTTGAGTCGTCTTTTCAAATTAATATATATTTTCCAAAGTTTAGTATTTGCTGAAATGCTGAATTAATCGATTTAGTTCTATTAGATGATGTAAGTCCTGATATTTAGTAGTATTTAGTACGTCGTTAAGGTTCGTAAGTAACACTTTGTAACTTGCTAAATTGTAATAGTAATTACTTCACTTGTACGCGCCGTTGAACACTTCTATTTACTTTCACATTTACTCTCTCGTAGTTTCTATTTGTATCGCGCGGATAATAATGTTCAATCTTACGTTCACAATTAAGGTTTCGTAATAATAAAATCAATGTCTTTACCAAATAATATAAATTACGCGCTTCGACGCTGCTAATAACTTCTATTTCTATCGCGCGGATTATAACGTTTAAATATCAATATATTGCAAAGTTACTTGAGTTTAATAATGTTTAACGTGGTCTTTTGTCTGAAGTGTGTCTTGAAGTTCTTTAGTCTAAGCTGTCGTGTGATCAATAGATGACGAGATGTCCGTGCTTTCTGCTAATATCTTTGTAAGGGGTAGTGGGGGTAAGTAGTTCCAATTGGTTGTGTCTGTGTCTAAGTCTTCTCTGATTGGGGTAAGGTAGTTTCTTCTGCTATCCGATTTGAAATATATTCCGTTTTTCGTCGTTGAAACAGGCAAGTTGCATCGGTCATTAATTACTTGAGCTGTCAAAATTGGCTAGGCGCCAGCCGGGCGGCTCAAGACGAAGTAGGCGGTACTAGGTTTATGTTTTTATCAATAACTCTGATAACTGAAAGTTATCATAGTTCTGGTTATTTAATCCTGATGGGCTATTTTACGGGGCTTCCAATGGTATTAATTTGTAGTGGGTGTGATAAAAATGAAAAGAGTTATTAAGGTTTTTATATTAAAATGATGGAACGGGTTAATAAAAAGTTATGTGTAATATATCAAACTGTAGGGGCTGTTATTGGCTATTGATGGGTGTAATTGATTTCCTTGTCGCTTTTTTCTTAATGGAGTAATTAATGTTTGAAGTTAGGTGTTATATGGGGAATGAATGTTTGAAGTTAGGTGTTATGTGTGGAAGTATAAACAGTAGGGTGCGTATTGTCAATCGTACAGGGGCTATATATGAGATTGTCGTCTGTGTTGAGTACAAAGTACGGTTACAAGATGTCCGCATAATGATTAAAAAACTCACGCGAGGAATTGATCTGCGCAGAATCAATAAGAGCTGGATTTTATGATCATTATAATACCCAATCTGGAATTTGAAGAGTGGCGGTGTTTAGTTTTTGTATGAAATATGGAAATATAATTTTTCGATTCCCTAAAATAATTCTCCGTCGTCACTTCGAATCATTTCGTGGGTTCTCTCTATTGTGTTTTACTTTGATATTAGCTTTTCTATCAATTGTCTTTGTTTTCAATATCTATTCTTGAAAAATTTAGATCCTTACATCATCTATACTTTTGATTAATTCTGCCGTAATTACACATACACAAATAAATTCATAATCAATAAAATACACTTTTAACATAATTTTACCTTAAATTGGTCACTTTTCTTCTTGGTCGTAGTACACATTTTGCTGAGTTCATAGTCCATTTGATTAACTAGTAAAACAAAATCATAATTATACCTTATACACAAATAAAATTATAAAATACACTCGAATTTCTTGATATTAATATTAATTTCAATATCTTCTTGCATAACGCTGATTTTTGATGCTAATCCATATGTTGTTGATGTCAAACGTTGGAGTACGCTAATCTTCCTCATTGGTCTACTTAATACACTGATATTATATTCAGATTACACATGTTTTCTTCCTACTCCTTTTTATCTATTTACCTCATTAATAATCATTCCTTAATGTTCCTTTTCATTCTTTCAATATTCTTTTACCTTGTTTCCATTATTCTAACCTCATAAATCATCTTTTATGTCTTACCTTCACAATTTCTTTATTAATCTCAATACTCATTATCATTCTTTTCTTTCATATTACTTTTAATACTCGTTATCATATTTCCTCATTTATTCTCATATTTCTCACTTCATAACTATCATTACTTCATATTTTCCTAGTAGACATATATTGTACCATCTTAATTATTCACTCATTTTGCTTATCATACATTTATTTCTTACCTTTTGTTATATTCCTCATTGTTTTACCTTCAAGATTCTTATTTGTTAACACACATATTTCTCAACAACTATTTCACTTTCAAATTCTTACTTAACTCTGATCATTCTTTTACTTCACTTTTGCTATACAATTCTACTTAATTAGTGTAGGGAGAGGGTTATTTCCTGTCCATATTGTTTATGTAAAATAATTTTTCTTTTTGAAAAATTAACAAAATTTAATTATTCTTACTCTGTGTACTACTCCAATAAAATTCAAATATGTCGAAATTTCAATGTTTACTTATTTACTACTTCAAATAATAGTGTGATTACCTTTGTCAAATGAATGTTTTAACTCTTCAGTTGAATAAATAAAGGGAGTGGCCTATCTTAAAATTACATATATACAAAGATTCACTAACAATGGCAATAAACTTATTTGTTGCACTTATATCTTTAGTGGCATGGCTGTTGTGATGTCTCACTCTATTTTATAGAATAAGAATCATCTCATCATAGTCTTTGCAACAACCACGGGGAGGCTAATTACACTCTACCTTGTAAGTATCACATTCGTTATATATAACGTCAGGTAAAACATTAATTTGAGAAGTATGAATCACTCTAATTATTTTACAATGTCAGTCTGATAAAACGTTTTCCTGAGTCCTGGTCGATAATCCTTTTTACTTCTCCTTCTGCTTTAAACTTTCTGCTGTCTTATGGTCTGTGGGCCATTACATGATAAGGCTTTAGCAAGTGTTTCCTGTACTTGCCAAGGATTTTCTTGGGGTTTTTGATGTTGGTTAGTTGGAAGGTGTCAGTTCCAAACTTTGCATTGACACGGTAGGGGCCTTTAAAAGGGAGGCTGAATTTTTTCTGACGATTGTGAAGTGTGCTAGAAATTACATGTGCCTTTAAAAGTACGTAATCTCCAGGAGCGGGGTTCCACTTTTTGCGGATGCGTCTGGGCTTCTGCTTTCTTTTAAGCCACCTGCTCTGAAGGCGTTTGAGAATGGAATTGCATATGTCAAGATCTGATCTATGGCATGTCGGTAACACAGGAGGGGTGTTCTTGAAGAGAGGGTCTATTTTACAGTGTGTTACGACTTGCAACGGGATTTCTTTAGTGACATGGTGTGGCGTTTCATTGAGAATAGCCTGAATGGGCTTTATGTACTTGAACCAATTTTTGTGTTGTCTATGAGTTAACAGTCGGAGGTATGAAATTACTTGTTTGATATATCTTTCTGATATGTTGCCTGATGGATTATAAGCTGAGCAGTGTAAGGTCTTTATATTTAGTTTTGACAGTCCTGAGTTCCATTTGGGGCTAGAATAGATACTGGCATTATCCGTAAGAAAAGATTCTACGCTGCCATAAATATTCACGTATTCTTCTACCTTTTTCAAGCAAATACTCGTAGATAAATTACGGAGGGGGTATAAGGCAACTAGCTTAGAAAATGTGTCCACCATAACAAAGATGAACTGGCAACCGAAGTTACTCCGCACCAAAGGACCTAAAATGTCACCACAAATCAATTGGTTAGGCTTGGTAGCTTCGATAGAATTGACTGAAACTTCGTAGGCGGTGTTTTTACTTTTGCCTACTTGACATAGATGGCATGTTTTCAGGAAAAGTCTGATTTTCCTACCAAGTTGTTTGATATAAAAATGCTCGCTAATGGAATCGATCATTTTTTCTGTTCCACTGTGGGCTAGATTTTCATGGTAACTGACAATAATGTCGTTTTCGATAGAAGAGGGGATGTATGGGCGCCAGGCGGGGTTTTCCTTTCCACAGAGTTTGTAAATGATGCCATTATGGGTAGCTAAGGTACTCTGTACATTATTTTCATTTACTGGGCTAGGGGCTGGTGGTTGGATTTCCTGCAACTCACTCTGAATAGTGGACAAATAGGGGTCTTCAGACTGCAATTTTGATAAGTTTCCAAGTTTCTTATTCAACTGATGTCGGTCATTAACGGAAATTCTCATAATTTTCACTTCTTTTTCAACCTGACCTTCTAAACTAGACATTCCAGGGTGGTTAGGCAACCGTGAAAACAGGTCGGGAAGATAATTTAGCGATCCTTTAATATGTTGGATTTCAATATCGTACATTGTGATGGCGCTGATCAGACGTGATACACGTGAGTTACTTAACTTACACTGTTTCAGGAAACTGAGACTCATGTGGTCGCATAATACGGTGACTCTACGGTTGTAAATGTAGTGTTTGTATTTGTTGAGGGCCTCATAGACTGCATACACTTCAAGCTCTGTGGGGTACATTCGGGACTGGGAGATAGTCAGACCTTTACTAGCAGTCGCAATAATGCGTTTTTCGCCATCTATCACCTGAAAAAGGATACTTCCTATGCCTTTTGCACTGGCGTCGGTTTGCACGTACAGCATTTCTCCTTCTTCCGGTTTCTGAAGCTTAATAGACTCCGCAAACAATTGCTTAACCCGGTTAAAGGCAGCATCTTGCTCTGGGGTCCATGTCCACTTTTGATTTTTCTTGAGGAGTGGCTTTAAGGGGCAAAGTTCCTGGGAGTAATTGATTACAAAGCGTGACTGGTATTGGCATACGCCAAGAAAAGATCTAAGTTGCTTCTGATTACGGGGGGCTGGGATTTTCAAGATGGCTTCCACTTTTTCTTCATCTATTCGGCAATCCTTCCCGGATATAATATATCCGAGAAATTTCACCTCCTTTTGAAAAAAGTGGCATTTCGAAATATTGAGGGTGAAACCTGCATGTAATAGTTTTCCCAAAGTCTGGTCTATGTGGGACAGGTGTTCAGCTTTGGTTTTGGAGGCTACCAGAATATCATCAAGGTAGGGGATAATGAAGTTATCCGTCTGCCAATCAAAGGTCAGAGCTAATGCACGCAAGAGGGCAGACGAGGAAGTGCGGCACCCGAAGGGTGTTCGAGTAAAACGGAAATTTCGTCCCTGATAATTGAAAGAAGTTAAATCGCGTGACTCTACATCCAGGGGTACTTGCCAGAAGGCGGAAACTAAGTCTGTTGTAGAAAAATAGTTTCCTTCTTTAGCACGGGTAAGAAGTTCATCTGATGTCAAAGGTCTATAATGGTCTTCTTGGGAGTCAGAATTAATTGACCTAGCGTCAATTGTAAGACGTACTTGTCCAGAGGGCTTAAGTACTATACACAGGGGGTTGCAATGGGGGCTGGTAGAATTTTCAATGATCCCTTGTGATAACATGTCCTGTATGACAGCTGAGACTTTCTCACGCAAACTGAGTGGGATATGTCGGGGCTTGTGTCTTACTACAGTGGTAGATGGACGGATTATTTTATGCGTGTACAAACGGCACTTTCCAATCTTATTGGAAAATAGGTCCTTATGCTTGTACAGCACGTCAAATAAATCCTTCCGTGTAGCGGGGTCTAAATCGTGTGCTTCCTGTACTTTAAGTGTGATTAGTTCTTTAATTTCATCTAGTGTGTTGATGTTATTTATTTGGAGTTCAGTTTGTATGTTATTTTCGCTTAAAAGTGGTGTTGTAGAGAGCGGGTCATTTCTTGTTTGTATACAAGAGGGTTCGTCTGTACTGAGGTGGAGGAGGGGTTGGTCATAAATAGACAGAGTTTCTATGAAGAATTCTTCCTGGCTCACATCTGGTTCACAGCGAGCGGTCGCAGGAGGGTGAGGTGTCTTGTCACAGAAAGGAATAACTTGTTCCTGCTGGTTCTCATCAATGAAAGCGAAACTTTCATTTCTGAAGTTAATTATCCCTTCTAACTGTTGGAATACCTCTAAGCCGACAATAATGGGCAGATTAAGTCCAGGGATTACTAGAAATAATATTTCTACTGTCTGCCCAGCTAAGGTAATAGGCACTAAACATTGTTGTTTGATCCTACACCTCTGTTTCCCTACGGCTAATAATGCTGTCATTCCGCATACAGGCAGTATTTGCGTAATCGCTTTAGTGCGCTGTAACTCTAGGAAAGTCGATTGCGAGATGACTTGAGCATCGCTTCCAGTGTCTAATGTCACTTGATAGGCTTTTTCACCGATATTGACCTCTATGACCGGAGATCGACGTCGGGTGCTCAATAGTTCATCTCGTTGCAAAATACCAATTACAATGTCAGTTTCTTCGCTGTTTGTGTTGTTTGGCAAATGTCCCGAGATATTTACATTGTTGTATACATTATTATTAATATTCTGACTAGGATTATTACTGTTCTGAATAAGGGAGCTTTCATCATTCACAAGAGGAGAAATAACACTACCAACAATTAAATTGTTGTCAACAATGGGCAGTACTTCCACATTGTTGGCACTGGCATGGTTACTCTCTATTTCTAGTTGCAGATTATTAGGAGATTTATTATTTTCCAAAAATGTTATGTTTGTTTCCTGAGGTGTATTAAGTGTCAACTTGTTACTTTCAACTACTGGAATATTTTGAACATTCTTTGCTGCCTTGGGAAATTTCATCATATGAGATTCATGATTTGTTTTCCCACGGCTAGCCAGCAAGGGGTTTATGTCACAAGTTTGTGAGGTTTTGAAGCCAAGAAAATTATTTACATAGTTGCTACCACAATGTATGATATCGATATTTCCAGTATTTCCTTCATTTTGATTCATAGGAGTTGCAGGGTTGTCCACAGAAGGAGCATGTAAAACCCTTATTCGTTTAAAGTCACGGTGGGTATGGGGGATTGAGTCTGGGGTTCTGCATTGCTTTGGGGGTTGTTGTTAGGCCTATTTCTCGGACTTTCATATGAATTGTTCCTTTCATATTGACTATTGTTGTTACGGCGGGAGTACCTGAAATTATTCCAGCCTCTATAGTAGGGGCGGAAAAAACCTTGATTATACTGATTTCGGTTAAACCAGTTAGGCCTATTTCCTGCATAGCCACGTCTGTTCTGACCACGGTAACTGTTCCCTTGCCTATTATTGTAATTGCCATACGGCCTGAAACGGAAACCACGGGTTTGCCAATTATTGCGGGCGTTCCGCACGTACTCTGTTTGGGGCCAATAAGGTCTGTTGTCCCTAGAATCATTGTTTTGCTGGTCCTCATTAGAATTTCCTGTCCGCAACCCAATCTGGAAATTTTCCTGGCTGTCAGAAGTTTGTACCAGATTGATGTTTTTCCGGTGAGTTTGGTTAGCTGACACAATGGGGTGCGATGGTTTAGTGGAAGTATAAGTTAGGTCCTGCATTGACTTTAGTAATTTTAACATCTCAGTGGTGGATTGAGGAGATGCGACAACAAGGCAATTTCTTATTACAGGCGGAAAGTGAGACGGGAGTGCCTTTAGAAAATCTTGCTCCAAAATTTCTGGTTTAAGCAGTTGGCGGCTTTCACACAAAGAAATGAAATATTCTAGATAGGTTTGGCCGTGGCTACGGTCGTACTTACCTTGAAATATTCGCGATCTCAAACGGCTTTGCTCGCTTTCGCTCCAATACTCAGATAAAAACATTTCCTCAAACTGACCTATGGACAGGAGGTTGTTGGGATCGATGACTTGGAGCCAGCGAGCTGCGTTAGCTTTCAAAGATTGATTCACAAAAATCATTTTTAGATGTTCTGGGACTCCTCGTAAAGCAAAATAAGTTTTTAGGTCCTTTAAATATCTGACAGGGTTTGTTTTCAAGGTATCTTCAAAATACGGTAATGGAAAATCTGAATTGTGCAATGAAAAACTATTGTTTACAACATTTTGGGGTGTTTGATTAGTGCTGGCAGCTCGTTGATCCAATCCATTGTTGGTTCTGGGTAATGGTGCAGGTGGTTCTGGTATTTCAGGGGCTTGAGGTACTGGATCAGGGGGGTTGGAAGAAGTAGAGGCAGATGTTGATGGGGTATTGCAAACATGAGGGATCAAAGCATTTTCCCTGGTTTGTTCGATTAGGCTTTCCTGGTCTCTTACCCTTTGCCTAAGTCGGTCTAATTCTGATTGAAGGGATACCAATTTAGTAGAATTGCTAACAGTTACCCTTTCTACTGAGGTGACATGATTTTCTACAGAGGAAATATGATTTGTCAACACTTGTTCTGAAGTAGCTATTTGAGCTGTGACTCTACTGTCTAAATTTTGTAATTCAGACGTAACCTGAGTGCGGTGTTCAGTGATTAAGGTTGTCAGTGTAGAGTTCATTGTTGTAATTTGTTGGTTTTGAATAGCAAGTTCGTCTCTTACTTGTTGATTTTGAGTAGCAAGTGTAGAATTTAGTGTAGTATTCATGTTAGTAATTTGATTTTCAAGTGTGGAGTTCATTGTGGTCATTTGTTGATTTTGACTTTCAAGTGTTGAATTTAGTTCGTTTCTCAATTGTTGGCTCTGTGTCTCTAGTGTGGAGTTCATAGTTGTATTCATGTTAGCAATTTGACTTTCAAGTGTGGAGTTCATTGTAGCATTTTGTGTGGCCATTTCATTTCTCAATTGTTGGCTCTGTGTTTCTAGTGTGGAATTTAATGTAGTATTTATGTTAGCAATCTGACTTTCAAGTGTGGAGTTCTGTGTAGCAAATTCGTTCACTTGAGTAGAAATTCCTACCATCATTGCCTGGATTTGTGACAAAAAATCTAAACTGAAAGAAGGAAGGTTAGGGTCTAAATTTATGGTGTTCTGAGTTGAAGTCGATGGGGTGGGTGCACTCACAGCTGGGATATTAACAGGGGGTTGCGTAACAGGCAAGCTAGCAAGGTCACTTTCGGTTTCATGCTGAGTAATTTCTAAGTTGTCAGAAATAGGAACAGAGGCACTTTCATTGTTTTCAGAAGTAGGATTCTGTTCTGAACATAATATCGGAGTATCAGAATTTGGCTCCATGATTTGGAATACTTTATTATTCCTTAATTTCATAAACTAATACAATACAATTGAATTTACTAAAAAATAAAAATTAATTACAATACAAAAAAAATTTGAAATTTAAATTGAAAAAATTTACTTTGAATTCAAATAAAAATAGGAGCAAAATTCAGTTTTCGACACTTAAGTTGGATTAACGATACCCTTTTGTAGTCCAGATGTCCAGCGGCAGGCCAAAGGTGATGTCCAGGTGCCCAGGTGATGAGGGAAAATGTTGTAGATGAAGATCCAGGGGGGGGGTATTGATGAAATGATGAATAATCCAATGGTGTGCTGACTCTAATAAAATTTCTCACAGAATTTAAAACTTGGTGGTGTGTGATTTAGTGTAGTGTTCCTGAATTTTATTGTTGAAAAATTAAATTTTATTGACTGGTCCCTCGATCTTCAAATTCAAGCAATCACGATGGTCGCCATTTATAACCGTTGCTTACGTTGGTCAGCTATTTATAACAGTTCTTTAATTAGGCCACAAGATTGGACGTCATTTATAACCGTACTGGGGTTATGAAGATTTATCACTGTAGGTGGGATTTTTAGATGTGTAGTAGTTCTGGAGTTCTGATTAAAATAAGGGGTGCCGGGCGTAGTACTCAGGGGTAGTTATAAGCTAGAGAACTCTTATCTAGGGAAGTGGCTAGAGAAAATCGAGATAACAGTCAAAGGGCGGTGTCAGGAATAATGGTAACTAAAAGTTGAGTCGTCTTTTCAAATTAATATATATTTTCCAAAGTTTAGTATTTGCTGAAATGCTGAATTAATCGATTTAGTTCTATTAGATGATGTAAGTCCTGATATTTAGTAGTATTTAGTACGTCGTTAAGGTTCGTAAGTAACACTTTGTAACTTGCTAAATTGTAATAGTAATTACTTCACTTGTACGCGCCGTTGAACACTTCTATTTACTTTCACATTTACTCTCTCGTAGTTTCTATTTGTATCGCGCGGATAATAATGTTCAATCTTACGTTCACAATTAAGGTTTCGTAATAATAAAATCAATGTCTTTACCAAATAATATAAATTACGCGCTTCGACGCTGCTAATAACTTCTATTTCTATCGCGCGGATTATAACGTTTAAATATCAATATATTGCAAAGTTACTTGAGTTTAATAATGTTTAACGTGGTCTTTTGTCTGAAGTGTGTCTTGAAGTTCTTTAGTCTAAGCTGTCGTGTGATCAATAGATGACGAGATGTCCGTGCTTTCTGCTAATATCTTTGTAAGGGGTAGTGGGGGTAAGTAGTTCCAATTGGTTGTGTCTGTGTCTAAGTCTTCTCTGATTGGGGTAAGGTAGTTTCTTCTGCTATCCGATTTGAAATATATTCCGTTTTTCGTCGTTGAAACAGGCAAGTTGCATCGGTCATTAATTACTTGAGCTGTCAAAATTGGCTAGGCGCCAGCCGGGCGGCTCAAGACGAAGTAGGCGGTACTAGGTTTATGTTTTTATCAATAACTCTGATAACTGAAAGTTATCATAGTTCTGGTTATTTAATCCTGATGGGCTATTTTACGGGGCTTCCAATGGTATTAATTTGTAGTGGGTGTGATAAAAATGAAAAGAGTTATTAAGGTTTTTATATTAAAATGATGGAACGGGTTAATAAAAAGTTATGTGTAATATATCAAACTGTAGGGGCTGTTATTGGCTATTGATGGGTGTAATTGATTTCCTTGTCGCTTTTTTCTTAATGGAGTAATTAATGTTTGAAGTTAGGTGTTATATGGGGAATGAATGTTTGAAGTTAGGTGTTATGTGTGGAAGTATAAACAGTAGGGTGCGTATTGTCAATCGTACAGGGGCTATATATGAGATTGTCGTCTGTGTTGAGTACAAAGTACGGTTACAATATATATATATATTTGTTAATTTCGAATTATATATTTTGTGAATTTTAATACAATAAAAAGTAACTCAAGTAATTTTTTTTAAATTTTAATATCAGTAGACTGATGAAATGCACCAGCGTCATTCGCTGTACGTGTATGGAGTTGGATCCTTAGGGCTCTAAGAGCTATTTTGAACCTCTATAATAATAAATGAATAAATGAAGTAAGGAGCCATTTTAATATATAATGTGTATTATTATTATTTAATTTCTGGGGACGGAAACCCTATTTCGCCACAGAGGCATATTAGGGTTGTAGTTTACAAACCAATTATAATAATTGTATAATTTCAAACATTAAATATGTAATCAATTATAGCTGATCGTGATTGTAAGTTGAAAAACTGACAAATTATCTAAAACAACAGATTTTGTTAAATAAATGTAGACACGAGTTGGAAAATGTTTTCTAACAATGAGAAGCATGCAATTCAAGACTAACCATCTTCTTTCGAATAATGGACAGTCAAATAGCCAATACAAGAATAGGAAGATGACCTCAGCTGATTTTTCAACGTGAGCGGTCATGGCCCACTATGTTTCTCAGCCATTAGATTTTAATTGCATAAAGAAAAGCATTAATCAAAATCCAGCAGTGTATGTAAATCATGTATAAATAACAAACGACGTTATGACATCATCTGCATCTAGGAAATGAATTGTCAATAGTCTAGCAATAAAATAATGGACAAGGTTAGTGAATAAACTGCATCAATCAAAGCGGACGTCTGTGACAATGCAATACGACGTTTCATATGACGATGACTAATGAAGTGAATTATAATAAATATAGACGAGACTATAGAATTCAAGTCAAACTCGTTTCCCACCGTCACATTACTGTTACATGTTTCATGTTTTACTCATGGCGGAGTGAGAACGGAATATTAACGAAGAGAACACGATGCCTTGAATTCTCAGATATGTTTCAGTTTCTCTAAGAGGACATTGCACTGAATGTTCATACTATTAATAGAATATTGCGATACAAGTGCCGTAAGCGGTTCATACGGATCGAGGAAAGAGTTTTTTTTTCAATTTCCGAGATCCGTTATGCGCTTACGGCACGAGTATAGCATGCTCTTTTTTGCACGATGATTATTTATATCAATTTATTTATATTAATTCCGGGGTGCGCGGGCAATGAGAGTTAAGTCCACCATCCTAAAAAATTGAGATATGTCCATAGAGTTATAGATAAAAATGTTCTCTACATTTGCGTTAAGTCCAGTAAGTCATATTCAAAATTGTACAGTAGTTATGGATGTGTGCCTCATGGGTTTATCCATCTCTAAAGCTATGTTGGGCTGGTATGGTATGTTAAGTCACTCTAATTCTCAGTAACAAGAAAGTGGACTTAACTCTCTTTGCCCGCGCACCCCGGAATTGAGATATTAGCTGAAAACATTATGTTTATACACTATTGAAGATAGATGCCAGAAAGAGATTTGCATATGTTGGTTGTTATGGGGACCGAATATTTGTCCTGTTAAATTCGCCACAAACTGGGGGCCTTGGTCCATAAAGGCTTGTATTATGATTTTACTTACGGCACAGTGTGCTTTTTGTAATTTTTGCCGCACGGAAATTTGTTTTGTTTCCATAGCAACAAGATTGCGTGCGGGAATGTCAAGTTACGATCCACAGCAACAATATTCGTAAGTACCACTAATTAGTTACGTCGTGCAAAAAAAGCATTTTGGCACTTTGTTACATCAGTTTAAGTTACCTCATTTTATTTAATGAGTTATTACAAATTTAACCCACATCCACTTGTCCGACCATTTTTGAACTTTTCAATCGATTCGTACACACTTCGCCGTGGTAAAACACTTCCCCCATATTGTGAGGATGGATTTCGGCTCCTGGTACACCTTTAGACGACACGCTGTTCTTCTTTGGTGCAAACGCTGAGAGGTGCAGCCATATTTAATGCGCAACAGCGCAACACAGGGTGGAGTCATAACGGTCAAACATTTCATAAGCGGAGACAAATGAACAACATGTCGAATTGCGCGAGCACGAAGCGGTACAGCCAACCTACAAAAGTTTAAATAAAAAAGTGTGCGTGGTAGGCTACGCCACGCGACAGAAGTGAAACTTGTTTTAATTTTTGAATTTCGGATTATTGGATTTTTTGAGTTTTGGTTTGTTGGACTTTTTAATATCAAGTTTTTGGACTTTTTTAATTTTTAATTTTGGTTATTTTTAATTTTCGACGTTTTAATTTTGGATTTTTTAAAACTAGGCCTATTAAATTTTGGAGTTTGGATTTTTTATTTTTTAATTTTTTGAATATTTTGAATTTTGAATTTTTTTGTTTTTAAATTTTAGATTTTCAATTTGTTTATTTTGGATTTTTAAAATTTTGGATTTTCGATTTTTAAATTTTGAATTTTTTAAACTTTGGGAAGCCTAATCATTGAGTTGATTGTTTTCTGTGCAGTCCGTTCCGTCACACCTCACTAATTTCGTGACGATTTTTGAGCCTTACACAAGCTCTCGATTTACCCCTACCGCGGCTAAAGAAATTTCACTTCAATTAGTGCGGATACTTATTAATTTACCCTTGTATATCTACAAACTAAAGCTTAGCTTGCTTAGCTTGCTTAGCTCCAGTATTCGAATCAAGTAGCATAAGAATTGCTTCCTACAGAAAGGAGCTCTCGAAGATGAGAAGGGAGTGGCCTCCATTACATTATCGGGATGTGATCTCGGATCGTTTGGATCGAAAGCGAACGTCTTGACAAAGGAAACTTTCACTTTTCCCACAGTAAAGCAATCTTCGACGTTTAAACTTTAATTAAATGTTCAGTCTACCATAAGCGGTGGCACACTTACAGCGCGATCTATTATACCTGTGTGTTGCTCTTCAAGCAGGAAAACCATTCAAGTCTAACCTGTGAAGTCAATAAGAACATAAAACCTAAGATAGATTTGCATTTTTAAAAGCAAAAGTGCATTGAATTATTGAAATTCAATATATCACAAGGTTCAATCCAGAAGATTAAACATTTTAGTGGGCCTACTTTTTTATAATAGGTAATCCCACGAGAAAGATGAATACAGAAAGAGAAAAGAAAGACAGATAGAAAAAGAGTTGAAAGAGACTGAATGAGTGAAGAAGAATGTGAGAGAAATAGCGATTTAGAGAGAGGAGAAAGAGTCGAGATGAAAAGTGCGAAAGGAAGGAAAAACAGGTAGAAAAAGAAAAGAATCGAGAAATGGAGAAAGAAATAAAGATATAGGCCTAATGATAAGAACGAGAAAGAAAGAGAAAGGAATAGAATACATATGAAAAAATCATGAACTTTGGCCAAATGGAAAGAAAGTTAGAGTAAAAGCAAAGCAAAAAAAAAAAAAAAAAAAAGTTAATAGTATTCAAAGAAATAAAGCAAAAAGGAGATGAGATATAATAGTATTCAAAGAAACAGAGAGAAATAGGAAAAGTCAGAACCTAAAAATATAAAGGAAAATATGAGAGTGAAATAGAAAGAGGTGTAAATAGTATATTGCGATACAAGTGCCGTAAGGCACGTTTACGGGTCGAGGAAACAGATTGAAAACCCGAGGCGCAGCCGAGGGTTTTTAAGTTTTCGAGACCCGTAAATGCCTTTACGGCCCGTGTGTTGCATGCTATTTTTTGCACGATGATTATTTATATCAATTTAATTATATTAATTGTGATATTACCTGAAAATATTATGTAAATACATTCTTGAAAATAGATGTTTATTTCAGAAAGTGATTCGCATGTGTTTGTTGTTATGGGAACCGAATATTTGTCCTGGGGGCCGTGCCCATAAAGGCTTGTATTATGAAGTGTATCGTAATGAATTATGACGTAGCGCTTGGACCGTAAGTAATTTAACCTCATCGCAACCGGCCTTAGCAACAAGACTGTGTGGGAATGTCAACTTACGATCCATGTAAACAAAGTTCGTAAGTACAAAGTGCAAAAAAGATTAATAGAAAGAGAAAAAGATAAAGAAACTGAGCTAGTGAAGGAGGATGTAAGAGAAATTGAGATAAAAGAGGGAGAGAAAGAATATACATGAAAAGTACGAAAGGGAAGAAAAAGAGGTAGAAAAAAGGAAAGAAATACATGAATGATAAGAACAGAAAAAAATAGAAAAGAATAGTATACACTACACACGAAAATAAGCATGAACTCTGACCAAATGGGGAGAAAGAAGGAAATGAAAGACAATAGTATTCAAAGAAATAGGAAGAGTCAGAACCCAAAAATAGAAAGGAAAATAAGAGAGTAAAATAGTACGAGAGTTAGAAAGATTAATAGAGAAAGAGAAAAAAGATAAAGAGAGAAACAAAGATTAAAAGACACTGAGCGAGTGAAGGAGAGTGTAAGATAATTGCAATATAGAGGTAGATAAAGCGAAGATATGAAAAATGAGTAGGAGAGGAGAAAGATTAAGAAAAAGGAAAGGATGGGTGGGAAAGGGAGAAATAAATAAAGATGTAAAAATAAGTATAGGAAAAGAAAAAGGTAAAGAACGGAATTCAAAAGGATAGATAGAAAGACCTTCTTCTTCTTCTTCTTCTTCTTATTCTTGTGATGTAGGATGGCATCCTGTTTATTTCCCCTTTATTCCTCAGATGAGTCATGTGTACTGTCTTTCCATCTCGTAGCAGGTCTTCCTCTTAATCTTTTTCCGTCTGGTCTGCTTTCTTGAGCCTTTTTTGCTAGGCGATTGTTTTCCATTCTATCAACGTGTTCTTTCCAAAATTTTCTTCTGTCATTGGTAAATTTAGTTATGTCCTGAATTTGGCATTTGTCCCTAATTTCTGTATTGTGTATCTTATCTAATAAAGTTTTCCCCTGAATTGTTCTTAGCACCTTCATTTCACATGTGCTTAATAGAAAGATAATGCAGATAAATGGACAGAGGTAAAAAATATAAATAGAGACAGCACTTAGATGAACCTATTGACCTGATCTTGGAATCTGAGCAAAAACACAATCCCCATTACATTAGCGAAGAGAAATCTTAAAAAGACCACTATAATATCTTGATAGCACTGAAGAGGATCTTTACATCCATAATTAATATCACAATACGATGTGCCGAATGCACTTGGTGTGTAATGGCATCATGTTAAATTGGAAAAATACTGCTTTTACAGAACTTAATTTCAAACAGGATGTAGGTGGTCATTTCGAGCGTGTTGAACAGAGGGTAAGGGCATGGGAGGATCAATATCACCCTTCCCCCCCCCCAAATGCCTGGAGAGTGACGAGTCGCACAACATAAATCAGTTCGTTATTACGAAGCTGGCCTAATTACGCGATATAAAAAACTCATAATGTACGATATACTACATGCGGCTATTGGAATATCATGTATTAACTCCAGGGATGTACCAGGGGGCTTAGAAACATCGCCAACACTGTTACACGAGTTCACAGAATAGTCTATTCTGTGAGGGCTTTGGAGGAAAAAAACAAGGCAAACGTCATACTGGATTATTTTCATAAACATCGTGACAATTACAAGTCAGAATCTCACGTATATAACACGCGAAGGAATCAGTTTAATTTATTACTTGAACCAAAATAAATGGTGCAAAAATACGTTGCACAAACTTTCTCGCATATACGTGTTAAAGGCTAGCACAGAAAAAATTAAATTAAAGAGACAATTAAATTTTATTTATTACATTTTCATAAAACTAAGAAGTATCTAGAACGGAAACCATCAGAGTCGATCTTCATGTTTAATGGTTTTACCGTGAAATAATAATAATAAGTTAATAATGAATGACAGTAAAACTGCTTATTATTAGTAGCCTACTACTAGTATTACTACGGAAAAATTAAAATATAAGTCGCACCTTGGGATAAATCGGCCCCACCCAACCCACCCACCAATACAAGGACAGTTGGTCACTCTGCTTCGCTCGGAAACAAAATACATCACACAGTAAATGCAAATGTGAATATCGAATGGACGGAGCTTAAGGGGCGACTTAAATTTGAATTTCGCTATACTAAAACTAAACTCCGTGGCACTACATTCCTTTAAGGATTTGGTCTACCAACCGACCGGTGTGTCATCTACCACAGACAGATGGCAGGGTTGGGGCATGTGGTCAGCATGCCGACCCCCACGACCGTTAATGGTGGTTTCCATGACCGGAGCCGCTACTTCTCTATCAAGTAGCTCCTCAATTTGAATCACGAGGAAGTGTACCCCTACCAGACCCCTCAACCTCAGAAAAATCCAAGGATGTACCGGGGATCGAACCCGGACCGACGGATCTGACGCTAACCACAAGACCACGTCGGCGGTCCTACTGCTAATACTACTTAGGTTATATTGCACGCTTTAACTGCATTGTAGGTCATGTAATGTGTTTAGTATGTTTGCGTGAACTATTAGTCTATTGTAACAACTCATTCGCGTCATCTGTTTCTATTGTTTAGTGATGTCTTCGTATGTGGCATTCAGTTTAAACGATTATAATATCCAGTGACGTAGCGGCGATGAGTTATGGAAAATAAGCAAGCCCTATAAACCCGGCGTTTGCTTTTGCGAACGAGGTAACCATGAAAAACCCAAGTCAATTTGGGCGGCCACGAGGTTTGATTTGAACTCAGGACCTCTTCCCTGTTAGGCCATAGGCCTACCACATCGCTGTAATTGGTTTAGTGTGTTCAATGCGACTGAGCTAAACTGATTGCATTTCACAACAATAAGTACATTAGGCCTATAGTTTTCTTGTTGCTAGTGGCAACAAAATGCCATTCATATTTTAATTGATATGTATGTTCTGAAATTCGCATTTAAGCTGTACTTATTTCGTTTTTATCTTGATATCTATTATTTGTATAAAGAAATGTTTTAAACAAAAAATGTCCATTTTAATTTTCTCTACAACTTTACTGTGGTAGGTTTTCATGTATCACTTACTGTAATGGATATAATCTAGAAAAACTGAAAATGGGTACGAATAAAGTACCCCTTAAGTCATTTTTGCAGAAATACAGATATAGCCATTTTATTACTCATAGATAAGCGTTTCCAATTTTAAATTTTTATTAAAATCGTTAGAGCCATTTTTTCAAAAATCAAAAATTTTAAAAAAGTTTTCATGAAAAGTCCCCTTAATATTTCAGTTGTAAAGTTAAATTTCTGGGCGGTTCGACAAAATTTCGAAAAAGTCCTTATTTCAAAAAATGAAGTAAATACAACGAGCCGTTTACCCGCTGTGCTTGTCCACGGACAGACGGACAGACGGACAGACGGACAGACGGACAGACGTCATTCCAAAAATACTTTTTTCGGTTTCTAGGCTTCATGAAACGTGCTCTCCCGGTGTTAACTCAACTTCGATTTTTTGTCACGATCACAATACTTTCTCTATACTCCGTATAAGCGAGAAAGTAAAATGTTACAACTGATGGAGCTAAGCACTGTTCAAGTTTTGGCCCAAGACTATTCAATTCATTTATTACCAACCATCCTGATCTAAATAGCTTAAACAACAAACAATTTAGGTTTAAAATTAGAAAATTTATATAATTATTACTTATGTTTTCTACTAATTACTGTTATAACATTTTTCATATTAAACTTTAAAATTTGGATAGAACTTAATTTCTTTGTTTTTTTATTAAAATTTTAACAAATAAATTGTTATGTATTATTATTGTATTACCTCGTATCTTTGTATTGTAAATAGAACATGTTCTAAACTTTAATACATAATATTTTGTCATACTTCTCCAAATTATGTATTGTTTTAAGTATTATTTAGTATAAGTTTTTCTAATATATTGAACTGAACCACCCCCGAACACAAGCTCTGCTTCTTCGGGTGGTGTATAAACTTTTGTATGTATTTTTCGTGTAATTTGGAACATTAAATTGTAATTGTAATTGTAATAGGCAAAACCAAACTTTTTAATTGCCATGGGTACTGTAGTATTGTGGAGGATATATTATCGTATTGGATCCCAAGATTTTTGACGCCGAGATTTCAGCATTCAAACATGTATTGGGGTCCCTTGAATAAAAAAGAAAATACTATTTTTAGAAACATATCTCTGTGTATGTCTGTCTGAACAGCATATCTCGAGAACGAAAAGAAAGAAAGAAAGAAAAAAAAACGCAAATGAAAAAAATTATTCCTTATTCTTTCCTCTGATGTGGAAAAGAAAAAGCAGAGTCTGGATGATACTTAATGAATAAATAACTGTTCAAATTTAGTAACTTTTATTTTTAGAAAAGTACTCGATTAAGATAAATATGGTAGGGCTATTGGTATTTTCAGCTTGTTTCTATCGAAGAAATAAATTGTTGAAATCTGTAGTACAGTTATAGGCCTACCTGGTCCATCCTATAGGTCTATATTACTGAAAATGAAGCAAACGTCCCAACTTTCCTGACACAAATCAGTTTATAAGTCTAATAAAAAATAAAAATAAGATAAAAGAAAGGAAAATCTAGGAAACGACGTATATAAAAATAAATGAATAAATAAGAATTTTCATAATTCAGTTGTTAAGACGAAGTTGGACTCTTTTCTATTAAACCTCATTATTTAGCCGTAAAGAACATAATATATTTCCCCCTATTAGATAATTTACATATCTGAAGAAAAATCTTTCATATTCTTAGTGAAAAAAACAAAGGAACTTCGTTGTTAAAACTGGAGGTTTTTTTTTTTTTTTTTTAATATTTGGTAACTTTATTGTATAAAATACATTACAGTTTTGCTAATTACAGTAGAAATAAATAACTTGACACTTGTTTCCGGGGTTCTGCCCAGCGCCAGTCCCGGTTGTATTACATATTTAGTTAACATTGATTCTCATAGTCTAAGATCAGAGTGTCTTTTCCTCTTTAGTCTTCTAAGTTGTGGGTCTGGTGGATAGTTTCTGGGAATGTCCTGGATCAGTGGATTGATGTGGTTGTTGAATGACCTGGCTAGTCTTACGTAAGCTTTGCTGAGTACTGTTGTTACATCTGGAATGTTTAGATCAGAGTGAATGGTTGAGTTTCTGACATACCATGGAGCATTAGTTATTAATCGAAGACACCTGTTTTGAATAGTCTGAATTCTTTGTATTTGTGAAGATGATGCTGAACCCCAAATTGGACAACTGTACATCCAGATAGGCCTGATGAGAGATGTATATATTAATTTCTTGTATTGAAGGGAAAGTGAGGATTTAGAAGATATGATGTGTTTCAACTCATTGAGACGATGGCGAATTTTCTTAATTAAGTAGGAAAAATAGTCTTTCCACGTCAGACGTTGATCGAGAATAAGGCCAAGATATCTGACTGACTTAGACTCAAGAACCTGTTCGCCTTGAAGTATGATTGGTTGTTGTAGTACATCATACTTGTATGTGAATTTCACGACGTTTGATTTTTTTTGGGTTCATCATAACTCTCCAGTGTTTGCACCACAAGTCTATTTCGTCACAAAATTCTTGAAGATTCTGTACAGCTATTTCAGCGACACCTTTACTCAGTATTGCAATGTCGTCTGCAAAGTGTGCGATTATGAGTTTGTCAGAAACTGGAAAGTCTGCAGTGTACGTGATATAAAGTAGAGGTCCAAGTATGCTGCCTTGAGGTACTCCAGATTGAATTGTTAATGCTTTTGAGTTATGAATAAAAAACTAATGCAATGGCGGCCAGTCATGTGACTAGTCTGTAAATTTTTGCAAATTATGGAAACACTAAATTATGATATAACTATAGATGAATGATTAAGAATCAGGTTTTTATCGATCAATAAGAAGGAATGAAGTCAATTAAAATTTTAAATCAATTTCACTTCATTAATGACTTATGAGCAAAAATTATGACTTTAATGCCCTGTAGCATACACATTTTGCGTCATAGAGCAAAAATCTTCTAATAACAGTTGCTTGTCCATGTCCCCTCTATACAGAGGTAAAATATTTCAGTGTTATTCACTAATACCCTTATAGGGTTTGACACAGTGCTGAAGTTGTGTGACACCTCTACATATAGGAAGGCCAGATGTGGCATAAGAACCAAGATATTGTACAACCATGATAAACAACAGCTGACTCTAATTAAAAATACTACGGTTCGACTAATTATTGGAAAAGCATTAACACGGCAAAACAAGGCTTATATTACGTGGTTCCATTAGCCAAAGAGTATCCAAGGTATTTCATATAGGCTATCCTAATATTCATCTCCAGCGAGAATTCTGTAAACGAAAAGCTGAATAAGTAAGATGACATTTTAAAATTTTATCTACATTGTCTTCTTAAAATAATGAATAGTTTGATTTAACGCATCGATGAAAGAAAGAATAATTCAGAAGCGGGATCTTTAATGTAGGCTATAAGTCGCCCTTTAACCCTTCAATTCATATCCTATGGAATACAGTAATTTGTCTAAACCCTATAGGATGCAATTGCTTGCCTTAAATTAGTAATAAAATAAAATAAGGTAAACTGATATCACAAAGTGCAAGAATGCTTTTGTGTAATCAGTTATAATTGCAATTGGACGACATTCTGCAGAAAGGAACCAGCCCTCAAATTTAAATAAACCGGAATAGATGCTAAATTTTTGCCACTGATATATATATTTACGTTGTGTAAACTAACCAACCCTCTTTTCCATTTATATGCCCTTTATGAAGCAAACAAAAACACACTGAAAAGATCCAGGTGGCTTTTTATTTAACTTTAAATGCCTGATTTTTAGCTTAAAAATCATGGTGGTTGGTTCCTTTCTGCAGAATGTCGTCCAATTATGATATGCAGAAAATAAGTTATTTTTATAATCGATTTCCGAGATAAGCTCCAGATCGATTCATTTTGCAAGGCTTACGAAAGTACAAAGGTCTAGTTTGATAAGCATATGTGAAGGAATATGTTGGTAGTGTTATATGTCAAAGCTACCTGTATTGAAACTTCCAAAGCCGTACATGAAGACTGTAAAACAATATGTTGTCATGAGAAATTATTTGCATTTGATAAATTCTGTATAGCCTAATACATAACCATAAAAAGCTGCTAAATTGGGCTTTACTCCGGTACCGGTCAACCGATTTGGTGCAAAATAAACAGGCTTCGTCCCATGCACGTTATAAATGCATATACCAAATTTCATGAAAATCCGATCGTATTAGAGTTACCGCGCGTACAGACACACGGACAGACAGACACGCAGACGGACAGAAATACTTTTTCAGCCCACCACACAATTTCAGAAAGTATCATTCTGGCACTTAATAACGGAAAACAACTAGAAAGAAAATTTAAAATGCATGTAAACTTGCAGAATAGGATACAAGAAGTTAACTATGAGCTCAGGGGAGAAAATCTTTTTACTGACAGCTGTCTACAATTATAGGAAATCAAAATGACCCAGCATTTAATAATAACTAGATTTTTAAGACTACAAAAGCACATTAAATGTATATTATCAAAGGTAGCCTAAATGAATTTTACACTATATGCGTTAATTGTTTTCTTTGCAGTCCGGCAGGGATTTACAACTAGCGTGAATATCTCTAACAAGTAATGGTTAAATTTCTATTATGTCACTAAAATGTTGTCGTTTTATTAGAGACCTATATACGAATATTGTATCCCTTACCTGAGTAACCTATATAACGTCCCTGAAAAGAACTGAAAAATACATGTTCTGCGAACACATGATTAAAATCATATCTTACCGAATGCTGTTACGATTGGGTTTGAGCCGCAAACTTGTACAGATGTTATTAAGGGCTCGGACTTTTAGGTAAATAAATTTTTTTTTGCTATTACTTATGATTTCTGGACTTTGTCAAAGTTCCGGTTGGGACCTTTGGATTCAAAATACTGAGTTGCATATCACATTAAAAAAAAAAATATTTTCGATATTTCTTATTTGAATAAATATGATTGGTAACTTCATATATATATATATATATATATTTTACATATTTTACCACATATGTTAAGAAATGAATATTTTGACTGTTTCTGTAAAGTTGCGCCATATTTTCAATTTGTTGCATTATGTTGAATCAGACAATAAATCAGGGCTGATTTGGCCTTTATTAGTGCAAATTTCTGTTTCCTCTCACACTGCATTACTAAGTTGGAAACAACAAAACAAATGTTGACAGAATCAATAAAAGAAATCAAACACATTGAAAACAAACTTAACAAGATCAGTGGTTCAAAAGCAAACAAAATTAAAGAAAAATTCCTGTCATGCCTAAATAAGAATGAAGGGTTACAAGGGTTGCGCAAGATTTCAGATATTTTAATGGGAAGAGTGAAGAGAACTTGGAACAGATGGAACAACTGAGTATCAGTGTCACTGCGTGTTACAAATATGCAAGATTAGCATCCTTCGATGTTGAACGTACATTTTCAAGATACAAGTCTCTGTTCCGTGAAAATCGTCACAGCTTTAAGATGCACAACTTAAGATCTACTTTTGTCGTTCACTGCAACAGTTCTACACTTGCTGACTAGAATGACTAGACGAGTACGTCTGTAAATATTGGTTAAATAAGTTAATTAAAATAGTTTCATGTTTTTTAAACATATTTTCGACTTTTTAACCACATAAAAAATAAATATTTTCGTTTTTATAAGCACCTAAAAGTCCGAGCCCTATTAATCACAATGTAAAAGATTCGCTAAGAATTTTGCACCATTATTTGTACTTTCGATGGATGCTTTGTAATGAACCTTCTGTTCCCACAATGTTTTAAACTTTAAGTTCCAATTTTAATTATATATTATATAAAATCAGGTAAAATGATGTAACCAAGTGCCAGAATGCTTTTGTTTAATCGTTATCATTGCAATTACGATATGCAGAAAATAAATTATGTTTTTAGTCGATTTCCGAGTTAAGCTCCAGATTGATTCATATGGAAGAACAAAGGTTTAGTTTGATAAACATATATGGAATATGTGGGTAGTGTTATTTGTCAAAGCTAACTGTTTTGAAACTTCCAAAGCCATAATTATATGAACACTAAAACAATATCGGTAGTGTCAAGAGAACCCGTGGCAGTAAATTTAGTTCAATACTGCTCATGGAAATTTCAGTTTTTTTAATGTAATGTTGCCACCTTTAAATATTTGTAAAAATTTCCCGCCCCATGCGGCTGCCTACTTCGCCTATATGGACGAGCAATGACATGAGAAAGATTACAAATCACATTGGTTATTTCATGGTGATGAACAAGGCCCGAATTTTGATGACAAAATTATCTTTTAACTGGAACTGATGTTCCAGTTCCACGCTTCCTACTAGAGCAGATATTCTGATCATGACTCCTAGATTATAAAAATTGTAATTTTAAGGGTTATTTCCCCCATTTTTTATTTTTAGGTAATTTTTATAAATAAATGTCATTCTTTGGTCATTTTGTGGTCATCTTATGGTCTTTTTTTCCCCGATTCATATTTTAGGGTAATTTTTAAAAATATAAAGTCGTTATTCTTTTGTTTTGTGTTGTTTCAAATAGGATTTTAGTGCATTTAAAAAAATCAATATCATTATTTGGTCATTTTTTGGCCAGTTTACGGTCTTTTCTTCCACATTTAATATTTGTAGGTATATTTTATTATAAAGTCATTATTTCGTCATTTTGTGTTATTTCTTCCATTATGAATAGAGTTTTGTGCATTTACGTACTTTGAATATTATCGGAACTAAAAATAAGCATAAGTTAATTAATCTTGTTATAATTTTAATTTGGATACAGAAAGACGGTGTTTGCTGTTTGCATTTAAGCGTATAAACCAGTTAACTTAATACAAGCCTATAACTGGGTCAAGAACATAAAATAATGTTGGTTGGTAGGCCTATATGGTTATTTAACGACGGGGATGTACCGTAATTTAGGACTGAGACCGTCGCCGGTGTGCCTTCATTCATCTGTCTTTTCAAAATCATTTTTAAAACCATTCATTTAAGGGGGAACATACAGCTTTGGATGAAAGGTGAGAAATAGATGAAATTCATTATTTTTTCCCTCAGCAATGAATTGCTCTACAATATTGCAATCTGAAAGACTCTTTATTGACTACTTCTACAATCGCATACTATTTTCAAACAGAAAGCCAGCGCGATACTGATTGCGCCACCCAGGCCGATGATAAAATAATGTAGATTAAGACACAAATATGATGAATAAACTAGTATTTCGTACAAATTGTTGGGTCATTTTTTTTATAGTTTAGGGTCATTTTTTATTCTCTTGCAATCATTATACAGCTCATTTTATAAGTAATTTTAGGTGATCAAAATCCGGGCTCTGGTGATGAATAAGTTTGCACACACTGTAGTTCAGGTTCCGTGTCTATGAGATGGAGGAGATATAAACATCTGGATCAGCTATGTAAAGAACATTTTTATATACAGGAGCCAACCAGTTTAGCTTATACTTTCTGGTTCAACTTTCACTAACGGCTTCTCGGAATGTCTTCTGACTTTTATACGGAATTATAATACCGCAAAGAAAAGAAAAAAATCGCTCAAGCGGGACGAGAAAGACTGCATAAAATAATAACAATAGCATATCATAAAGTATCCCATTGGACTGTCTAATAGAAGGTTAGCTTTATGAAAACTGCAACATCGTGCGAAGAAGATATGCGAAGACCGGGGAAGGGGAAGAGAGAAGCAGACAGCAAATAAGAGTGTAGTTAATACACAGTGCACGCCGCTTATTGTAATCACCAGGGCCCGGATTCTAATGACATGCCAATAAAGTAGACATGGCCTCTAGAGTATAGAAATTCATTTTTATTAGGCCATTTTTTGTCATTTTACGCAATTTTATATTTTTAGGGCATTTATTTCAATTTTAGGTAATTATTTTGTCATTTTTGTGTCATTTGCTTTCTTATTTAGTCATTTTCATGTACTTACATTGAGTGTATTTTGTCGCTAGCGGTGCTCTCTTTGAAGTTTTTTTTTGTTTAATGCAAGAAGGAAAAACTCGGCGTTGAAGTGTTGTCATGTCTCAGTCGGAAATGATAATAAAAAGAAACGCCAAAATTTTGTATTATATTGTTATTAGATTGGCTTACAGGTCCTTTTTCTTTCTCCAGGTGATGTTATTCTGTTCGTTAATCCATTACAACTGAAGATGGCTGAATAGCCGAAATATATTGTCCACTATATACGAAAATTGTCTTATAAAATTTACAGCTATAATTTTTAATTATGTTTTATAATATTGACAAGTATCAATTTTAGATTTGACAAAGGTATGAGCTGATATTTTAACAAAAAAAAAAGAGTGCGTGGAACGCCAGGCGACAGTAGTAAAACTTTATTTTATTTATTTATTTTTCAATTTTGCATTATTGGACTTTTTAATACTGTATTGGGTTTTTGGACTTTTTAAATTTTGGACTTTTTAATTTTGGATCTTTGAATTGTTTATTTTTAAATAATATTTTATTTTTAAATTTTTTAGTTTATTATTTATTAAATTTGGGATTTTTGGATGTTATAATTTATAATTTTTTTTTAAATTTTGGAAATTTGTGTTTTTTAATTTTGGATTTGCGCGGTAATGAACCTCTGGGTTCCATAAAATAGATAATATACCTTTAGATTGCTTAGGAATTGTCTATAGCCATTGAGGAAGTAAGGTCTGATTTACCCTCTACCGCCACTAAAGAAGTTTTACTTCAAAAACATTTTATACGAGGGAATAGGTTAAATAATTTTATACACGACATAGCCTATTTTAACGACGTTCACATTTCAGAAAGGGCTATAATGTGATCCAGTTTACCCCTATTTCTCCTTACACAACGCGATGATGTATCGAAATCAAGTAAAGACGAAAAAGAAAGAAGAAAAAAAGTAGATAATTATTAATCTTTTAATAGCAACAAAGTCGTCGTTTCTTATAAAAAACAAGACATTCGGGTTTGGATTGATTTAGCATTTCCTGCTAGCAACAAGGACTCAGGTGGTTTTATGACTTCGGGTTTTTAATATCTCATTTGAAAGTCAGATTGCGGCTGGCGAGTTTTTTGTTGTTGCTGTGTTTTACGGCATTACACAAGCGGGTTCATGCATTGCCCACTTATCAACGCCTCACAGATTTTACAAGATCGTGGATTTGTAAAGCACCACCTGAGGCTGTTCGCCTGACAGGCACGGAGGGGTTATGACCTGAATATGAAATACTTCCTCCTTCTAATCAGCTAATGTGATCATGCACTCAAATTAGGCCTACTCTCCAGAGTCTGCGCAGTGAAAACCCACCCAGTAAGTCACTACTGATATGTACTCGTACATGTTACCGGCAATGTGTGAAATCCGGCATTCTATAGAATGCCTAGGTAATGTATAGAATAGATATATAGCCTAAGTAGACTTCGGATTTTAGGTAAAAACCTATTTTAGTCCTTAAGTGATATATGAACGAAAACTTGTATATGCATGTTTCATAAGTGACTATGCCTAAAACTGATACTTTTATAGGACCTAAAACAGCCTATTTTTACGTTAGAGCCTAATATTGCCTTTTTGCTTGTTTTTCCTCTAAAGTTCAAAATAAGTTATTTTTGTTATAAATTGTAGCATTTATTTTCAGTTCATACTAAATTTTTAGCTCGGAATGTGCAGTACATGACACACATTTGTGACGTGGTTAAATAGTAAGAAATGTTTAGTCTTCAGTAGAAAAATTCCTTGCGATTTCCACGAAAATGTAGTGCTTTTTCTCCCGACTCCCACACCCAGTATTAAAAAAATAAAATAAAAAAAAACACATACACAAACAAACAAAAAACAACTTAGTTCTCTGAATCACTGAATATGCTAGCGTGAGTAGCTTCTGGGCGCAGGGATTAGGTTTTCACTGTTATGGTAGTAATACAGGCCCTAGTAATAGGTCTATATAATTCTGTTTACCATAGGCCTATAATAAATATAATATTCTGCATTGCAATATTGAGATATTTCAGAAAATTGGCAACTTAACGATTTTATAAGAGACTTTTACGATTTTTAGAACCTATTTTCCAATTTTTAGAGCCTATTTGAGGTACCTAAAACAGCATTTTTAGCTACCTAAAAGTCCGAAGTCTATATATAAGCATTCATGAACCACAGATTATTGTCTCTGTTGGACATTACATGAGAATATTATAGGAGAAAAAAAACCCTCCGACACTGGGACTTGAACCCAGGACATGTCTGTCGGTGAGGTAGACCATTAGGGCAATCAGTTATAGGAGAGAGGTTCCATCTGGCGCTGTGAATTGAACTCCGGCTTAGCTCAGTTGGTAGAGAATTGACGCGAATAGGTCCTGGGTTCAAGTCCCAGTGTCGGAGGAATTTTTCTCTTATAATATTCTCATCTAATGTATAGAATGCCTAAAATCGACCGTCAAAGTATGAAATGATTGATATTTTGTACATTGCCTAGGCATTGTATACTTTGCCGGATTGTCTGCCGGCAAAGTAAATAATACGCCTAATCCCGCCATTTTTCCCGCGACCACTGTTTAATAATAAAGACAATGATGATAATTGATTGATAATTGATTGAACTCGGTTCAGAAGGACAAAATAGACTAAAAGCGTAAAGAGGAACTAATATGTCGATGGAGTAGAATTGAGAATAAATTTGTATAGCAGTTTTAAAAAATGCAAACAACCAAATACCCTGAACTGAAATCATTAACAAAATCACTTTGTATGAAATAATTTCTACTATATGTCACAAATATTTAGTGTAGAATAACTCATATCTTTAAAATATATTTAGACTTTTTGAAATAGGAGAATTAAATAGTCTGCTAAATTTGCTATGCGAGATTCGTTATCATTATACTGATAAAATACGTTTTCAAAAAAAGAAACAAATTTTCTGAAATCAACATTCTATATTGAAATATGGTGTAATGAAAAATTACAACTGTGATCATGTAGTAGGACTTCTTTGTATGAATAAGACAGGCTACTGAGAATATGTGGGTAGTGTTATTTGTCAAAGCTAACTCTGTTGCAAATTCCAAAGCTGTATATAAACACTGTAAAACAATATGTTGTCATGAGAACTGATTTGCATTTGATAAATTCTTTCTAATATATTTCCATAAAATAGCCGCTAAATTGGACATTACTCCGGTACCGGTCAACCGATTTGGTTCAATACCAATAGGCTTCTTCTCATGGACGTCATAAATGCGTATACCAAGTTTCATGAAAATCCGATGAAGCGTATTTGAGTTATCGCGCTTAGACACTCAAAGACATACGGATAGACATTTCCCGTCCCCCACACAATCTCATGAAGTACCATTCTGGCGCTTAGTAATAAAAAAATTGCAAATTAAACAAAGTAGATAAATCACAGACTTAACCCAACTTCAATGATTGCTACTTCTTAACCCTTAAATGCATAATGTATGTATACGATATAATAGTCTGCCTTCAATTTGTAATAAAGTAAAGGAAAATAACTCGAAAGAAAATTAATAATTCCTCTAAAACGTGAAGAAAAAAACAGTGAGCCAAATCGTTGTGTTAATCGTTTTCTTTGCAGTCCGGCTCAGATTTATAATTTTGCTTAGAAATTGAGTCTCGCACATTTAAGGGTTAAGCAATAGCAATGTTCCTTGAGCGCATTTCTTCAAGAAAAGGTAGTATCTATAGGCTACTTAAGGCTACTATTTTATTTATTAGCATCATTATTAATATTAGGCCTATTAATGTTATTATTATTATTTTCACCATCATCATTATCACTATTTTGCACGACTGCGTAAAGATCACATTGTTTGTTTGGGATGTTTGGTTTTACCAGTAGGCTCTCTTAATTTATTCGTGTGCAGACACACGGACAGATGGACAGACATTTTCACGTCCACCACACAATTTCAGTAAGTACCATTCTGGCACCAAATAATAGAACTGTTAGGTGAACATCATAGACGAGTCAAGATGTGATTTTTACTGACGGTTTAAGAACATTTTAAGTTGTAGTAACTTTTTGTCGACCATACAATCGCCAAGATAATAATAAAAATAATATATATATAAGTATATAATATAACTTATATCCAATAGTACATATAATAATTAAGGAAACGCGCACAATGTGCATTATCTTAATCTAAGACTTAACCTACTGACAAACACCCAGTCCTGAACCCGGGAAAGGGATTTTTCACTACTGAAAAATCCCCGACCCGGCCGGGAATCGAACCCGGGCCGCCGGAGTGGAAGGCAGGCGCGCTACCGAATAGTATATATATATATATATAGGCTAACAAAACATCATTATTCAAAAATGCTAAATTGAGGCATTATAAAACTGCAATCTTACCAGAACCTCTGTAAGCGACAGAGTGTATAAACACCATCTCAGATAGAAGAATAAGCAAAACAGAGAAGAGAATCTTAAGGAAAATTATGGGACCAATTTGGGAGAATAACATATACAAACTGAGACCAGAAAAGGAGTTATACAAACAAACAGAAAAAATAGGCCATACTTTCAGGAAAAGAAGATTAAGATTCTATGGTTACATTTGCAGAATGGAAAGAGACAGACTTACCAAACGAATTTTTGACCACTATGTAAGTAAAAAAACTAAATCAGCTTTTTTCAAAGAAGTTAAAGAAGATTTGAAATTCCTCAATATCAAAAAGGAGGATATCGCAAACAGAGAAAAGTTTGGAAAGCAATATTTGATGGCGAATTTCCAGAGAAACCCAAGAAGAAAACGGGAAGTAAATGGACGGAAGAACGGAAACAGCAACATCGCGAAAGAATGAAGAAGTTTTGGAAAGACAAGAAGAAGAAAACTGTTTCACGCGGTCCTAAGCTGGCCTAATCGAAAGGGGGAAGAAAGTGTGCGTGGAACGCCACGCGACAGAAGTGAAACTTGTTTTAATTTTTGTATTTTTTCAATTTTGTAACTTATTATTGGATTTTTCAATTTTGGATTGATGGATTTTTTCAATTTTGGATTGTTGGACTTTTTAATATTGGGGTTTGGACTGTTTTAATTTTGGATTTTTGGATTGTTTAAATGTTTGATCTTTTAATTTTTTTAATTTTGGAATGTTGGATCTTTAAATTTTTAAATTTTTTGGATTTTTTAAATTTTGTATTTTGTATTTTTTATTTTGGATATTTTGATTTTTAAATTTTGTATTTTCGATTTTTTAATTTTGGATTTTTTTATTTTTAATTTTGGATTTTTTTAATTTTGGATTTTTTAAATTTTGGATAAGCCTGATCATTGTGTAAATTGTTTTCTGTGCAGTCCGTTCCGTCACAGCCCCACTCATTTCGGGACAATTTTGTTCGTAACGCAAGTTTTGGTTAGCTCTCGATTTACTCCTAGCGCGGCCAAACATGTTTCACTTCAAAAAAGTTAAAACAGTGGCACAACGGAGGCCACGTTAGGCATAAAACTCCGAACTTACTTATGGCAGATTTATTTCTGGATACATAAAATCATTCAAGACATAACTCGAGCTGAGGAATAAAAAGGCAAGGGAACAAACATTGGGAGTTGCATTATGTATGCAGCTTGTTTTACATGCATGGCCCCGGGGTTTTTACAGCTCTTTTATGTGCCATCACAAAAATCTCATTCCAAACAGTACACATTCTCTTCGTTGTTAAAAGTCGTGTACTCTATATTGTTAATCCAGAGTTTAGTATCTTCAAGAAGATGGCATCCCGTTAGTATACAGTTCCGTTTGTCGTTTCTGTCTTAAGTTCATCTTTAAAGCACGAAGCGTCGTTATCCATCGATTAATGAAATTTATAGACGAGTCGATAATCGATACCAGTATTTTTCATAGATCGACCTTACTATCATATGCTTATTACATGTACCATAACGGTGGGTCCAAAGTACTAATGGTGCATTAAGTAAGGCACTGTTTTCCCTCCATTGTGTATAAAAGGTTACAGGCTAAACACTTCTCACCAAATATTATTTTTTAGTACACGCTTTCTAAAACAGCTGCTTGTCGGACAGGTAACACGCCCAAAAAATGCATTTTACCAACCAAGGCCGCTAAAATTGCATAAAACTGCATTCAAAATGCAGAAGTTCGGCTGGGAGGTGTTTAAACATTCACCCTAAAGCCCAGATCTCGCTCCCAGTGATTTCCATCTTTTCCTATACCTCTCGAAATGAAAAAGAATGACAGAGAGGCGAAGGTGGTTGTCAACGGTAGTTCACATCCCAGGCGGCATATTTCTATGACACAGGTATTCAAAAGTTGGTGCCACGGTAAGACAAACGTTTCAATTCCGGTGGCGAATATGTTGAAAAATAGCTGAATACTTGCTGTATCTGTTGGAATATATAAGTCCATGAAATTGTATTTTGTTTCTGTAAAAGGCCTCAGGGAAACTTACTTTATGGACCCGCCTCGTAGTAAAAGTCTTAAAGTATGGTCGCACAAAAATATCCTAAAACTGCTATAGGCGAATTCTCCTAATATTTGACTTACAATATTATATCAAAACCAGTGTTGAGATACAGCGGTCACTTAAAGGTTAAATGAATGAAACATGGCTAATAAATACTCTAATCTCATAATCTGCTTGTATTGTTTTCCGAGCCGACCTTGAAGAACCTAAATTTAATATCCTCTCATATACATTAACTTGAAAATGACGTAACCGAGAGAGAGAGAGGGAGAGAGGGGGAGAAACGAGAAACTGCTAACCTAATAATGATGTCAGATTTGAATTATTCCTCTTTTTAAAAAATGAATAAAACAAGAGAATGCCAATAAAAGTAGAACTGGGTCACCTTGACCTTAAACTTGAAAGTCTTTTTGCATGAAACAAATTTATGACTTGTGTCCTTATTTTAGCAGTTTGAGAATTCCTATGTGAAATGATTTTTCTTATATCAATATATCTTAATTGCAGCTCACGAAAATAGAACCAGACAATAGAATAGACAATAGTAACTAGGGGGCGGATTTCTATGACATGTCATATTTTTCCCCTTTGCATTATTTCAGGTTTCCGACTAATTTTAACCCGATTCCAAGCATCCTGGTGAAAATGGAACGGCGTTTGTTGTGCATATAACTGCATATTTAGTATGAATATACATATTTAGGTCATATTTTTGTGCATGTTAAATAAATTTTGAAGTTTTATATCATATTTTGTAAATTTTGTATTATAATGATACTTTTCAGAGTTTACATATTTTTAAATAATTAACATATTTTAATAAAATGAATTATTTTAAATTTCATTGGTCATATTTTAATATTTTTTAGGTCATAAATGCATGCATATACCCAACATCTGAAAAGATTTTAATCCGCCCCCTAATAATAACTAATACCTGATTCAATTTGAATATAAGCATTCTTCGAATCATTTCATTAGTGAGCTAAAAGGTTGATATCAACTAAGAACATTTTATTAGTATAGCTGGTTGCTATAAACGACTGTTTTATTACGTGGATAAATATCTTCATATTTTAAAGCAAAGCATAAAGCTATTAAGCTTATATCTCCGCCGTAATGTGATTTCTATGGTGACGAAAATCTACGTCAACAGCAGAGAAACGGTTATACGATGTTAGCCTGTTATATAGAACTTAATAGGCAAGCTCAAAGTTGAAAAAAATACCCACTGACCACCTCAATTACCAATACTAAACTCCGTGGCGCTACATCCCTGAAGAGATAAGGCCTACCACCCAACCGCTGCGTCTACTACCATAGATGATTGGGGCATGTGGTCAGCATGCCGACACCTACGGCCGTTAATGGTGATATCCATGACCGGAGCCGCTATTTCTCTATCAAGTTGCTCCTCAATTTGTATCACGAGGCTGAGTGCACCCCGTTCCAGACCTCCCTACCTCAGAAAAATCTGAGGAGGATACCGAGGATCGAACCACCAATACTGATAAAAATAATCTACATTTACACATTCTAAATTCAATTGTAGTTACCTGCCAGAGCGCTAGCGAGTTTTTTTATTCGTGTGATCCAGTTAAGTTCTTATTAAGTTCTGTATGTTTTAGTACCTAACCTAATGATGCTAATCTAATTCACAGAAGGGAAGAAAAATACAGGAGGGTGCAACAATTGTTCTTACAAGCTCTAAAGAAAGTTTTAAATAAGAAATTGTGAAGGTAAGAAGAAGAAGAAGTTTTAACGAGGCGAGTGTTGTCTGCCTGAGAGGCATGAGGCTTCATTAGGCAACCTGGCTACAATGTACTTCAGTTCAGCCAATGCCCTCTAAATGTGCTGATCCTATTGTTAAACTTTTGAGCTTCCTTGGGCCTTTGCTTCGATCATTACACCCCGATTTCAATATTGCAGTTTCTAAACCAGGAACAAGACTTTTTTGACGTTCGTATGGAGGGCTGTGCCGTTAGCTCTCCTCATGCAGCGGCCCAGAGTTCGATTTCTTGTTGGGACAAGTTTCCTAGGTGTCGGATGGATTTTTCTCACCTGTGAGACGAATATCGGGTAATTTAGGCCCTCCTGGTCCCGGCTATGGCATAAAATTTTTCTGTCTGACTTCACCATTTTCACCTCCATATAGGCCTAACTGTTTGATGAAGATAACCTATTCTCTACCTTCGGAAAGTTAGAATTCCTTAGACGCGGAAAAAAAAAACACAATCGTATTTTTAAAAATATATTACAATTCTTCACACTAGAGTATGAAAATAAATGACACTTATTGAGTCTTATTAATAATGTTAGTGCACACGAATTAGTGTTAAAACTAAGTGTTAGTGTAACCACTAAAAGCAAGTGTTAGTGCTCTTTGTTAGAAATTAGTGTTAGTGCAAAACGGGAGACCGCGAGTGAAAATGCATTACATTATTTAAAAACCAGTGCTCAATTGAATAGAAGTAAAAATAAAATTATTCTATCAGATAATACATTTTTTGCAGGTGACCTATGATCAGTACAGAAGCAATAGGCCTACAGAGAATAAAATGGATAATACAATGTTTAAAATGAGATTTAGACTATCAAAATATGTTGTACAAGAAACAGATTTAGTTCTGACCGATACGCCATAAAAAACAACTAAAAATCAACCCATGTATATCTTATTATATTGATAAAGTTTAGGCTGTATGCCACTAGAACCTTCGAAATGGTCATTGTTGGTTTATTTAATATCGACAACACAACAGCCTCTAGAACTATACGCAAAGTCATACTTTATCAAAACTCCTACTCACCAAGAAGAAGTTAAAATTTGATGAGAGATCTGTGTGCATTTTAACATGTGAAATATTACATTGTTACGCAATAATTTAGAAGGCAATGAATAACTTATACAAAACAAATGCCAGAAAATGACGTGGTTCATTTGTTTTCCAGTGTTGAATGAGTTAAGATATTAATTGAATTCTCCAAAACGAAGATTATTTTTTATAAAGACAATATTTTATGAACGTTGTCTTTCTAAATTAATTTTCGGTCAGTTGATTTTATATAACCGGCCCACATAAATTTTTCTTCATTAAAACAGGATACTGTGTAAGAAGATATAATACACTTATGTACTTATTAGACCTGAGACTTTAGGCTCTAAAAAATCAGTTTTAGGCACCTAAAATAGGCTTTTAAAACAAGTAAATAGGCCTTTAAAAGATAAAATAGGCACTTACAATATGCTTTAAAATGTGTAAATAGACAAATAGACTTTAAAATACTACAATATGTTCTTAAACTGTAAATAGAATTTTTTTACTGTAAGAAACGTGGTATGGGCCTACCTATTCTTAACAGAAATAATTGCAAAATTAAGACAGAATTAAAAATACATTTATCAAAAACAGTTTTCGATTAGCTTATATGAAAAATTGACACAGTATGTCACTTCTTACTTTAAACTTGTTTTGAGCTAATAATCCCTCGTCAGTTGGAAATAACTGTTTAGGGAAATCAAGTTTCTGTGAAAAACCCACCCTCTGCTATTCTCCTCTTCATTCAGGGATGCCCATTAAATGAAAGTAAAAATTACAGAAGTTGAATTTTATTTTAAACGTACAAAATAGACATTTTAGGCACTAAAATAGTAAAAAATAGGCTCCAAAGGTCCAAATAGGCATTTTAGGGCACTACAAAACTATTTAAATATACGTGATGGGTCATGAAATGTCAACATATTAAAAAAATTTCATGTTATTTCATAAGGAACAAAATAGGCATTTGCCTTAAAATCCCAGGTCTAGTAATGATAAAAAATCAAATTAAGCACTGGTATTAAAATAAATGTAATACAAAAATAAGTAAAACTATGAGATTGCATTATGATCGCGGGCCCCCTTTTGAGTAAAACAGGACGCCCTTCCCTACCTGAACAGACCATGTCCTGGATTTACTGCTGGAAGAGGAAGTCTTTCCATTGTTACTCGAGCTGTTGGTAGAACTGTTTTTCGCGGAGCTGCTGTTTTGCTGTTTCTGATGCGCAGCAGCCTGCTGCTGCGTCTGTTGCATTATCTGATGTATCAGGTCCAGCTGTTGTTTCGTTAATCCGTCATTGTTTTTGGTCTCAGCAGCCTAAATAAACACATATTCATACCCTTAAGCCTTTTTTCCACCGCAGAGTTTTAATACATAATATAAAGTTCTTTCTGACTCACCCCATCTTTCTACAATAACAGAATAAATAATATAAAATTAAAATGAAAAAAAAAATCTTTCGTACTCGAAGATGGTTGGATTACATTAAGAGTTCTATAAAATGCACAATGTTTTATAGTAAATCAATATAATTAAAAAGTAGCTATGACTAAAAACAAACAAAAAATAAATGGTGCAAAAATGTTGCACAAACTTTCTAGCATATACGTGCTATAAAGGCTAGCACAGAAAAAGGTAAATTATGGGGACAATTACAGTTTATTTATTCCATTTAAAAAAAAAAAAAAGTAGCTATCTAGAACGGAAAGCATCAGGGTTGATCTTTATGTTCAATGCTTTTACCATGAAATAATAACAACAATAATAATACTAATAATAATAATAATAATAATAATAATAATAATAATAATAATAATAATAATAATAATAATAATAATAACTTGGAGTTAGCATGGTTTCCTCAATCTCAAAGGCAAAAATGCTGGCTACATTGAGGCATAGCCGGAACAATAGAAGCAAATGCTGCACAAATGAGTTATTACAAGAGCCTACTGGTAAATTTTGGGTGGCCACGAGGTTTGATTTGAACCCAGAACCTTTTCCCTATTACCCTATACCACCCTCGCTCTAATTGATTTTGGTGTATTCATTACGACTGTGGTAAACTGACTACATTTCACAACAATATCTAGATTATAGTAGCCTATTCTTGATACTATGGGCAACAGATTATTTTAACCAAAATGTATGTTCTGAAATTCGCATTTAAGTCATGTTATTTCGTTTTCTTCTAAATAGCTATTAATTTTATAAATAAATGTATTTAATGAAAAATGTTCTTTTAAATTCCATTATCACTCAACGTAATGAAGATAGCCCAGAAAAATTGAAAATGAATACGAGTAAAGCACCAATTACTCCATTTTCACATAAAAACAGATATAGCTATTTGATTAGTCGTATATGAAAGTTTCAGATTTTACATTTTTATTAAAATCGTTAGAGCCATTTTTTCAAAAATCAAAATTTTGACAAAAGTTTTCATGAAAAGTCCCCATAAAATTTCAGTTATAAAAACCAAATTGGATGAAATTCAAAAAATCAAATAAATAGGCTACAATGAACCGTTTACTCGCTGTGCTTGTCCACAGACAGACAGACGTCATTCCAAAAAAACATTTTTCGGTATCTAGGTTTCGTGAAACATGCTTTCCCTGTGTTATCTCGATTTCGATTTCTTGTCACGATCACAATACTTTCTCTAGGCCTATACTACGTATATGCGGGAAAGTAAAAACAAATTATTAAAGAAAAGGCATTGAAATTCGATGAACATGCAAAGTATAATAATAAATAATACGCCATTAATTGCTATATTTAACTGTTGTAGGGCATTCCCTCATACAACTGCGCCGTAGGAAAAGTACTTCCTATACCATATACCTCTGTTTAATGATATGTTATATATGAGGCTATAAAACAATCCTAAAAGGGATTCCTTTAAAGCCCAAAATGATATAGAAATATCGATTCAAGTCTTTGATGTCACTCAATAATTAATCGACGTCACACATCGACAAATAAAAGCGCTGAATATTAATGCAAACGCTACTAACAAGAAATAAATTGAAATTCCAATTGAAAATTCAATTATTCCATATAATATAACCCTCATGAATCAAATTGATGTCGAAAAGCGGAAGAAATCAATTCCGCATACCTGTTTCAATATTAAGCCCGATGAAATATACTTCCCGTGCAGGAAAGGGGGGGGGCGGGTGGAAGGGGGGGCGCGGCATTTAATAACATCGTTATGACGGCATTCTACAATTTGATACAACATTAAATTACGGATACCCCCGCAAGAGCTTTATTCCTTGTATTGTGCTACTGTAGCTTCAATCAGATACAAATTACAACCTAATGAATCGCATTACATCAAATCTGATGACGAAGTTGCAACTGCAGATCTCCCTTCCCTTTTCATCTGGTTCCATGCATCAAATATTATCAACCTACACTGCTTTATATTAAACCGCAAACAACCAAAATGCACCATTTTGTTTAACCGCATAAATGATGGTGGGGAAGAACTGAAAATTAAGAGATGCATATTTCAAATAACCAGAATGTCCATCCCGGGTTTTTTTAAATGAGTATTATTTCCTCAATCCCATTGCTATTAATAATATAGTATTGATGCTCGCTCTCTGTATTCATGATGCAGGCTAGAGAGTAGGGATAAATATGACCTTTAACATTCATTTGAAATTGTGTGTTACATCGCTATATTAGTAAGTTTAGAAAGCATATTCTGATGAGAATGTAAAGAAATACATAGGATTGTGTGAATACTACACTTATAATGGGTTTAAGGCACAGTTTATGAGAATTATTTACCGTATATTTCCGCATATAAGGCGATAGTTGAATCATGAAAAAGGCTCCAAAAATCCGGGGTCGTCTTATAGGACAGATAAAAAAAAAGTGTGCGTGGAACGCCAAGCGACAGAAGTGAAACTTGTTTTAATTTTTGGATTTTCTCAATTTTGGATTAATTAATTTTCTCAATTTTGGATTGTTGGACTTTAATTTTGGATTTTTATTTTTTTTTATTTTAGATTTTTGGATTTTTTAATTTTTAATTTTTTGATTTCTAAATTTTGGATATTTGGATTAGTTCTTTTGGATTTTTCATTTTTTTAAATTTTGGATTTTTTAATTTTGGATCTTTGAATTTATTCTTTGAATTTTGGATTTTTTAAATTTTTGATAAGCCTAGCCTAATCATTGAGTTGATTGTTTTCTGTGCAGTCCGTTCCGTCACACCTCACCAATTTCCTGACGAATAGTAGTGGCTATAAAAGAGGAAGGAGCCACGTATGAAAAGTACGTTGCAGATATTCTCAATTCGATTCCGATTCCAATTTTTAGCGTTACACAAGCTCTCGATTTACCCCTACCGCGGCCAAAGAAGTTTCACTTAAAAAGACTGAAATTTATATAAGTAAAATTATAATTATAACATGATTTATTCTGATGTGAAAATTATATTAACTTGACATATTAGATTTTAGGTACCATTTGCGGGCAAATATAACTCACGAAATAACGCGAATTTTGTAAATAAAACTATAAACCTCATAATCTGCGAATTAAAACATCTTTTAGTATTTTCAAAACTGTTGTCCTACATACCGGTACGTGTATCACATGGCTCACGCACAATGCGTGTATTGTTCTGTTCCAGCGTGGTGCGAATGTGCTCTGTGACGCCATTTTGAAAAAAAAAATATCGAGGAAGTTTTGTTCCGGTAAGTGTAGCGAACAGTCTTTTCAAAGTGTAGTTATTTTGCCCTAACTTCTACTATTCACTCTATGGATATAATAGTGCAATGTTGCAACATTTTTGTGATCAACCAGAAAATTGAAAGTTTCGTAAACATAAATTCGTAGGCCGTTGTTGGGAGTCGACATACTAAATAACCGAAATATGACCTTCAACCGCAAAAACATGCAAAATATGACCAAAACTACAAGAATGACCTAAATATGGCTATACAGGGTGTTAATGAATAGCGCCGAAATATTTTACCTGTACATAGAGGGGACATAGACAAGCAAATTTTATTAGGATATTTTTGCTCTATGACGTAAAATGTGTATGCTACAGGGCATTAAAGTCATTATAATTTGGTGCTCATAAGTAAATAATTACGCGAAATAGCGTAACAATTTTCATTAAATCGACTTCATACCTTCCTAGTGATTGATAAAAATCTGATTCTTAATCATTCATCCACAGCTACATCATAATTTAGAGATTTCATAATTTGCAAAATTTACAGATAATCACATGACTGGTCGTCTATGCATTAGTCTTTTTTTATTCATAACTACTGACTACAGTGTTAACTACGAAGTTCCTTTGTTTTGCATTTTTTTCAAATGTTAGAAGTCAGTGGTGGCCATGCTATGGAAGATCTTATGATGTAACAGGAAAAATTGAATCTATAGAGCAAAAATCCCCTAACAAAAGTTGTTTGTCTATGTCCCCTCTATACACAGGTAAAATATTTCGGTGTTATTCATTAACAGTCTGTATATGACGTTTCCAGAAGAAAATATGACATTGTCATAAAAATCTGGGCCCTAGTCATTACGACAGCCTTGATAATATGACGATCGGATGTATATATTTTTTTTTGTAAAAGCCATTACTCTATGGGTGGCGTGCACCATCCAGGAGTAAATCTTACTAAAGTAGTAAATTTAAGACGGAGACCTGGAGTATACAAGAACCAGTACATCTGTCTCACTCTTAAGTCATACTAATGTATGTGCTAGAGTGAGACAGACAAACCGGTTTTTGTTACGTAAGGTTCCCTTCCTAAATTTACTACTTTAGTGCTACTCTTTTAGTAACTTACTCTTTTAGTTGGTGTTGGAGAGCTCAATTGATAGTTACTTCTTTAGTTGTTACTAAAGTAGTAAGCGATTTTTACTAAAGAAGTAGTCGAATTCTGCGCAGAACAGAGCAGAAACGTTAGTGCAGCGCAGCAGAACACGTGCATTTCAATTGCCAGTATTATTCAAGTGCCAGATAATGAAAACGAAAGGTTCGCTGAAACAATGAATATGAATTTGGGTTGTTCCAAATATTACTAATGACAATCTTCATGTTTTAAAATAGGTCTAATAGTAATGTTTTATTCATTACTAATTTTAATTCCTTCAATTGAGTATTTTCAGTTTAGTAGCCTACGTATGGGTACTGTGATTACAATTTTTGTGCAAACTATTTCTGTATTATAATGCAAACAATTGGAATTTCCAGTTGATTTTCATAATTGATTCACTGTCAATATTATAATTATTTCTCTCATAATAATAATAAAGTTATAAAATATATTAAAATATTTATACTTCCTAAAGTTACATATTCTTCCCCAAAAACGATAAATCAATTATTCTATAGTTGTTTATCATAAATCTCACTATAATGAATTATTAATACTTATTGACTGTTTAACAATATTAATAAGAAGTATTACACAAAATCATGAAAAAGGGGGATAAAAAGGATAACAAAACTAATAAGGGGCATTATGTTTCTGTCCTTTTTCAATTGCACAGAATATTTACTTAAAAAATATTACCTTATAAAAATAATAATATTACAACTGAGAAATGTAATATTTAAACAAAAAATGGCGGTACAATATTTTGGAAGCTATGAACTCCAATAATAATTAAGTTATGTAGATGGTTGTGTGTTTAAAAATAATTTCAGTGACTATTTCTCTAGATCCTGTGCAGCTTCAACCTCCGGGCCCCTCCTTAAAATTTTCTTTCGGCACTCATGTTGGCATTTTGTTCTATATAGTTTATAATGCTTCTCACTTTCCTGTCCACAGGGTTAATTAAAATAGTTAGCAGCATACTATAGACCTGCAGCATCTGCTATAGTTTATTCCCAAACATGAAAGTCTCGTCTCACTCCTCCATTCGAGACTTGGGGAGTCTTTAAGGAATGGTTTTACAATGTGTCCCCTTCTCAATGTACGCTAATCCCAGAGTCAGTCAAATTTTCTTCCGATGTGGCCTGTTTGGACATTTTTACACCTGGGTTAGAAAAAAGGACATATTATTCATTAACACTGCGGGTGCAACTAATGAACTTTTAGCTCTTATAATTATTATTATAATCTGGCATTCGCAATGTTGTGCTTTAAGTTAAGCTATAGAAGTGTATGTAATAAAATTAATTTACAATAATTACATTAAATCGTTTAACAATGAGAATCACCTATTGTTCAGTAATTCTATGGTTAAGTAGCAGGGGGAAGTGTTTTCTGGGTAGCTCCAAGAACGGAGGCTTTCATGTATTGGAATGTACTATACCTCGCCGATATCTGTATCCATATGATTAGCTTGAAATACATCGTCGTTTTCTGACCCAAAGTTAGGGAGAACTGCAACATCTAAAGGCCGATCCAGCTAGGAAGATATTTAAGAGCACATGAGCTCCTTGTACCGTGCAATGCAAACGTCCCTTCCACTCACTCTTCCCCTCACCTTTGGTGGACGTCTTCCTAATTGGATCGCTCTCCGCAATGATATTTCCACATTTGACTGGCTGAAATCACATGGATGTAGTGAGAATCTGACATCGTTTCTTCCAAACGCCAAAATTTCTTGTAAGGATTTATGAGCTTAATTATTTACGTTATTAAATGCCCTACTAGGTATGGTTCGCTTAATATTTATTAAATCACCTGCCACAACTCTCATTTTTTGTATACAACCTTCTTCATCTCAATAACTTATCCTCAGTTTGAACGATGTAATCCATTTAATGTGATATGTAACTCATAACTCACGCAAATGCCACAGAACACACTTACTCCACAACTTTACTCCACCCCCTGAGTAGGAGTAAATATTGGCCTTATTTACTCCACAACTTACTACGTTAGTAACGTACTCCGTGTTGGTGCTCTCCACCACTTGTGGAGTAAGTTCATTTACTCTGGGAGTAAATAAAATTTTTACTTCTTTAGTACATTCCTCTATGTTGAAAGCCGCCGAGTTTAGTTTACTCCTGGTTGGTGCACGCCGTCCTTACTAAAAGAGTACGGTTACTAAAAGAGTAGCTTACTAAAGTAGTTAGAACTAAAGAAGTAAGGCTTACTAAAAGAGTAAATTGCATGAGTTTGGTGCACGCCACCCTATATCTATATTAATAAAAGGAAGTGTCTGTCCTCCGTCTGTCTGTCTGTCTGTCCTCCGTCTGTCCTTCTGTCTGTCCGCGATGCCCAGCGAAATCTACTCAACGCAGAGATCTGAAATTTTATAAGTAGGCGGACTAAAGGGTCGGAATGTGCACCTCGAAGCCGGAATTTTAATTTTCGCCTCCGTTCGTGAGTTATGAGTGAAAAACTGGCAGAAAACGTGCATTTTTTTGCGTTTTAGAAGCATCAGTTTCAGTAATAAATTTCAATATCAAATAACTTACAGATGGCTTTGGCTATTTTTGTCAACATACCTCATAGCCTACCTTGAAAATAAAAGCAACGCGATCGCTTGATTTTGTAAGTCCATCCTAGACGATTCATTTGTTTAGAGTGTCAAGGCCCACAGACATATGACATTTTCAACCTACACGGAAGAAGGATAATCAACCCTAAATATGGTCAAACATTGTTCGATTTGAACGAAACTCACTATACAGGGGTTTTCTGGGCCAAGGAACTCGAATCGGAGGTCGCTTTTACCAGGGGACGCTACCTAATCGTGGAATGCACTCCACGTGATTTAGGTGTTAATAATTATAATTTGAAATAATTATCGCTGGGGAAGCCGCGGGCACATGCGGGCACATGCTGTTTGTCTGTCTGTCCACGATGCCCATCGAAATCTACTGAACGCAAAGATCTGAAAATTTAAAGATAGAAGGACTGAAAGGTGGGCGAATGCACCTCGAAGCCGAATTTTTAATTTTAGCTTTCGTTCGCGAGTTATGAGTAAAAAACTGGCAGAAAACGTGATTTTAGCGCTGTCGAAGCATCAGATTTCAGTAATACATTTCAATGTCAAATCAATTGCAGTTGGCTTTGGCTATTTTTGTCATACCGTGGAAATAAAAGCATCGCGATCGCTTGAATGTTGTAAGCCCACGCTGGTCGATTCATTTGTTTAGAATGTCAAGGCCCGTAGACATATGAAATTTTCAACCTACACGGAAGAGGGATAATCAACATAGACCTAAATATGGTTAAACATCGTTCGATTTGGACGAAACTCACTATACACGGATTTTCTGGGCCAAGGAACTCGAATCTGAGATAGCTTTTACCAGGCAACGATATCTAATCGTGGTATGTAATTCACGTGATTTAGGTGTTAATAAAATAATGATTTAACTATTATGCTCTTAATTTTTAATTCTTGAAATAATTATCGCGGGCGATCGCTTGATTTTGTAAGTCCATCCTGGACGATTCATTTGTTTAGAATATCAAGGCCCGAAGACATATGAAATTTTCAACCTACACGGAAGAGGGATAATCAATATAGGCCTAAATATGGTCAAACATTGTTCGATTTGGACGAAACTCACTGTACAGGGGTTTTCTGGGCCAAGGAACTCGAACCTGAGGTCGCTTTTACCAGGCGACGCTATCTAATCGTGGTATGTAGTCCACGTGATTTAGGTGTTAATAAATATAATGATTTAACTATTATGCTCTTAATTTTTAATTTTTGAAATAATTATCGCGGGCGAAGCCGCGGGCACATGCTAGTGATTTATAATTTGCCATTACATTATTCTCCTGTATCCTAGCAACCTACTGGCGGAACACCGCAGAAATACGCGTTGAAAATGAGGTTAATGCCATTTCTATATAAAATAATTTAATTCCAGGAATTTTAAAATGAAATTACATCTCTCTCGTTGCGGGATTATTATAATCAACACAATAATGCATGTGATATGATTATGCATTGCTATGGATATCACTGAAGCATAGGTTGGCATTTATAATATTATACATAACGATATTAACAATGCAAAGCAGCACAATTTAATAACTTTGAATATAGCTACTACTTAACATGCTGCCGTCTGCTATATAAATGTTTTTTATGTAATATTATTAAATACAGAACACTGCACTGCTCGCGTTAACTAAATCACTAAAAAAATATTAATAGTATTAAATACAGCAATATTCCCTATTGTATGTTACTATCAATTTTCAACACTGATCCACTAGTTGTTAGGCGAAAAGTTAATGGTTTAAAAGTTTTGTATAATTTAATGCATGCTGGTGAACTGAGTAAGCTAATATCAAAATTACATCTGTATACAGGTCAGAAACTCTTATCTTCTCGTCTTCTGTCCAGAAATCTAAAAATAAAGATTTATAGGACTATTATCCTGCCGGTTGTACAGTGAGCCCCACGCAAGAGTTGGCCAATGACGAGGGTTTCTGCGTCGCGGCGGGCACAGCTCCAACTCCCAAGCGATCGGGTGAAATATCTACGCAAAGAAAGCCGCGGTGTAATGATTCAGGTTCTCACATTTACAGTCAAAATTACAATGAAAATAACCACGTAACTCATCACAAGAGATGTTGGAAATGTTCTCCTATTGCATCCACACAATACTGGCACCTTTTTAGGAAATTTTATTTCACGTGCATAAGTTCAGCTTCCTAGGTACAGTTAATTTCTCTTGTGATATTGTCTTTAAGTTCTTCTAATGTTTGGGAAATTGACCTATACACTTTATTTTTCAAGTTTCCCCATAAATAATAGTCACATAGCCTACTGTTAGAAGAACTTAAAGACAATTTCAAAAGAGAAATTAACTCTGTCTCGGAAGCTGAACTTACGCGCGTGAAAGAACATTTCCTAAAAAGGTGCCAGTATTGTCTGGATGCAAGAGGAGAACATTTCCAACATCTCTTGTGATGAGGTACGTGGTTATTTTCAATGTAATTTTGACTGTAAATGTGAGAACCTGAATCATTACACCGATCGCGGCTTTATTTGTGTAGATATTTCACCCGATCGCTCGGGAGCTGGAGCTGTGCTCGCCGCGACGCAGAAACCCGCGTCATTGGACAACTCTTGCGTGGGACTCACTGTGTTTTAATGGATGTGAGACATGGTCGCTTACTCTTCGGAAATAACATAATCTGAGTGTGTTGGAAAACAGGGTGCTTAGGAAAATATTTGTGCCAAAGAGAGTTTTGCTTTGTACGTACAATTACCGGTTCCGACTTTTCAAAAATTTCAATAAACACGTATTCAGAGACATTGACTTTCGGAAATAAAGTCTTCCGAGAATGGAATTCGGCAATTTTGATTTGGAAACTTTTGGTTTACGGAAAAATAGTCATTCGTAAAAATGTTTTCGGAAAACATAGGCCTAAATGTTTTCGGAAAAACATAGGCCTATGGGAATCATGATCAAAAGTCCCCCTCAAATTTAATGGAAGAAAACAGTAGTTACGCCGCCTGCAATTACCTTACCTATGGAACGGGGGGGGGGGGGGAGAAAGTAATAAGAATTTCGATGTTTTTTAAATATAAAATAAAGATCAATAAGAATCGATCTAGAGTTTAACTCGTAGATCGATTACAAAAATTAATTGAATTGAATAACTATTTTCAAATCCTCCCTGGCGATTAAACAGAACATGCCGTGTTAAGAAAAGGACGTGAGACTTCACTTTCGAGTTACAAGTATAAAATATATCTTTTCAGATTTATTTGATCAAGAAACGAAAAGAGTTTGTTAATCCTAGCTCAAAGATATTCATTTACTTCAATTGGTGTATATAGTTTGTCCTTCCTTTCAGAACTATTAGAGAGAAAAACATTTATTAAAAATTAAAAGTGTTTACTTCAATGCAAGTTGACAGGCTACACAACTTACCAGTGAAGAAGATGCAGAGAATAATACCTTACATATTACATTTACAGTAATTAATTACATGAATGCCACTTGAATTATCGGAAAGGATAACAATACAAGTATGAAAATAACAAAATTGTTGTAAACAAACCCTCAAAGGAAGAATGAAATAGGCCTACATAGATATCAGGTACCGGTACCTAATATAATATTTATAATATTTGAGCTGGTGTTTCAGTGTAGACCCATGTAGTCATAGTAACCGGGGAAAAAAAAGAACATAGCTGAAATATATTATTTTGCAATATAACACATAAATCTGCCCACCGCTTCGATTTTTAAACCTGCTCTACTTTATTAATTTGTTTGTAATAGTACGACACTGCGAGGTCTGATTTTTGTTTTGCATAGACTCATGAATGAATGCCTAAATGGCGCATTTTAACCGTGAAATGCACCTCCAAGTCGTGTTTTTAGCTTTTTATCCTGCCGGTTGTATTATAATATGGATGTGAGACATGGTCCCTTACTGGTCGGAAAGAACATAATAATCTGAGAGTGTTCGAAAACAGGGTGCTTAGGAAAATATTTGGGCCTAAGAGAGATGAAAATGGGGACTGGAGAAAACTGCATAACGACGAGCGTCATAACCTGTACTCTAAACCAGATATAGTAAGGGTAATTAAATCATGGAGGATGAAATGGGCTGGACATGTTGCGCGCATGGGGAGGAAATACATATTTAAAAAATATTGGCAAGGGGGACCCGAAGGGAAAAGACCACTTGGAAGACCTAGACGTAGGTGGGAGGACAATATTAGGATAGACTTATAATATGCTTAAATATAATATGCTTAAATCGCATAAAATGCCTGAAAACTCGTCATCGAATTCCATGGAAGAAAACAGTAGTTCTCTGCCTACAATACGTTACCTACGGTACGAGGAAAGGAAGAGACAAAAGAAGAGTGAATGAGAAGAGAATGTATCTTGGAAGTTGTAAGGGAAAAGAAGCTAACTGGTTAGTACACATAATGAGACGAAGAGGACTTCTGCTGGATGTAATTAAAGGAAAAATAAAAGAAACAAGAAAACCTGGTGATACTGGATGACTTCAAGTGGAAAGAAGCTATGAAGTGTTGTAAGATGCAGCAGAAAATAGGAAGAATCGGAGAATGGAATTTTAACATGGGGTATAGGTAAGACCCAAGGTAGAAATGCCAATGAAGGTAATAAGTGAGGGTATAAAATAAAACAAATTATTATTATCATTGAAATTAATGGTATTAGAAATGAATTTTTGGAGGCGTTCAGCAAGAAAATCCAGGAAAGAAAAATTCGGAATAATAGAATAAGGGAAGTAATGCAAGTTGAAAAGAATATTTTGGAAATTGTAGAAGAAAGACGCTTGAAATGGTATGGACATGTACTCAGAATGACAGAGGATAGAATACCCAAGAAAATTTTGGATTGGAAAGTAGAAGGAAAAAGAAGAAGAGGGAAGCCTAAAGAATGCTGGATGGATGGGGTGAAAAGGAGTATGGCGAGAAAAGGATTAAGTGAAGATGCCATGGACAGGGACTTATGGAGGCAAAAGATTGTTGTGGGATGAAGGAAAACCATTGTATTGTGGAATACAAGCAGGTGCCCGTGGCTTCGCTCACGATAAATAATTGAAAAATTAAAAATTAAGAGTACAATAATTATTAAATCATTATATTTATTAACACTTGCACGCGAATTATTCATAAACTAAACCGTTAATAATTAATGAAACAGCTAAAATTCCGGCTTCAGAGTACATTCCACGATTAGAAAGCGCCGCCTGGGAAAACGATCTCAGATTCGATTATGCAGTTCCAAAGCGACCTGTTAACAGTGATAATACGTATTGTTTCTCAACTGTTGGTTGACAGATGAATATGATTTGAATTTTATTTGATCAATTCAGTGCAATTTTCAGAAATTATATAATGTTTCAAGGGAAGGAATGGTTTGTTTGGATTATTATTATCAGCGATATTTCAAGAGTTAAAACCATCAATATTTTACAGCTGTTGCCCCCGGCTTCGCCCGCCATTATTCATTGACTCCAGGATTTTTAAGAAATTTACACTGGTAGATTATTAAAAATGTTTGTGGTTCAGAGCTATGAAAATTGTAAATAAAAATAAAATTATAATATTTGTTCATTGTGTTCATTTCACTTAGGCCTTATATAATAAAGAAACGGTTTTCCTAATTATGTAGTCGTCATGAAAGTTTAGACTGCGAGAGACGAACATCGCCGAGTATACCCGATGAACTCACGAAGCGGGCGAGCGAGTGAGCACGCTATTTAGGGCCGTTGAATTGTATAAGAGTAGATTCCTTAATAAAAATTTAAAAAAAATTATTATAAAGCCGAACAACTACCTACAATTACCATAGGCTAACACAAAAACTGCATTGATTGTAAAATACACTGGGAACGTCAACGAATGAAACGTAAAGAATGTGATATGAATAGGCCTAGCTAAAAACTGGAAATAGGTGTAGTCGGATATAACTTCATGCTTTCATAGTTTTTCTCTGTATGCACAATTACCGGTTCCGACTTTTCAAAAATTTCAATAAACACGTATTCAGAGACATTGACTTTCGGAAATAAAGTGTTCCGAGAATGGAAATCGGCAATTTTGATTTGGGGACTTAGCGTGGTCATTCGTAAAAATGTTTTCGGAAAAACGTACGGGAGTCATGATCAAAACTCCCCATCAAATTTAATGGAAGAAAACAGTAGTTTTGCTGTCCAATACCTTACCTATGGTATGTGAAGAAAAAGTAATATAAACTTCGATTTTTTTTGAAGTATTATAAAATAAAGATTAATAAGAATCGATCTAGAGTTTAACTCGTAGATCGATTACAAAAATTAATTGGATTGAATCATTCCTGGCAGCGTTTTTCGGTGATTGAACAGAACGTGCCGTGTTAAGAAAAGAATATGAGACTTCACCTTCGAGTTATGAGTATAAAATATACCTTTTCAGATTTATTTGATCAAGAAACGAAAAGAGTTTGTTAATCCTAGCTCAAAGATATTCATTTACTTCAATTGGTGTATATAGATTGTCCTTTCTTTCAGAACTACTAGAGAAAAAAACCCTTGTTAAAAATGAAAACTGTTAACTTCGCTGCAAGTTGACAGGCTACACAACTTAGATGAATACCACTTGAATTATAAGATAATAAAATTCCTACGAAGTATACCGGTATATAGGCCCAAATCGTTAAGTAGGCCTATATATGTATATAACTTATATATACCGAAAAACAGGAGGGAAACGATAACAATACAAGTATGAAAATAACAAAATTGTTGTAAAAATACTCTGAAAGGAAGAATGAAATACATGGATATCAGGCACCGGTACCTAATATAATATTAGAGCTGGTGTTTCCTTGTAGACCCGTGTAGTCATAGCAACTGGGGAAAAAAGAGCAAAGCTGAAATCGATATTTTGCAATATAACACTTAAATTTGTCGTTCGCTTCGATTTTTAAACCAGCTCTAGGCCTACTTCATTCATTTGTTTATAACAGTACGACACTGCGAGGTCTGATTTGTGTTTTACATAGATTCATGAATGAATGCCTAAATGGCGCGTTTTAACCGTGAAATGAACATCCAAGTCGGGATTTTAGCTTTTTATCTTGCCTTGGTCGCTTACTCTTCGGGAGGAACATAATCTGAATGTACGAAAACAGGGGGCTTAGGAAAATAATTCAGCCTAAGAGAGATGAAAATGGGGACTGGAGAAAACTGCATAACGACGAGCTTCATAACCTGTACTCGTCACCGGATATAGTAAGGGTAATTAAATCACGTAGAATGAAATGGGCTGGACACGTTGCGCGCATGGGGGAGTAAAGACATCTTTCAAAACCATTGACTGGGAGATCCGAAGGGAAAAGACCTCTTGGAAGACTAGACGTAGGTGGGAGGACAACATTAGGATAGATTTAAGGGAAGTAGGATTTGCGAGGGATGGTTTGATAGAGTTAGCACAGAATAGGGTTGAATGGCGGGCTCAGGAAAGCGCGGCAATGAACCTTCGGGTTCCATGAAATAGGTAATATTCCTTAAGCTTGCTGAGGAAATTGTTTATTGCCATTGAGTAAGTAAGTAATTTATTGCAAAGAGGGCGTATTCAGTTGCTTGAACCTGATGCAATGCTTTATTGTTCATCAGGCAAGACTGCGTTTCTACAAACAGTGGGTGGATTATAACGACCCTTCAGAGAAATTTTGGAGAGAAAAAAAAATCAAATAGAAGTTTTAGCTCTTAGTATAAGCAACTGCAGTATAAAATTTGAAAAAGTAAAATCTTTACATCCGTTTTCTAGAAGATCACGAAAAGTGGCAATAAACGTAGCCTATGAGAAAGAAGTTGATAATCTTCGTCTCACATCCACAGAAGATACCTAACGTAATAGTATATTGCGATACTAGTTCCGTAAGCGGTGCATACGGATCAAGGAAAGAGTTTTTTCAATTTCCGAGATCCGTTATGCGCTTACGGAACGAGCATTGCATGCTATTTTTTGCACGATGATTATTTATATCAATTTATTAAATATTAATTGAGATATTGCCTGAAAATATTATGTATATACAGTATTGAAGATAGATGTTTATTTCAGAAAGTGATTCGCATGTGTTGGTTGTTATGGGGACCGAATATTTGTCCTGTTAAAGCCGCCACAAACTGGAGGGCCTTGATTCCGGTCTTCGATAAAGGCTTGTATTATGATGGTTTTACTTATGACACGTGTGCTTTTTGTAATTTTTACAGCACTGAGATTTCTTTTGTTTTCATAGCAACAAGATTGCGTGCGGGAATGTCAAGTTACGATCCACGGCAACAATATTCGTAAGTACCGGTACCACTAATTAGTTAATGCCCGGTTTCTACAAACTTGTAAATTACCTATGGGTAAATTATCCATTGCCAAATTAGTTCCTAATCACCCACAATGATATAATGAGCAAGGCCTTGGAGTTGTACAGTTAATTTAATTCAGAAGGCTTTGATTCTCATTTTTTAAATTATTATTGATCCTATGAAAGGTTAAATTTTATCCAGCCATCCATGAAAGGATAAATTAACCCGAAGATTTACCCTCGGAAATATCTAGCCCGAGTTTGTAGGAACATTTCTTCTGTCATTTTCATATTTACCCAGAGGACATTTATCTAGAAACTCGCCACAAGTGTAAGTGATTGCTATCTTTAAATTATTTGTGATTGTGTGGTGTTATTCTTGTGTAAATTCTGTGCATTGGATAATTACCCATAGGTAATTCGCGAGTTTATAGAAACCGGCCATAAGTCGTGCAAAAATATAATTTTCATATTCATTTGCGTTCTTCCTATACCTTCAGTACACCTATACTACGAGAAGAGGAACTGAAAAAGGGATAGAAGAAAAGGTACTGGGATAAATAGAGGAAGAAAACAGCGTGGAAGAGAGACATAATGAGAGGAAAAGACAAAGAATGAGATTACTGGAGGGGAATGCACTATCAATCACGGCCGCCATTATTCACGTAACGAGACAGTGTTTGGTTAAACTAATAAACCGTAAATCACTCTCCTGAGCACAATGAATCATGCCTCCCTCTCACTTCAACTTCTTCCTCAGTCCTCCTCCCACTCACGCATTCTCTTTGATACCTGTGCCTACAGCATCCTTCAGGAACAAGCACAAACACAAGGATCGACGATCAGAGCGAATTTTATGTAATGCTACTTCGGTACAATATACAGGATGTTAATTAGTAGGGCAAGGCATTTAATGACCATAAAATAGTGAAAACATGCAAAATAAAAATGCATTTATGACCTAAAAGTAGTGAACAAATGACTCATTATTTAAAAAAAATGACCAATAAATTTTTCGTTATTACTTATATTTAGTTTTTTTTAAGTAATGATTTGCTACAAGCAATTTAACGGATGATAGTGCGTTATTTATTAATTTACAATATAAAACACACTTATTTTTTAAATAAAAAGTAAATACATCTATACTACTTGGACACCCTTAGTGAAAAAAAAAAATCTTTCTGAACTGACATGCCCATCAAATTGCCCCTAGCAAATATGTTCAATTTATAAAGAAAGACAGAATAATTCTTTATTGCTACAAGACAAACTGCTATGGTGTTTACAATAAACCTGAATTAAAATTGACTCAAATAAAAACGATTGAAATTGTAGTCTGTTGTCTGAAAATAACGATTTGTACATGGAAAAGTTCCTCTCCACCTTCACTGAAACATGATCTAAAATGCAGACATATAAGCATTCATGAGCCACAGATTATTGTCTCTGTTGGACACTACATGAGAATATTATAGGAGAAAAATTCCTCCGGCACTGGGACTTGAACCCAGGACCTTTGGCTGTTCACGCCAATGCTCTACCAACTGAGCTAAGCCGGAGCTCAATTCACAGAGCCAGATGGAACTTCTCTCCTATGACTGAATGCCCTAATGGTCTACCTCACAGACAGACAAGTTATGTCATATGCAGTACTGTGAGGCACACTAAGTAGTGGTTTTTGTGACCGGGCTCCCACTGTTATTGTACAGTTAACATTCAAGACAGACATATAAGCATTCATGAGCCACAGATTATTGTCTCTGTTGGACACTACATGAGAATATTATAGGAGAAAAATTCCTCCGGCACTGGGACTTGAACCCAGGACCTTTGTGAGGTAGACCATTAGGGCATTCAGTCATAGGAGAGAAGTTCCATCTGGCTCTGTGAATTGAGCTCCGGCTTAGCTCAGTTGGTAGAGCATTGGCGCGAACAGCCAAAGGTCCTGGGTTCAAGTCCCTGTGCCGGAGGAATTTTTCTCCTATAATATTCTCATTATCTAAAATGCCTAGAAAGACCTAAAATGCCAAAAATGGCCTAAAAATTCAGAAAATGACCTAAAAATTGCTAAAAAATGACCTATCTCTTGAAAATGGCGAAAATGGCAAAATAAAGCAAAAACATGCAAAAGCAAATTGCCTTTACTTAATCAATTATTTCACTATACACATTTAAATATATTCGAGCTATCTTTTAGCCTTAAAACAAGAAAGATTCAAAATCCTCAAATGCCTTGCCCTATTAATTAGGAATGGGTCGATACCAGATTTCCTCGATACTCGATATTCGATACCGATACATGATTTTTTTCCTCGATACTCCATACTTCGATACTCGATACCGTCATCATTTCCAGTTTCAATAAATAGGTAGCCTACATTAAAAATTATAAATTGAGAGAACTCTGTAATACGACTAAATTAATTAAGTGTGCATATTTAATGAGACAAAATTTAACATCATCAGGGAATAGCTTGAGTGTGATAAGTCGTTCTTTCTATTTCAAATTCTAAATACCTATGTAAGGACCGAGAATTTAAAAAACAAAAGTCCTTCATAAGTTAATTTCTAATTACAAAATAAAAAACCCGGGCGACGCCGGGCCTTTTAAGCTAGTATATATAAAAGAGGCTTTGTCCCGACTTAATTACTGACAAAGAATCAACGTAGAGCCTAAACTATAATAAGTAGAGACTTGGAATTTTGACAGTACCTTCGTTTCATAATGTAAGTGATCACTAAGAAAGGATTTTGAAAAAAATTATTTTAAATTCCAAAAATCAAATGTTTTAGAGGAGACATAATACCTTTTAACAAAGAATTATAAAATCCAAATCAAATTCCATGTACTGCTCCCATGACAACAGTGTATTGTTGGCAGTGGTCACAGGTAGTTTTGAAAATAAATGAAACGGGACTTTGACAAATTAGAGAAGCTATCAATATAATTCATTGGTGTAAATAAATAGTGAAATCCACGAAAATAATGCACAACGTGATGCAGTCACATAACTCACTCCACTCTGGACATAGAGAATACCATTTTCTCACTTCACATTTTGATGTAGGCCTAGAACAGTGTCCGGCAGATGCTGCAGTTGTGACGTAAGAGCCGATCATCTCGCAGGAGCTTGAGAGAGCGAGCAGTTGAGTTGCATTCCTGTTAATACGCACTAGCGCAGTGGCGTTCAGTGCAGCAGTAGGGTTAAGGTGAGCCGTGATGGTACATTGAATTGCGTGCATTAACCATGGCAAGGGTGCAGAGGTCAGTTAATCAGTGAAATGTATGGTAAATTTAGTGCATTCAGATTAATACTAGACTTACGGAAACGTCAGGTCACCCTCGGAGACACGCCACATTTTCCAAAGTTGTCTACAGTATGTCATTCAATTACAGACATTAATAATTATGTACAAATATTAGAAGAACTGGATCAGGATATTTTATTACAGATTTCAAGATTTTGCAAAACTCCAATCCGATATTTGCATATTTGCGACACCATTTTCTGTGGATGTTGACAGTGTTCCAACGTCATTGCAACTAGAAGTCATTGATTTGCAAAAGAATATTGAAATGAAAGACCGCTTTCAAAACAAAAAGGATCTATCTATATTTTATAGAAGATTTCCCCAGGCAACTACATAATATATTTGCTGCTAGAATGTTGAGTATATTTGTATCGACGTATGTATGTGAATAGTTCTTTTCTTGTATGAAGATCTGCAAACCACAACATGGAAACCGCCTATCTGATCAGAACATGAAAAATGTTCTCGTTTGTGTGTTAGCCAGACTATGTCTCCTAATATTGCGAAATTAGTGCGTGAGAAAAGAGGGAAAAAATCTCGACAATGCCTTGAGCTTGGGCACGATAGTGACACAAAGTAAGGGTGTGTATCAAAAGTCTGAATAGGCCTATACTTGGCATAGTGCTCACAAAGGTGTATAGTTTAATTTGTATATTTTGTGTATTTTGTATATTTTGTATACTTTAACATTTTTCAGTTTCCGAGTAGACAAAGTTTTGCAGTACTGCTTAAAGTATTCTTATGTTTTATGTATTTGTATGTTTATAGTAGTTTCGGAGCCTCATTTAAATAACCTGACGCATCCGCACCTGGATGCATTTCAGATTAGTGTAAGTAGGGCCTATATTAAATTTCATTACAAACAAAACTGTTCTGTTACATTGATTTATCACAGTTGTACTATTTTGTTTTCGTACAAATGCATTGTAATTGTGCTATTCCCATACTATCTACGAAGATCGGAGTGCACTCTGTCAATGCATAGGCGTCGTTCCGCCACTGGCCAGTTGAACCCTTCCTCCACGCTCAGTACGGAGATATTGCCGAGCAAAGAGCGCGGCTGCTCTGTAGTATGACGTCACAGAGCACGGAACATGCCGGTCACTGGCCTAGAATAAGAGTTCGTATTGCAGGGACAGCATTTTCAGTTCTTTCAGTCTGAGTGTGTGCCAACAAGTATGCCATATCAGAAGTCAATAAAAAATTATATCCACTGATAAGTTATTCATAGCTGTAGGCTTTGTATTTTTAGTTGAGAAATATGGATGTTTATCATAGGCCCTGACCATGTAAAGGGAGACAAAATAGGATGGAACATTTATGTCAAAAGGATGTCAGTGCTAATAAATATAATGTTTTATTTTTCTGTTAAATAAGTAATGTAAACAAAGTATCTAGCAATTGAGAAAAAATCGCGGGCGAAACCGCGGGCACCTGCTAATATATTATAAGTAGACCTGGGATTTTAAGGCAAATGCTTATTTTGTTCCTTATGAAAATACATGCATTTTTTTAAATACATTGACATTTAATGATAATATCACTTATATTTACAGAGTTTTATAGTGCCCTAAAATGCCTATTTGGACCTTTGGAGCCTTTTTTTACTGTTTTAGTGCCTAAAATGCCTATTTTGTACATTTAAAATGAAATTCAACTTTGTAACTCTTACAATCATTTAATGGACATCCCTGAAAGAAGAACAGAACAGCAGAGGGTGGATTTTTCACAGAAACTTGATTTTCGCAAACAACTGTCGCCAAAACAATGCTGACTGATGGAGGAGGATTCGTCCTCAACAACAAGTAGCAGGTATATAGTAAGAAGGGAGATATAAGCTTAATCCAAAACTGTTTTTGATAAATGTATTTTTAATTCTGTCTTAATTTTGCCATTATTTCTGTTAAGAATAGGTATTCCACGTTTTTTACAGTAAAAAAGATCACGTTACAGTTGAAGAGCATATTGTAGTATTTTAAAGTCTATTTTCTGTCCATTTACACATTTTTAAAGCTTATTTTAAGTGCCTATTTTCTCTTTTAAAAGCCTATTTACTTGTTTTAAAAGCCTATTTTAGGTGCCTAAAACTAATTTTTTTAGATCCCAAAATCCCATGTCTAATTATAACTTATAAGATAAATGGGAACACCCTGTAGCCGAACAAATGATCGTAGCTAATGCTAGGCCTCCTGTTATCCGCTGTTCAGAACACACAGGCTACATGGAAAATAAGTCAAAGGCTGGAATCACCTGTTGTTTTGTGTACCGAAGGGGCTCCTTAATTATTTATGAGCCCCGCCTCCTCTTCAATGCACTTGTTATTCGGTCGATCCGGAGTTTGGAAATAACCTTAATGTGCTTTAAGCACTCTGTTTGTACAACTTGGTCTTGAAAGTTTCAATAGTGTTTCCCATTCCTTCTAGACAACATAGCACTTAGAGCTAAGCGGTATTGATTCTGTCTGTACACAAAATGTCAATCGATTGGTCCCTAACGTGTTTACTGCCATAGGCTAGGGCTATAATATAAAGTTCTGTTATAACTCAATAAAAAATCTAATATGAAACACATAACTTCTCCAACAATAATACATTCCAGTATACAATACACCACTCTATTGCAGTCAGGACCGTGGAGAGAAAGCAAGGGCCCCAGGAACAAATTTTCCCGAGTCCTCTTCAAATATTAAATTCACCACTGAAACCCAACCTCGTCCTTTGTAATGTATGGAACAAAAAGATTATGTAATGATATTATACTCATATAATTATTAAGTGCCAGAATGGTACCGTTACTTTATGAGATTGTGTGGTAGACGGGAAAATAGACGTCTGTAAGCACGATAACTCAAATACGCTTTATCGGATTTTCATGAAACTTGGTATAAACATTTATAACTCTCATGGGACGAAGCCTATTGATGTTGGATCAAATCGGTTGACTGATGCCGGAGTGAAGCCCAATTTAGCGCCTAATTTATGGTAATATATAGGGTCCGGACTTTCAGGCTGTTATAAAAGGTATTTTAGCTTTTTATTTTAGTTGAATAGCCAGTTTTAGGTTTTAAACAAAATATTTTACTTCCCTTAATAAAACTTAGTCGCTTATTCGCTCGGGCCCCGGGGCTGCAGCCCCGGCTGCCCCTCCCTCTCGTCGGACCTGATTGCAGTACTGCGCTTTCAATTGTCTCGCATAATTCGGGAGGCAAGATATTAAAGTTAAGTTTGTGTATGAAAGAGTAATTTATAACTACCCGTGAGAGAATTTATTGAAGGAATTTTCTTAAAATAACCGCTTTATCTCTTATTATAATATTTAATTTAGCAGATCCCCACGGCTTCGCCCACGATAATTAATTGGAAGATTAAAATTGACGAGCAAAATAATTAAATAGTAAGTTATATTGCGATACAAAGTGCCGTAAGCGGTGCATACGGATCGAGGAAAGAGTTCCGAGAGATCCGTTATGCTCTTACGGCACGAGTAGGCCTATTGCATGCTATTTTTTGCGCGATGATTATTTATATCAATTTAATAATATTAATTGAGATATTAGCTGAAACTATTATGTATAGACTATATACTATTGAAGTTGGATGTTATATTTGGTCGGTACAACGCCAAAGTGAACTAAGCGCCAACTGTCAAAATATAGACTATTGGTAGTCCATGGTGCAGATTTTGATATCCTACGGTCTGCAATAACGAACTAAGCGATACTACGATAGTAAAATCAGTTGAGAAAAAAGGAAATTTCGTTTTGATCAAGATTTTTTTACAACACTCAAACTTCAACTTCAGTTTTCTCAAAATATGGAGTTTGGCGCTTAGTTCACTTTGGCGTTGTACCGACCATTTCAGAAAGTGATTCGCATATGTTGGTTGTTATGGGGACAAAATATTTGTCCTGTTAATGTCGCCACAAACTAGGGGGCCTTGGTTCCGGTCTTCCATAAAGGCTTGTACAGTATTATGATGATTTTACTTACCGCACTTGTGCTTTTTGTAAGTTTTACCGCACGGTGATTTCTTTTGTTTTCATAGCAACCAGACTTCGTGCGGGAATGTCAAGTTACGATCCACGGCAACAATATTCGTAAGTAGGCTACCACTAATTAGTTACGTCGTGCAAAAACATTATATTTATTAACATTTGCACGCGAAGCATTCATAGGCCTAAACTAAAAGATTAATAATTAATGAAACAGGTCGTTGAGTTTTTTCAATAGGCCTAATCGTGGCACTATGGCCTTGGGGTCGACTCAGCCTCTAACAAAAACGAGTGCCAGGAGCAGTCCTGGGGGTAAAAGGCGGCCGGTGCGTAAGGCTGAAAACGTTACCACCTTTACGTGGCAAATGTCTAAAACCTGGGAGCCTCAACCTCCTGGAACTCTTAGGGCCTCCATGGCCTGTATAGGAATATCACTTTTTACAAGACTTTACTAATTTAATCAACTTATGCCCGGTTTCTACAAACTTGTGATTTACCTATGGGTAAATTATCCATGGGCAAATTAGTTCCATTTCATCCATAATTATATAATGAGCAAGGCCTTGGAGTTGTATAGTTAATTTAATTCAGAAGGCTTTGATTCTCATTGTTTAAATTATTATTGAGCCTACAAAGAGGTTAAATTTTATCCAGCCATCCATGAAAGGATAAATTAACCCGAAGATTTACCCTTGGAAAGATCTAGCCCGAGTTTGTAGGAACATTTTTTCTGTCATTTTCATATTTACCCAGAGGACATTTATCTAGAAACTCGCCAAAAGTGTAAGTGATTGCTATCTTTAAATTATTTGTGTTTGTGTGGTGTTATTCTTGTGTAAATTCTGCCCACTGGATAATTTACCCATAGGCAATTCGCGAGTTTATAGAAACCGGCCATTACCCAAGGTCCATAATAACAGTAGTTTGTTTTGATTAATTGTTTTATTTGATTTAAAGCTTTATATGAGACTTTTGGTGAAGTTCGTACATATCAAGGAGAGACATAGATTAAGAGATATATTCTAAATGGGTCATGGAAAAATACGGATTACTTATATGTTATTTTTCAGAAGGCACTATTGACCTAAAAGTAAGAGCTGACAGGATAAAGTATTATCAAAGGAAACGTGCTTCCAGAATCCTTGTGGAATCTCAGCAACTTAAATTGGGTCACCCGGGCAAGTTTGGAATGGACCGGCTCTGCTTAAAGCTGAACATTTCTACCAACCCAACACTAAAACATTTTACCATGTGCGGAGGGGTCTAGGTGCAAACCCCGAAATGTCCACTTTCTATCGGAAACGTGGATAGGGTATGTGATAAGAATGTAAAATATTATGTAGTTATGTATGTAAATATTTTGATATGCTATAGTTTTGAATGGACAGATTTTTAAAAATTATTAATACACGGAACCCTAGTTTCGCTGTCCGGATTACCTTACCTATGGTACGGGCACAGTATAGTATAACAGTAGCGAAGCTCTAATGAAAGGAAAATGCATCCTTTTGACAGATCGGTGCGACACTAGCACCCCAAGCGGCCGGCAAGATTGAACTAGCAAACAGCCATTTTTAGCATTGGAAAGATACGAATATATGGCTGTATTTCTTCTTATTTTTAAAATTACTAGAACGAGATTATTACCGGAAAGGCATACTGGTGAACTCACCAAATCATAGACTTTATGGTAATATAAAGAAGTTGTAGTTTCAAGATCGATGACATTGTATATCTTATAAAGTATCAGACCGGTTTCCCGATGTGGTCTAGTATGGATGCAAGCGTGATAATCACAAATTGGCAATTTAATTTAACAAATAACTGTTTTTGCTTACCTCTCAGGATCTTTAGGGAACCTGAAGAAAGATAAATCGAGAGATTCCTTTGGTTCCTTTGGCTGTTGGTGCAATTTATAGCACCACAAGCATTTCCATAAAATATTGTTGACATTTTTCCACTGCCTTCTAGATTGTGCATTTTTCAAAAGAAACAATGTAACAGATTGTGTTATCTCTCGCTCACCGCTACGAGAGCTGCAGTCGCGCCGGTTGAAAAAAACTGTATGGAGCTTCGCTACTGTTATACTATACTGTGGTACGGGTGAGGAAAGAAATACAAACTTCGATGCATTTTAAATTATTAGAAATGCAGGATAATAAGAATCGATCTAGAGCTTTACTCGTAGATCGATTACAAAAATTAACCGAATTAAGTGCCATTCCGCATATGCCGTGGGCGATTAAACAGAACATGCCGTGTTAAGAAAAGGACGCGAGACTTCACCTACGAGTCACAAGTATAAAATATATCTTTTCAGATTTATTTGATCAAGAAACGAAAAGAGTTTGTTAATCCTAGCTCAAAGATATTAATTTACTTCAAATGGTGTATATAGTTTGTCCTTCCTTTCAGAACTAATAGAGAGAAAAACATTTATTAAAAATGAAAACTGTTGACTTCACTGCAAGTTGACAGGCTACACAACTTGCCAATGAAGAAGATGCAGAGAATAATAACTTACATATTACATTACATGAATGCCACTTGAATTAGGCCTATAAGATAATTACTACCAAGTAAACCATGTATATATATATATACAGTCAACCCTCGAAATAATGCCCCTCTTTACAGTGCCATCCTCGCACTACGCGAATTAATGCAAGTGAACGTATCTTTTCCCTTACAAAATACATAAGACACCTCGTTACAGTGCCAATTAATTTATTGCCAGTGAATATAAGACAAGATTTTTTTTTACAAAATGTAGCTTGAAGTGATTTTTTTTTCAGTCTCAGAATTATTTTGAAACTGGCGTAATGTTAGGAAGATTATTTAAGAAACATAATGTACTGTATTCCAAGAAGAGAGTGCTCCACTGCCACTAACCGTCATGACAGTGTGGTAGAACGAGGAAGCTATGTTAAGAGGTCGGACAGACAGCCTGCGTGAGGGTGCAGCAGATAGAAAAATCCCTTCATACAATGAGATATTCCAAACTTTCACTCCTTTTAGTCCAGTGCCCATTCAGGTGTTAAACACTACCCTACAGTTACTCAGTTACAGTTAATCACTTAATGAACCCACATGATTTTCAACCTGTTTGTGTAGGCCTGTGGAACTGGACATCTCAGGTAAGTGCTGCAATGAACCTTCGGGTTCCATAAAATAGATAATATTCCTTTAGCTTGCTTAGGAATTGCCTATTGCCACTGAGTAAGTAAGAAATTAAATCACGCAGGATGAAATGGGCTGGACATGTAGCGCGCATGAGAGAGGAAAGACATATTAAAAAAAATATTGCCTGGGAGACCCGAAGAAAAGAGATTGTTTGGAAGACCTAGACGTAGGTGGGAGGTCAATATTAGGATGGATTTAAGCGAAGTAGGATTTGGGAGGGATGATTGGATAGAGTTAGCACAGAATAGGGTTGAATGGCGGACTCAGGTAAGCGCTGCAATGAATCTCCGGGTTCCGTAAAATAGATAACATTCCTTCAGCTTGCTTAGGAATGGTCTATTGCCATTGAGTAAGTAAGTAAGTAATTAAATCACGGAGGATGAAAAGGGTTGGACATGTTGCGCGCATGGGGGTGGAAAGACATATCTAAAAAATATTGACTGGGAGACCCGAAGGGAAAAGATCACTTGGAAGACTTAAACGTAGGTGGGAGGACAATATTAGGTCGTATGTTTCCGTTACGTCATTCCGTGGTTTCTTTATGTGAAACATTGTCCTAGTTTCTTCTCATCCTACATAATAGCTGTAATACAATCAGTTCTAATTGCAAATACACAGTAGATAATTTACAGTTTGGCAATTCGGGGTACGAATGAAGTAAATCTCTAGGCACATGACATAATTTCCACCTGAGAGAGAGCCCCATAATTGTGATATATTTACGCTGCAGTATCAGATTGCAGTGTGCATCTAAATTTCCCATAGCAATTCCCTCCGTACTACCGCAGTCAAGTTATGTATTCAACGTCGTTCTGTCACGTTATGGCTGTTCTACTCATCACAGCCACAGTCCACGTAAGAGTCTGTCATCCGCAAATAATACTGGTAATTAGACTTCGGATTTTAGGTAAAAACCTATTTTAATCCTTAAGTGATATATGGACGAAAACTTGTATATGCATGTTTCATAAGTGACTATGCCTAAAACTGATACTTTTATAGGACCTAAAACAGCCTATTTTTACGTTAGAGCAAAATATTGCCTTTTTGCTTGTTTTTCCTCTAAAGTTCATAATAAGTTATTTTTTGTTACTTAAATTCTAGCATTTATTTTCAGTTCGTACTAAATTTTTAGCTCGGAATGTGCAGTACATGACACATTTGTGACACATCAGTAAGGAATGTTTCGTCATCAGTAAAAAATTCCTTGGAATTCCCAAGAAAATGTAGTGTTTTTCTTCCGACTCCCACATCCAGTAACAAAAAAACGAGTTCTCTGAATCACTGAGGATACGAGGGGTTGAATATGCTAGCGTGCGTAGCTTCTGGGATTATGGTAGTAATACAGACCCTAGTAGCCTAATAGGTCTATATAATTCAGTATACCATAGGCCTATATCTGTGTTTTATCATGATTATTGATTAATGGTGGCTTCAATAAATATAATATTCTGCATTGCAATTAAGATATTTCAGAAAATTGGCAATTTAACGATTTTATAAGAGACTATTTTACGATTTTTAGAATCTATTTTCCAATTTTAGAGCCTATTTTAGGTACCTAAAACAGCATTTTTAGCGACCTAAAATTCCGAAGTCTACTGATCATAGCCACAGTCCACGTAAGAGTCTATCATCCGCAAATATTACTTCACGTACCGGTATTCCTTACTATTTTATTTATCACTTAAATGCATAACACAGACCAACAGCCATTTTGGTGCCTTAGAATTTATACAGATTCATGGATACATGAATGCTGATGCCAAATGTGCCATTAATTTTGCCCTATCAGCCATAGGCGTAACCAGGCCGACCATATGGGGGGGGGTTATAACATCCGCAGGGTCTGGGAGTATGGAATACCCCCCCGGGAGATGCACAATAACGAGTTTTAAGCTTCCGGGGGCCTCCCCCGGAAAATTTTAAAAATTAAGATGCACAATAACGAGTTTTAAGCTTCCGTGGTCCTCCCCCGGAAATTTTTTAAAATTAAGATTCACAATAACGAGTTTTAAGCTTCCCACGCTTTATACTCGTATTAAGTAATTTATAAACAGACTTTAAAAAATTATACAATTTTCCTTTATTTAATCAATGGGGGGGGGGGTTCAAAACCCCCTTCTCGTTACGCTTCTGCTATCAGAAATATGGTATTGCCATTATGCATATTATCCCATTTTACGTTTGATATAAATAAGGAATATGAGGGCAGTGTTATTTGTCAAAGCTAACTTTATTGCAACTTCCAAAGTCGTAAATGAACACTGTAAAACAATATGTTGTCATGAGAACTGATTTGCTTTTGATAAATTCTTTCTAATGTATTACCATAAAATGGGCACTGAATTTGGCATTACTCCGGTACTGGTCAACCGATTTGGTCCAAAATCAATAGGGTTTTTCCTATGGACTTTTCATTTATAGTGTTCTGCCCAGGGGCAGGTCTTTCATTGCAAACTCAGATTTCTCCACTCTTCCATTCTCTCAGCCTTCCTTTTCTATCATCTATCATCCATCATCTGGTATCTTATTCTGCCTCGAACCTTCTTCGCATTTATCATCCTTTCCATGGCATCCTTCAGCAGACAATTTTTTCTTAGCCAACGTCCCATCCAATTTCTTTTCCTCTTTCTGATGATTTCCAATAAAACTCTTCTTTCTCCCACTCTGTCTAGCACATCTTTATTTTTAACTTTATCTGTCCATGGTATTCGCTCCATTCTTCTCCATATCTACATCTCAAATGCTTCCAGTCATTTTTCCTCATTCCGTCGTAATGCCCAAGTCTCTGCCACCATACAATGCTTCACTCCACACAAAGCACTTCACTAGCCTTTTCCTTAGTTCCTTTTCCAAATGCCCACAGAGGATTTTCCTCTTCCTCTTAAAAACTTCTTTCGCCATTGCTATCCTCTGTTTTACTTCTTGACAACAGCTCATGTTTCTATCGATAATACCACCCAAGTATTTGAACCTGTCTGTTTGTTCAATAACCACATCCTTAATTCTCAGTCTACCTTCTTGAGTTCTAATCCAATAACCATGGTCTTCGTCTTATATATATATTTATCTTCATCCCATAGTCCTCACATTTGTCATTTAGCTCCATTAGCATGTTGTTCAGTGTTATTTCATCTTCAGTGTATATTAAGTTTCATGAAAATCTGATAAAGAGTGTTCGAGTTATCACGCGACTACCAAGTAATCTTAGGTAGTACAATCTGTCACTTAAAAACCCTAAAATAAATTTAAACTGCATGTAAAATTTACAGAATATGGTACGAGAAACAAACTATGGGCTTCAACAGTAAGAGCTTGAAGTCATTGGACTCATGGTAGGAGCAAGAGGAACTGTTACAACTTTCATGTTGAACACCTTCAAGAGATTGGGACTTCCTCCATCAATTATAACTGCTTTAGCAACCCTCAGAGGATCTGTTTCAATACTGGGGAATCACATATATAAATCCTAATCGTAACTGTTTGTATTAATTTCTCCTTAATTTTATTCTCTTTTTCTTTTCAATGTTCTATGTTCAATTACCTTTTTGTTTTTCTTTTATGGTACTCTTTGTCTGTGTAGGCAACCCATAACTATGGGAAGATTAAATAAATAATTATGTTAGTCGTTTCCTATGCAGTCCGGCACGGATTTATAACTCGGGTGAGAAATTGAGTCTCGTGAAATTTAAGGGTAACTCCCTCTTTGGTGCTAGTCTCGGCTATGGCATTGCATTTTTCAGTCTGACTTCACCTTTCCATCTTAGCCTACACACGGCCAGTGTGAAAGAATTATCATTCCACTGTGACCTACTAGTGGTTTTCTATAAAGCCCGGGTCTTTAAGCACTTACAGGTTGTAAGTCGCCACTGGGTTGTATCTCATACTGAGAACGCCTGGTGGTATACTGGGATTGTGAGTCAGTTGGAGAATTTAATGTTGTACCGGCACGTTGGCATGGTAGCTCAGTTGGTTAGAGCATCGGCACGGAGAGCCGAAGATCCTGGTTCAAATCCCGGCTATGGCATTGAATTTTTCAGTCTGACTTCACCTTTCCACTAACCAATTTGGTTTCATCCCTAAGATGTCTATGGAAGATGCTGTACATAGTGTTATTCAATGGATCAAAAAAGTCTTCAATGAAAAATGATGGGACGTTTAATTTCTTTAGATATATCTGGGGCATTCAATAATGCATGGGGCCTAAAACCCTTCACCAACTGAAGAAAAAAGATTGCCCGAAGAATCTTTACATGATAATCCAGAATTATTTTGTACATCGTCAAGTTTTCCTTACAATGTGCAGTTCAACAGTCGTAAGAAATGTTACAAAGGGATGTCCCCAAGGTTCTATACTTGGTCCTGGTTTCTGGCTAATCTTATATGACTATTTCTTACAGCAACGGCTTCCTGAAAACTGTACTTTTATAGCTTAGGCCTATGCACACGATGCCCTTCTTCTAATCAAGGCTAATACTATTATCAAATTAACAAGAACAGCTAACACAGCTCTGGAAACATTATTTGAGTGGGATATCGAAAGTAAATTACATTTCAATCCATTCAAAACATATGCAATACTTACACCAAGGAAAACTGAACTTGCTACTCCATTAATTAAAACGAATGAAATAGCTATTAAAACAGTAGATAATATGTCATACTTAGGAGTAACAATGATGCCTTGGTTATTTCTGGTATCGAACCATAGATCTTGGGTTTATTCGAGAAATTTGTGTGCATCCATTGTTTGGATTCTTCTTTTGATTCTGGATTGTCGTAACGAATCTACGTTTCATCCCCTATCACGATGGATTTAAAAAACTCGTTCCCGTGCCGAGTGACTTTTATATTTTTTCGGCAACTGAAGAAAGTTCTGGGGGGGGGGGGGAGCGCTTCTACACCAACGAAGAACTTCAAAATGCCGTGGAATACGCTGGCGACAACCGTCTATGAAGATATTGGGAATTTGGTACCACCCTACGATAAATATCTCAGTCGGAGCGGCGACTATGTAGTGAAGTAGTAAATGTTCCAAATAAAACAGTTTCGATTTTCATCAGTGGCGGCTCGTGTATAGGCACTGTGGAACTCCAAATCCCCTTCCAATTTTGGATTGTTGGACTTTTTTAATATTGGCTTTTTGGACTTTTTTAATTTTGATTTTTGTATTTTAAAAATTTTTGATCTCTTAATGTTTTAATTTTGGATTTTTTAATTTTGGATTTTTTAAATTTTGGACACTTCAATTTTTTTTATTTCTTGGTTTTTTATTTTAGGATTTTCAATTTTTTTAATTTTGGATTTTTTATTTTTGGTTTTTAAAATTTTGGATTTTTAATTCTTTTCATTTTGGATTTTTTAAATTTTGGATAAGCTTAATCATTGAGTTGATTGTTTTCTGTGCAGTCCGTTCCGTCACACCCCACTAATTTCGTGACGATTTTGTTCGTAACGCAAGTTTGGGTTAGCTCTCGATTTACTCCTAGCGTGGCTAAAGAAGTTTCACTTCAAAAATATTGTTCTTTTAGGGTTTTATCAAGTTTCTGAATAAATTTTCTCTGTATGTTTGTATCCTTTTACACAATTTTAAAACAAAGGCTAAAAATTTTCTGGAGCAGAACCCCCACTAATTTTAGCTACTAGCCGCCACTGCTTTACACTATGGTTTTCATTTGGCGACCGATCGGACCTTGAAAAAAATAGCCCTCGTAATACTGCCGCCCTAAGCTACTATTGGCTTGTATGTTTCCTTTTACACAATTTTAAAACAAAGGCTAAACATTTTCTGGAGCAGAACCCCCACTAATTTTAGCTACGAGCCGCCACTGATTTTCACTATGGTTTTCATTTCGCGACTAATCGGACCTTTAAAAATGAGCCTTCGTAATACTGCCGCCCTAAGCCTACTATAGACTTCTTATACTATATGCTTATACATGAATGGAACAAGTCAGCGACTTGAGAACTCACCTTGGTGGTTGAGGCGTTGTTGGCAGAGTTGGCAGAGGCGGGTTCGCTGGCTAGCAGCTGTTGCAGTTGGCTAGGCGCTGATTTCGTGGAACTCGATGACCCACTACTACTACTTGTGGCGGAGGCGGAAGTGGTGGTTGTGGAGGGCGAAGAACTGGCGGGGTACGGGGGAGGCGGCGCCGCGGGGGTGGAATTCTGTTGTGACGGGGGTGGCGCGTATTGGATACAAGAGGAAGCAAGCGGCGACGCGTCGTCCGAGCTGCCCCCCGAACCACCTGACGTGGCCGCGGTGGTTGTCGTAGACGCTTGAGCCGTTGAGCTGCTTGACGCCGCATTGTTGTTGGTGTGATGGTTTTCCGTGTGACGCCGTAACGACCGGGCGTCACAGTAGGATTTCCCGCAACCTTCCGCTTTACACTCGTACGGCTTTTTGTTTCGATGCGTCAACATATGTCCGTTCCTGCGAACATAAATCAAGAAAAACATCTCAGCGTCTTGAATTGAAAACCAGTAACGTATTAGATGTTTATTCATGTTTGTGTAATAAATAAGTTAATTAGTTTCACAATAATAATAATAATAATAATAATAATAATAATAATAATAATCTGAAGAGACATGATGAAGTTGCCAAAATAATTTATCAGAAATTAGCTCAACAGCATAAGCTAATTGAGGACTGTAGCCCATATTATGCTTATAGTCCTCCTAGTATCATAGAAAATGACAGCATTAAAATATATTGGAACCGCAGTATCCTAACCGACAAAAAAATAAGCTGCAACCGACCAGACATAATATTGGTACATAAATCCATAAACAGTACTTATTTGATAGATGTATCAATACCCAATACACACAATATGCATGCCGTTTGGATTGAAAAGGTGGGTAAATACAAAGAACTGGCTGATGAAATCAAAGAGATGTGGAAGCAGACATCAGTACATGTGGTTCCAGTGGTAATATCGGCTACCGGTATGGTCCCAAAGAAGACGATAATGAGCCTAGAGAAGCTGAATCTACAAGCCTCGCTTTGTGTCCAATTGCAGAAGGCAGTCATATTGAACACCTGTGCTATAGTCCGAAGAACTCTTGGAAAAGACTGTTAGTTGTGTAATGATAACTTGCTTAATATGCCGTTGTCATTATTTCAAGAATTATACCATGTGGAAATGAGAAGACATAAAATAATAATAATAATAATAATAATAAAAGTTTTTATTTTATCTGACTGAGATAAGGCCTTAAGAAATAACAATGAGTGAAAGTTTCTCGGGTGGTCAGCGAGGTGTGGAAGAAATAACAATAGTAGGCTAATAAGTTAATAAGAATGATATAAATTAACTAATATTAATAATATAATATAACTTAATATAATATAGTATAAAGAACGTAAAATAAAATAAAATAATATAATATAAATAACGTAGCCTAATGTAATGTAATCATGGGCGTACGGTAAGGGGGGGTTCAGGGGGTTGAAACCCCTCCCGAAATATTTGCAATATTTTGAAGATTATAAATCATGGAACATATTTTACAATTTCGTACATATCAAAGCAGTAATTTATTTAAGATTCAAATTTCAAAACCTCGTGGTGTTGATAGTTTTTCAGCTTAATAACAGTGATGTATTACTAGTAAACAAAAAACCCTTTGGAATCTGTCAAACGACAACTAGAATACTCCCGCCGAAATCCATCAACCTGTTTGTCAACCCAACAGTAATCACGAGCTCATCACAACATTATCATGAAGTAATCGGCATTAATCGGGTTTTTCCACCGGTGGATTTACAGATGACTTTAAAAACGTTCCCTATGCACCATACCATATTATGATAATTTTTAAAAAGAAAGTTTTTATTTATAGACTCAAGAAATGGATAGAAATCTCAAGAAAAACAGTTTCAAAGACTGAGCTGCATATTAATTTATTACAGTGTATTAATTATGACAATACAGCTGTTTAGTAATTTTAAAAAAGTAATAATTCACAATGTAGGCAAGGACATGAAGCTGAGACGATTTTACATTGAGCCCCTCCCGAACAAAATTTCACCGTACGCCCGTGAATGTAATATAATAAAATATAATACAATATAAAATAAAATCACGTAAACTGATGTAACAAAGTGCCAGTATGTTTTTTTTTAATCAGTTATGACTGCAATTATGATATGCAGAATGTGTTTTTTTTTAAATTGATTTCCAAGTTAAGCTCCAGATTTATTCATTAAGCAGGGCTTACGGAAGAAGAAAGGTCTACCATCTCGGCCACCTGGGTCATTTTAACGGTCTAGTTGGATAAGCGCTTGTAAATCAATATGTTTTTTGTCATAGCTACCTGTATTTTAATTTCCAAGGCCTTATACGATCACAGTAAAACAATAGGCTATGTTGGCAAGATAACTGATTTTCATTTTTTTTATAAATTCTTTCGAATACGTATATTACCATAAAATAGACACTAAATTGAGCATTACTCCGAAACAGGTCAACCGATTTTATCCATTATGAATAGACGTCTTCCCATGGACATTATAAATGTGTATACCAAGTTTCATAAAAATCCGGTAAAGCGTATTTGAGTTACCGCGTCTTTAAAATATACACTAAATTGGGTTTTACTCCGGTACCGGTCAACAGATTAGGTTCAAATTCAATAAGGAACTTCTTATGGACGTCATAAATGGGTATACCAAGTTTCATGGAAATCCGTTACAGCGTATTTGAGTGATGGCGCCTTTCTATTAGAAAGGCGCCATAATCTATTAAAATAGGCACTAAATTGGGCATTACTCCAGTACCGGTGAACCGATTTGGTTCAATATCAATAGGGTTCTTCCCATGGACATTATAAATGTGTTTTCCAAGTTTCATGAAAATCCGAAAAAGCGTATTTGAGTTATGGTGCGTACAGACACACGGACAGACAGACGGACAGACATTTTTTCGTCCACCACACAATCTCATAAAGTACCATACTGGCACTTAATAACTGTCGAGGAATTATTTCTCTCTTTTCAACATCATACAAAATTCTGTGTAATCTACAAAATATTACGTGTACTTGGAGCTGATGAAGCGAGCAAACAGGAGAAAATTATTTAAAAATAGAAGTTCATTATAATTAAAACTAAAAGTCATTAACCGATTGAATTCATGTGATGTAGGACTTTAAAAATTTTAAATTGGAAAATTCACTTTTTGAAAATACGTAATTTTATTAGGTCATATTTAGGGTTTTTGGGTTATTTTTAGTCATTTTTAAGGGGAGATGGTAGTTACCGCTAGCAAAATGATAGAAAATATAGCGTATGTTCAAAAAGCCATAACTCAGGTGTTAACAGTCAGATTTAGTTGAATTTTCTTATGCTTTGCAAGTGCGCTCTGCAGTTTAAAATAAGGAGAGAATGGTTGTTCTAGAACTAGCTGTTTGGTAGGAAAGAATTTTTTAACACATAGGTGATAATTTTGTTTTACATTTACTTCCCTTGACATAGGTACGCTTTATTCAATTTTTGTAGCTTAGATTTTTGTGAAACTTTGGGAACTTAATAACAATAGGTACTACTATTTACCCTAGCACAATCAGCCTAATATGTACAATATTACTGCATGAAAACTGCATAAAAACTTCACGACTAAAAAAATACTTTTTTTAAAAATAAAAATAGTTGAAATTCTTTATAGTCAAGACTTTTCCCATAATTCTGCTAAGGGAGATTTGTCATCCATCTGTAATGAATTCCTGAAAGTTTCATTATTTTAGCATGAATAGCTTTTCAGAAAATGGTACCTGAAGTACAAAAAATGTGATTTTACAGGAGAGCGAAAAGAAAATGACGTGCCTTATGGTATTTTATCCATTTTAGAAAGCTCCAGGTCGCTCTGCTTGGCTTAATAATAACGCAACATACAAGACCTATACATAAAAATGTTTAGAAAACTATGCTCTATTACATGAGCCTAAGAAAAAAAATAGATTTTTTTGACACTGATAACTACCATCTCCCCTTAAGGTCATATTTGCAATCATTTTCTACTTTTCTTAGGTCATAAACATCCGAACCCTACTAATCAGATATCTATCCAGGTAAGTGTGCTAGAAAGTTTCCAATGTACATACTAATTAACATACTGATTTAAGAATGAACTTACAGATGGTCCTGCCGTTTGAACGCTTTGCCGCACATGCTGCACACGTATTTCCGCTCGTCGCTGTGCGTCAGTTTGTGCTTGGCGAGAGCTGACGCGTTGCCGAACACTTTACCGCACACCTACAACACAGCAAGACAGGCATAACATTAGTAGTAATAATAATAATAATAATAATAATAATAATAATAATAATAATAATAGCACAATTACAGTAACCTCTGTACAATAATAGTGGAAGTCCAGTCACAACAAATCACTAATTAGTGTGCCTCACAGTATTGCACTATGACATAACTTGTCTGTCCATGAGGTAGACCATTAAGGGCATGCAGTCATAGGAGAGAGGTTCCATCTGGAGCTGTGAAGTGAACTCTGGCTTAGCTCAGTTGGTAGAGCAGTTGCAAGGATAGCCAAAAGGTCCTGGGTTCAAATCCCAGTGTCGGAGGTTTTTTTTTTATCCTACAATATTCTCGGGGTACGCCGTAGCATAGTGGTTGAGGCGCTGCGCTGCAAACCGGAAGGTCGCGGGTTCGATCCCCGATGAGGTCATTGGAGTTTTTCAATTGCTCTAATCCTTCTGGTAGCACCATGGCCATGGGGTCGACTCAGCATCCTACAGAAATGAGTACCAGGAGCAATCCCGGGGGTAAAGGCGGCCGGTGCGTAAGGCTGACAACCTTACCACCTTCACGTGCCGATTGTCTACAAATCTGGGAGCCTCCACCTCCTGGAACCTTCTGGGCCTCCGTGGCCCCTTTACTTTACAATATTCTCAATGGTAGGCCAATATTTTAAAACAGTAGGCCTACTACTGCTTCAAACTGTCTCTGTTGAAACATAATCAATTACCTACAATAATAGGCCTACTGATAATGTGGAAAAGGATTTCGTAAAGATTATTTTTAAATATTGTTTTCATAACATCTCGCAACGGCCCCAAATATTTATGTAGGAGGCCTTGATATAGCGTCTACCCAGTTGGATACGACACTGACTGCCTCTACAAGCTGTTGCCATGGGTACGGGAGCATCCAAAGCCCACGGCACTGAGTAATTGAATCGCGTTGATTCTGATATTAAATTAAAGGCAGCCCTTCCCGTCTCAACTGTTGTTACCATAACATACCAAATCCTTCCCTGTTCGATCAAGAGGATAAGCTCTGTCGACTTTTCCCCTTTCTTTCTCCCTTCTTCTATCAGCCCGCATCGTGGATTATGACGTATGGACCGCAATCCATAGCTGGATCGGTCATGGGCTACACTGTTATAGCTGTACAATTAGATACGCCATCCTCCTTCTAAATACACAAGTTATACGTCAAGCTATGAAGTAGTTTTGTATATATATATATAAAATCACACACATATATATACTATATTAAAAAGCGTTGTCTCCATGCCTTATGTTGGCAGCCATTCACCTGAAAATCAATAACGTATTTCTGTGCGTTTACATGAGTAGGCTATATGTGGCAGGGCAGCTCTTCGCTCCAATATGGCTCCACAGTACGTAATACATTACAATAAAATCTACTATTTATTATTTAACGAATATTACTGGCTGTCCAAAAATAGCATTGTAAAATTATTTTATTTTACGAGTAGGCCCAAAGAAGCGAATCATAACAAACCTTTAAATGCAATTCAATTTCTTCCACAATATACATACGTATGCCGGACTGCAAGGAAAACAGTTAACAAAATGATTAAATCCATAATAATTTATTTCTTGTACGTTATTGCATAAATTATACATGAAATTATTTTTATTTGTCGAGCGAGGTTGCTGAGATGGTAACGTCTTGGACACGCATTCGGGAGGTCCCAGGTTCAAATCCTGTGGCCGGCCAATTTGACATGGGGTTTTTTCATGGTTTTCCCAGTCGTAAAGGCAAATGCCGAATTGGATATTTACATACCATGAATCATCCTCGCCATTTCATCCTGCATCATATCCATTTAAAATTAATATCTGTTGAAATTTACTCCATTAAATACACCGACAATAGAAACAATTGACAAGCATTAGTTCCATGGCCTACTCTAGTGTACAGACACAGATCCCGAACTTCTTATATAGCCTGGAAGCTAGAAGGAGTGTAAAGACGGCTGAAATAAATAAATAAATATATGTTTTTATTAAAAATTCTTTGGCATATATTTTTTTATATAAATTTAACACAATCTACTCTATTACATAAGACACATTATGCAATTCAGGGTTAAATCCATCAGGATTGTTCAGTGGCGGGGATTTTTACTTTTTAATAATTTGACATACGAGAAAGTTATTCGGCATAAGAGCCAGTAAACTGATTTAGTTTTTTAATAAAAAATTGTTCTACCTTGCTGGCCCCTCTTGACCCACGGACCCCGTCCATCTGAGGCCCTGGATACGTTATCAGTTTGCGTAGTACAAGAAGTCACTCCGCAGCACTTGTGCAGAAGAAAATCCGCTAAGAAACGGAATTCAGATGGCACCGCAAGCATATGGCTATAATGTACTGATATAATAAAACTAACATAAAAATCGCCTATTTAATGAAGACGTTGAAAAAATTTTCCGTTTTCTTGAAGACACAAATTTACTCACTTTAATTTATTTTTGAAAACTTTATTAAATATTACTAGGGCAAGACATTTGATGATTTTGCATCTTTTTTATAAGAAGGTTAAAAGATAGCTCGAATATATATAAATGTATATCATGAAATGATTGATTAAATGAGGGCAATGTGTTTTTGCATTTTTTGCTTTATTTTGCAAATCCCAGTGTCAGAGGAATTTTTCTCCTATAATATTATCACACTTTAATGTGTTGAAAATAAACAAACTAATAAAATGCCATTGAATACAGTTTACTCAGAGGGATAAAGTCATAAATTTCGAAAATTATAAATTTAAAACCAGCTAATGAATTTATTTCAATAGTGCTTTTGGGGAAACATTGACCGCATTGGTGCTAGGAAGGATAACATGGCCTACTCTGGTATACCTGCTTCGAGTCTGAAAGGAAGACAAGGAGAAACATCACCTTCGCGAGGGTGGCGAACATAACCAGAGTTGTGGAGATATTTAATTGCGGCTCTGTAGAAGAAAGCTGTTTATATATAATATACACCCTCATTTTCCAAGTCTAGAGTCCTAAAAGAAAGAAAGAAAAACAAAAAAACTCATGACCTTATGGTTCTAAGCCAGGGGTTTCCAGCTAAATGCTCAGTGACGTCATAGCGAGCGTCTCTAGTGCTCCGTAGCAAGGCAGGTAGACAACACGGAGCAGATGGAGCAGGTTCACCCTGTCAGAGCAGTGGCGTATAATAAGGAAATACAACGTAGTGTAGTAGTGATGCATGCTACTATAATAATAATGTGTTAACACTTTAATGCACAGCATGTTGAACTTAAAAATAATAGTAAAATGGTACGAAATGTAACTAAAAGGAAAACACTACAACTTCTTTTGCGAATAGCAAACAAAAAAAATTGAACGAAAAAAGAAATGAAACAACAAATTAAGGTGACTAGTCGCATTCCTGTGAATTATTTTTCATTAGTTTTTCCAGACTTCTGTGAAAGTTTCGACTTCACAAGTTCCTCAATATTTGGATAGAGATATCGAGTCACAGATAACCTAAGTGTAGACTGTAAGCTCTTATTGGACATCTGGCTTCTATAGCGAGATTTGTTAATTTTCATTAGAGAAAAAAACTGCTCGCAGACATATGGGGTTCCAAACATACACAGCATTCTAGCGGCCATTTGATGTATTCAGCAGCATGGCACGAGTAATGTCTCTGTAAATTGAATTTCTTCACATACTGCATTTCTTTGGAACATACTAAACATTTTGCTACTGTTCCAGTATCCGTAAACATAAACAACTCTTCCCAAATAGAAAGAAATTTAGGTTGAGTAGATGGCTTTTCAGTAATACTACTCGTTGAAGCCATGACTGTACACTGCAAATACCATGATACAATGACTAAACACACAACCGCGCCACTGCTCTCGCATGTTGCTCCGTACCGGTTTTATGCAAGAGAAACAAGCTCTGACGTCATTCCTCAGTCAGTTGGAAATGCCTGTTCTAAGCTATCGACACCATGGATAATTTTTCTCTACGCTCGAGATTGCTATTACCAACGTAATTAAAGTAGACATTCTTTTTTATCAATTGCAATCTTATGTTAGTTACTTGTCTAACTATTCAAACATTACCTTATGTTATATTGCAGCAATTATTATACTATGTCTGAAAAGTTGTTGTCTTTCTCTATGTTAACAGCGGGAAATTATCTGCAGAACATAATACCCTAAAATTCGGTAACGGAATTACTTCAAATAGTATACATATTAGAACTGATAAATGATTTTCCTACACAAAATACGGACGTTGGTTGTTCAATAAATGAGCAAGCTAAGTATTACGCCATAAGAATCTTACATTTTTACAATTATTGCATAACCTGTCAATAGACCAAGTTAGCGCATTCTCAAGACACAATAATATAGAAAATAAAAAAATAATTTAAAAAAATAAAAATATAAGGATTATAGTCCAGTCTGATTGATGTTAAATAGAAATAAGACAATATTAGGATTACATTATTACGTTATTATTACTATTAAAAAATTCATCTATGTTACAAAATATGCCAATTCTCTGATACGATTCTCAAGAGTGGAGTAACTAAAATCAATTATACCAAAAGTCCCTCTTGATGGATTCCTGGCCAACCAGTCATGTGCTCTTATCTTAAAGAAATTTACAGGTAAATTTTGATAAATTATTGGTAATTTATTAAATAGTGTCTGCCAATAATTTGACAGCTATTCAGACATTTTAATAGCCCATGGTGTTGTATATAAATATGGGTATTGTATATGGTATTATTAAAGACATGTTGCACCAGACTGAAGTTGCTTCAGTTGAATCGTTTTAGTCCCATGCTACACGCATAGGCGACAAAGCGCATTCGACATGGGGAGACAAATGCCGCATGCGGCATATGGAATTTTTGTGGCACATTGTCGCACGCCTACAATCAGGCAACACTAGGATACAAGTAGCATGCCACATGTCGTTCAGTGTTGCTTCAGTGGAATTGCGCCTTTAGAGATAGGAAATCTAATTCGCTTTGAAGATTATATTCAATCTAATTGATTTATCAAAATGATTCGTTCGATTTTTTCGTTTGAAATATTACTAATTCCTTAGCGTTAACTTTCAGATCATTAGATGGCAGCACGTTGAGGATAACTGAATCCAGTATTAGAAATGAAACAAAGAATGTGATGGAGCTTAAGGAAAAAGACATGAATTGACAACCCATCATAAGAGGGTGGTGGGTGATTGATAATTTATTATACGTAAGGCATAATCAATATGCACAAGTAATACAAATAGTAATATTGAAGTCAAATAAATAGAGAATTATTGAAATATTATATATTTGTTCGTCTTAAACCCTCACAAAGACAGGGAAGAACAACAAGGAACCTGAATTCAGTTGCTATGAGAACTGATTTGCTTCTGATAAATTCTTTCTAATACATTACCCAAAAATAGGCAATAACTTGGGCATTACTCCGGTACCGGTCAACCGATTTGGACAAAAATCAATAGGTTTATTCCTATGGACATTATAAATGCATATACCAAGTATCATGAAAATCCGATAAAGCGTATTTGAGTTATCGCGCGTACAGGCACACGGACAGATGGAAACACATTTTCCCGTCCCCCGCACAATCTCGTAAGTACCCTTTTGGGCTCTTAAATAACTTATTTTCTGCATATCATAATTGCAATTATCACAGATTAAACAAAAGCATTCTGGCACTTTGTTAAATCAGTTTACCTGATTTTATTATTAACTGCCAGATTGGTACTCAATGAGTTTGAGTGGGGGACGGGAAAATGCCTGTCAGTCTGTCTGTCCGTGTGTCTGTACGTGAGATAACTCAAATACACTTTATCAGATTTTCATGAAACTTGCTATATGCATTTATAACGTCCGTGGGAAGAAGCCTATTGATAATGGACCAAATCGGTTGACCGGTACCAGAGTAAAGCCCAATTTAGTGCCTATTTTATGGTAATATATTTAAAAAAATTTAACAAATGCAAACCAGTTATCATGACAACATATTGTTGTACAGTATTCATATACGGCTTTAGTAGTTGCAATATAGTTAGCTTTGACAAATAACACTACCCACATATTCCTTCACATATGCATATCAAACTAGACCTTTATTCTTCCGTAAGCCCTGATTAATGAATCGATCTGGAGCTTAACTCGGAAATCGATAACAAAAATAACTTATTTTCTGTATATCATAATTGCAATTATCACTAGGGGGCGGATTTCTATGAGATGCCATATTTTTCCCCTTTGCATTATTTCAATTTCAGACTAATTTAAACCCGATTCCAAGCATCCTGGTGAAAATGGAACGGCTTTTATTGTGCATATAACTGCATATTTAGGAAATTTTCAACTATTGTAGCATATTTAGGTAATATTTTTGGCATATTTGTGTGCATATAAATGAAATTTGAAGTTTCATATCTTATTTTGTAAAAATGCATTATACTGATACTTTTTGAGAATTGACAGATATTTTAATAAAATGTATTGTAATGAAACTTTAAAAAATATACACAATATGAAAGTGATAAAGTCATATTTTAAATTTTATTGGTCATATTTTAATGTTTTTTAGGTCAAAAATGCATGCATGTATCCTATTTTTTTAGGTCATAGAAATCAGCCCCCTAATTATCACTGATTAAACAATAGAATTCTGGCACTTTGTTACATCAGTTTACCTAATTTTATAATTATTTATTTTCAAAATGGAGGACCAAATCGTCTGCATGATTAATTAATCATGTTGAATGTTCGGTTTTTCATTAGGCAAAGTTGCATTACCTGCTGCATTCATGGAGAACTTCCTGAAAAGCATGGCGTAGCTTTTCGTTCGAGGCTTGTCCTGTATAAAAGATTAATTGAACAGCCCTGTGTCGTCATCAAACAGACGTCAAAAAGAGAAACTGCAAGCCCTGAGGGGATTTTTTTTGTAATGGAACAATTTAAATGAAAGTAGAAGGCAGGGAGGAAGCCGTCCAAATCAATTGGACATAATCCTTGCAATGAAGGTATAATTAGAAGCGGAGAGAAGCCTGCACAGGTATATTTCGCTTCGTTAAACATCCCGCTGACTGACTGACTGGCAGACTGACGGGATTAAATCCAAAGCAACTAACGCAGTCCATTCTGGAAGCGCATAGCTAAAAACTAATAAACGGCGCAAAATATGCTGCACAAACGTTCTCACACTACATATGTGCAAAGATTGTATTATTGACGTTTTTAGGTTGACGAAAGAAACCGGTATTTAGGCCTACCATTCATAAATGTACAACTTCCAGATTAAACAGATTTAAGAATCCTACACCGATTTTTTTAATACAGGGTGTTAATGAATAACACCGAAATATTCTGGAAGAGCATAGTTAAAAACTAATAAACGGCGCAAAATATGATGCACAAACGTTCTGACACTACATACGTGTTAAGATTTGCATTAGTGAGGTTTTTATATTGGCGTAAGAAACCAGTATATATACCATTAAAAAAGGTACAACCGCCAGATTAAACAGTTTTAAGAATCTTGCCGATTTTTTTATATAATATTTTTGCACGATGTAACTAATTAGTGGTACTTACGAATATTGTTGCCGTGGATCGTAACTTGACATTCCCACACGCTTTGAAAACAAAAGAAATCTCAGTGCTGAAAAAATTTCTAAAAATCTATTTATAGTAAGTTATATTATGTAACAAAAATTTGTAATTATTTGTGTAAAAAAAAGTGTTTAAAATTAGGGATGGGTCGGTACCAGATTTTTTCGATACTCAATACCGTTACATGATTTTTCCCTCGATACTCGATACCGTCGACATTTCCAGTTTCAATAAATAAATTCATTAATTCAATAAATAGGTAGGCCTACATTAAAAATTAAAAGTTGAGAGAACTGTGTAGTACCAACTAAATTAATTAAGTGTGCATATTTAATGAGACAAAATTTATTATCATCAGTAGCCTATAATAATTATTTTAAAACTTTACATTAAAACTAAAATTAGTTTTTGAAACAGTCCACTTATAAGTTTTTGTTCAAAAATTACAATGGGGTTTGGACAATCAGCTTCCTCGTTGGTTGTAATTGAAACGTTTGACAGGAAACTAAACAATTAAGAATCTCTTCTGTTTGGATTTTAAAAGTAGGAAAGTCTTTATTTATGAATAGACAAAAGTCACAGAGTGGTTTTCTCCATTTCAATGAGAAATAGAAGTATTTACTATATTTAGTAGACTACTAAAAGCAGAAAGAGATACCGCGTTTACTTAAATTGCAGAATTACCAAAGTATCGAAAAAGTATCGAGCGAGTTTTCTGAAGTATCGCTCGATGCCGATTCCATGAAAATATCTAGAGTATCGAGGTATCGAGGCATCGAGGTATCAAAAGTATCGACGACCCATCCCTATTTAAAATTTAAATTAATGTTTTTGTATCTTTGATATGTCATAAAGAAATAAATAAGAATACAAAAATGTAAATAAATAAAATGTTATTCTCCAAAGTTTTGGCCTACCTTTTTTGTTTACACCCTGTATATAACGATTCTAGGTTATAATACCGATAGCCTGAAGCATATAACGCTATGTCATGACTAGACTTCGGATTTTAGGTAAAATCCTATTTTAATCCTTAAGTGATATACGGACGAAAACTTGTATATGCATGTTTCATAAGTGACTATGCCGAAAACTGATACTTTAATAGGACCTAAAACAGCCTATTTTTACGTTAGAGCCTAATATTGCCTATTTGCTTGTTTTTCCTCTAACATTCAAAATAAGTTATTTTTTGTTATAAATTCTAGCATTTATTTTCTGTTCGTATTAAATTTTTAGCTCGGAATGTGCAGTACATGACACATTTGTGATATGAATAAAGAGTAAGGAATGTTTCGTCTTCAGTAGAAAAATTCCTTGTAATCCCCAAGAAAATGTAGTGTTTTTCTCCCGACTCCCAGTATATATATTTCAACCCCTTGAAATATGAATAGGCTAGCGTCCGTAGCTTCTGGGCGCAGGGATTAGGTTTTCACTGTATGGTATTAATACAGGCCCTAATAATAGGTCTATATAATTCTGTGTACCATAGGCCTATATCTGTGTTTTATCATGATTATTGATTAATGGTGACTTCAATAAATATAATATTCTCCATTGCAATTGAGATACTTCAGAAAATTGGCACCTTAACGATTTTATAAGAGACTATTTTACGATTTTTAGAACCTATTTTCAAATTTTTAGAGCCTATTTTAGGTACCTAAAACAACATTTTTAGTGACCTAAAAGTCCGAAGTCTAGTCATGACCTACACTGTGAGAATCACTATTACTGATCTACAGCGCTTCTCTGCTCTGTTCTATAGTTAGCTAGTTAACGGCTTTGTATAGAATTACCAACTAGCAATCAAACTTCATGGTAATGAAAGGTAATATTCGAGTAGAAACGATTACTAGAGCTCAGGTAACAGCCATTAACATATAGCCACGCCCACATGTGTTCGCAAAGTTCACAGTGCCTTTCCTTTGATAGATCCGCTGATGAATTGCTTTACATTAACTCCATCAAAGGCAAATCTACATAAGAAAATTGTACATCGATACATTTTGAAAGGTAATTATTTTTTTCGACGACTTAACTAATTAGTGGTAATTACGAATGTTGTTGCCGTGGATCGTAAGTTGACATTCCCACGCGCAATCTTGTTTCTATGTGCGGTAAGAATTTACTTACGGCACATCATAATACAAGCCTTTATGGACAAGGCCCCCAGGACAAATAGGCTATTCGGTTCCCATAACTACAAACACATGCGAATCACTTTCTGAAATAAATGTCTCGGAAATTGAAAACTCTTTCCTCGATCCGTATGCACCGCTTACGGCACTTGTATCGCTATAGGCCTATACTATCAGCTAATATCTCAATTAATATAATTAAATTGATAGGCCTATAAATAATTATCGTGCAAAAAAATCATGCAATACTCGTGCCGTAAGCGCATAGGCTAACGGATCTCGGAAATTGAATAAACTCGGCGCAAGCGCCTCGTTTATTTCAAACTCTTTCCTCGATCCGTATGCATCGCTTACGGCACTTGTATCGCAACATACTATATTATGTGCCAGAATGGTACTTTATGAGATTGTATGGTGGATAGGAAATGTCGGTTCGTCCTTCCATGCGTCTGTACTCACGATAACTCGAATACGCATTATAAGATTTTTATGAAACTTGGCATACGCATTTATAACATCCATGGGAAGAAGCCTATTGATTTTGGATCAAATCGGTTAATCGGTACCGGAGTAATGCCCAATTCGGCGCCTAATTTGTGATAGTATATTAGAATGAATTTATCAAATGCAATTCAGTTCTCATGACGCATTTATAACGTCCATGGGAAGAAGCCTATTGATTTTGGACCGGTACCGGAGTAATGCCCAATTCAGCGCCTATTTTGTGATAATAATTATATTAGAACGAATTTATCAAATGCAATTCAGTTCTCATGACAGCGTGTTTTACACCGTTCATATGGAAGTTGCAATACACTGGGCTTTGACAAATAAAACTACCAACATATTCCTTCATAATATGCTTATCAAAGTTTAGATCTTTGTTCTTCCGTAAGCTCTGCTTAATGAATCGATCCGGAGCTTAACTCTGAGATCGATTACAAAAATTAAATTACATTATATTAAATGTACGATGTCATCACTGATTAAACAGAGACATGCCACATTAAGTAAAGAACACGAGACTTCATCTAGGGGTTATGAACATAAAATACAAGTTTCACATTTATTTGATAAAGATAGGATAAAACTTTTTTATTTGTAAACAAGAAATATTAATTGGAGTGAAATCGTGTAGACGTTATAATTTTCTCTTCTTTTTTTAGTGATTAATGTCGGAAAGTTTAAGCGCTGAGGTTTGTGTGTGCTACTTACTTAACTCTATTTTGTAATGGGAAATATGTTACAACTGCAAGAACTCTACCAAAATCGGGACAAACAAATATAAGGTGCATCTTTGCTTTGAGACATATCCCGCCCAACCCACCCTCAGTGAAGCAGTTCCTTTTATACCACGATCTAGCGAACTCTTCGAGAATGAACAGGCTGACAAACCGTTGGGTACAAGGCAAACCTGTGGGTACAAGGCAAACCGCATTTTTAATATTCGGTACAAGGGGCACTCTCGTAGTTTTAATATTTGGTACAAGGGGCACTCTCGTAGTTTTAATATTTGGTACAAGGGGCACTCTCGTAGTTTTAATATTTGGTACAAGGGGCACTCTCGTAGTTTTAATATTTGGTACAAGGGGCACTCTCGTAGTTTTAATATTTGGTACAAGGGGCCTTCTCGCATTTTTAATATTTGGTACGGTCGGGAGTGTCGGCGACAATATACAAGGATAGTTGATAATCCTACTTCGCTCAGAAACAAATGTGAATATCGAGTGGGCGGAGCTTAAAGTGCACCTTGTATTTGACTTTTGCCATTAATCACCTATATCAGCAGTTTATAGTATCAAGGTCTCCTCAAATATGTTGCTTCACATTATGCTTATCAAATTTTCTGAAGAGACCGTGGTCAAACATACAATAGTTTCTGAAATATTCCTATTAAGAATTAGGCCTAACTCCATTCGGCACTTTGTTATATCAGTTTACTTCATTTTATTGAATACTAGCATGTGCCCGCGGCTTCACCCGCGATAATTATTTCAAAAATTAACAATTAAGAGCATAATAGTTAAAACATTATATTTATTAACACCTAATCCATGTGGACTACTTACCACGATTGGATAGCGTCGCCTGGTAAAAGCGATATCAGATTCGAGTTCCTTGACCCAGAAAATCCCTGTATAGTGAGTTACGTCCAAATCGAATAATGTTTAATCATATTTAGGTCTATGTTGATTATACCTCTTCCGTGTAGGTTGAAGATTTCATATGTCTACGGGCCTTGACATTCTAAACAAATGCACCAGCGTGGGCTTACAACATTCAAGCGATCGCGATGCTTTTATTTCCACGGTATGACAAAAATAGCCAAAGCCAAATGCAATTGATTTGACATTGAAATGTATTACTGAAATCTGATGCTTCGACAGCGCTAAAATCACGTTTTCTGCCAGTTTTTCACTCATAACTCGCGAACGAAAGCTAAAATTAAAAATCCGGCTTCGAGGTGCATTCTCCCACCTTTCAGTCCATCTATGTTTAAAATTTCAGATCTCTGCGTTCAGTAGATTTCGCTGGGCATCGCGGACAGACAGACAAACACGCGGCTTCCCCCGCGATAATTATTTCAAAACTTAAGAGCATAATAGTTAAATCATTATATTTATTAACACCTAAATCACGTGGAGTGTATTCCACGATTAGGTAGCGTCCCCTGGTAGAAAAAGCGACCTCAGGTTCCAGTTCCTTGGCTCAGGAAACCCCTGTATAGTGAGTTTCGTTCAAATCGAACAATGTTTGACCATAATTAAGCCTATGTTGATATCCTTCTTACGTGTAGGTTGAAAATTTCATATATCTACGGGCCTTGACACTCTAAACAAATGAATCGTCCACGATGGACTTACAAAATCAAGCGATCGCGATGCTTTTATTTCCAAGGTAGGCTATGAGGTATGATGACAAAAATAGCCAAAGCCAGCTGTAATTGATTTAACATAGAAATATATTACTGAAACTGATGCTTCGAAATCGCAAAAAATACACGTTTTCTGCCCGTTTTTCACTCATAACTCACGAACGAAAGCGAAAATTAAAATTCCGGCTTCGAGGTGCACATTCTGACCCTTTAGTCCACCTATGTATAAAATTTCAGATCTCTGCGTTGAGTAGATTTCGCTGGGCATCGCGGACAGACAGACAGACGGAGGACAGACAGACGGAGGACAGACAGACGGAGGACAGACAGACGGAGGACAGACAGACGGAGGACAGACAGACGGAGGACAGACAGACGGAGGACAGACACTTCCTTTTATTAATATAGATTTAATCATCTATAGTAGAGTCCCGCTAGCCCGGACCCCACTCGTCCGGAATTCCGGTTAATCCGAACGGACGAACAATCAATAAGTAAATTTAGAGTTTTACATTAGATAGTGTTAAAAACTTAAGTCTACCTATGTATAATGTGCCCCGTCTATACAAGCAATTGCACAAAATGGGCAATTATTTTCTACCTGTAGATAAATTTAAATACTAACAATAAGCGGTTTAAAAGTAGTCTATCTCTGATCAAAATTTGAAAACATTAAAATAATAATAATTAAAAATTGATAGTTAAAATATGCTCCATGTCATTTCCTTCAAAGCTATTATATTACTTATATTTTTGACCTGTTCCGTTTATTGGGTAATTTTCATATTGTATGTATTTCTTGTTTCTTTTTTCTGTTTTTTCCCTTAGTTGTAGTATTTGTTTAAATATTTTTAGTATTACATTAAACATATAATATTAGTGTTGTAAAACTGGTGTTAACATAAGAGAATGTTGTAGATCGACAATGAGCCTGTTACATTATCAAGAAAATAAAATAAAATAAAAGTACAGTAGTATTAAATCTAAAATTAAGCTCCAGGAGAAGTTAGTTTATTTTATGAAATAAGGTGAATTTTTATAGTTTTTTGCACGACGTAACTAATTAGTGGTACTTACGAATATTGTTGCCGTGGATCGTAACTTGACATTCCCGCACGCAATCTTGTTGCTATGAAAACAAAACAAATTTCTGTGCGGTAAGAATTTACGTACGGCACTCATCATAATACAAGCCTTTATGGACAAGGCCCCCCAGGACAAATATTCGGTTCCCATAACAACAAACACAAGCGAATCACTTTCTGAAATAAAGATCTATCTTCAAGAATGTATATACATGATATTTTCAGGTAATATCACAATTAATATAATTAAATTGATATAAATAATCGTCGTGCAAAAAATAGCATGTATAGGCCTACTCGTGCCGTAAGCGCATAACGGATCTTGGAAAATTGAAAAAACTCGGCGCGAGCGCCTCGTTTTTTCAAACCATTGTATGCATCTCTTACGGCACTTGTATCGCAATATACTATATTATGTGCCAGAATGGTACTTTATGAGATTGTATGGTGGACGGGAAATGTCGGTCCGTCCTTCCATGCTTCTGTACTCACAATAATTCGAATACGCATTACAGGATTTTCATGAAACTTGGCATGGGAAGAAGCCTATTGATTTTGGATCAAATCGGTTGATCGGTACCTGAGTAGGCTAATGCCCAATTCAGCGCCTATTTTGTGATAATATATTAGGTTGAATTTATCAACTGCAATTCAGTTATCATGACAACGTATTGTTTTACACCGTTCATATGGAAGTTGCAATAAACTGGGCTTTGTCAAATAAAACTACGGTACTCACATCTTTGTTCTTCCGTCAGCTCTGCTTAATGAATCGATCCGGAGCTTAACTCTGAGATCGATTACAAAAAATTTCATTTTCAGTGTTACAATCAGTATTTGCTTAGCTGATTGAACGAAAGCATAAGATATAAAGTAAGGAATACAAAACTTCATCTAAGAGTAATGAATATAAAATACAAGTTTTCAGATTTATTTAATAAAAATAGGAGAAAACTTTGTTATTTGCAAACAGGAAATATTAATTGGAGTGAATTCGTGTAGACGTACTTTTCTCTTACCTTTTTTAGTGATTGATATCGGAAAGCTTAAGCGCCGAGGTTGGTATGTGCTACGTACTTTAACTCTTATTTTGTAATGGGAGATAAGTAACAGCCACAAGAACTCTACCAAAATCATCTACATCAGCAGTTCATGGTACTGTATCGAGGTCCCCTCAGATATGTTTCTTTACATTTGCTGATCAAACTGTCTCAAGAAACCGCTAAACTCAATAGATTCTTAAATATGCCTATGAATTATTAACTCCATCTGGCACTTTGTTTCATCAATTTACCAAATTTTATTCAATAACTAATCATCTACAGTAGAGTCTCGGTTAATCCGGACAGACGAACAATCAATAAATAAATTTAGAATTTTACATTAGATTGAAGGTTAAAAACTTAAGTCTACGTATGTATAATGTGCCCCGACTATACAATCAATTGTACAAAATCGGTAATATAGATATATTTACTATTAACAATTAAGCGGCTTAAAAATATGTGATAAATATTTCAAAAATTTCAAATAGTAACTTAATAATTAAAAAGTGATAGTCAAAATATGCTCCATGTCATTCTCTTTATTGAAGTCTTCCGTTTCCTCCAAAACTATTACATTACTTATGTTTTTTATCTGTTCCCGTCATTGTGTAATATATTTCAAATTTCAACCCCCTCCCCCGACCACCCCCTTGGGCCAATTTTGCTCATTAACGAACTTGTTTGAACTATTAGGCCTAGAAATAACATAATAAAATTTGGTTCAAATATCAAGATATGAAAGAATTTTTCGAAAGTTATGACATGGTATCGATTGCAATAGGTAGATTTTTCTTAAAAGTGCGTCTTATGGTCCGAAAAATACGGTATATAGTCATACACACTAGCAAATGAGGAATTACTAGCATCTTTCTGAAGCAGTGTAGTAAAGTTTGTCGTGACAGCTCTGGTTTGTGTAGAAGTGGTGTTGTACACTACAAGAGCCCACGTGTGTTATTTGAGGCACAAAGGAATGGAAGGCAAGACGAGATCCTGAAAGGCAAATTCCCGTCCTGCATTGTGTTGGGATGTCAGAGCAATTGGAGCCAACATAGGAGACATGCAACTCACAAAGCTAAATTACCAAAAGCCTTTGATTCCAATTGTACATTCCGTGGCGCTTATTACTGTGGAAGTGTTAGTTCTACTCCAGGGCACGAAATTTCAGGTCTAAAGACGGTTGCAAAACTAAGAAATTAGGTCGTTGTAATTTTTGTAAAACAACAGCCTTTTGGAAATTTAAGGACTATCCCTTCCTCTACCTGTTTTTATATGTAAAATATCACAAGCATATATCCCTTTTAAATATGCAAAATTAAGTAAATAACTAAATAAATAAACAAATTAATTAATTAATTAAATCAGGTAAACTGATATCACAAGGTGCAAGAATACTTTTGTTTAATCAGTTACAATTGCAATAATAATATGCAGAAAATAAGTTATTTTTGTAATCGAATTACGAGTTAAGTTTCAATTTTTGAATTAAGGACTTTTTCGAAATTTTGTCGAACCGCCCAGAATTTGAGTTTTATAACCGAAATATTAAGGGGACTTTTCATGGATTTTTTTTTTGAAAAATTGGCTCTAACGATTTTAATAAAAATTTAACATTGGAAACTCTTATCTATGACTAACAAAATGGCTATTTTCTGCAAGAAGGACTTAGAGGGTACTTGACTCGTTTCCATTTTCAATTTTTCTAGGCTATCTCTATTACATTAGGCGATACATGGAAACTTAGCACAGTCAAGTTGTAGAGAAAATTAAAAATAACATTTTTTTTTGTTGAATACACTTCTTTATAAAATTAATAGGTACCAAGATAAAAACGAAATAACATGACTCATGGCCGGTTTCTATAAACTCGCGAATTACCTATGGGTAAATTATCCAATGGACAGAATTTACACAAAAATAACACCACACAAACACAAATAATTTAAAGATAGCAATCACATACACTTTTGGCGAGTTTCTAGATAAATGTCCTCTGGGTAAATATGAAAATGGCAGAAAAAATGTTCATACAAACTCGGGCTAGACCTTTCCAAGGGTAAATCTTCGGGGTAATTTATCCTTTCATGGATGGCTGGATAAAATTTAACCTTTCATAGGATCAATAGTAATATTTAAACAATGAGAATCAAAGCCCTCTGAATTAAATTAACTGTACAACTCCAAGGCCTTGCTCATTATATCATTGTAGGTTAAATGGAACTAATTTGTCCATGGATAACTTACCCATAGGTAATTCACTAGTTTGTAGAAACCGGGCATTAGATGCGAATTTCAGAACATACGTTTTGATTAAAATATGAATATTCTTCTGTTGCCCATAGTAAGAAGAACACCATAATCTAATTATTGTTGTGAAATGTCGTCAGTTCACCACATCTAATGAACACACCAAAATCAATTAGAACGAGGTGGTATAGGGTAATAGGGTAGAGGTCCTGGGTTCAAATTAAATTTTGTGGCCACCCAAATTTACCAGTAGTCTCTTTGTAATAACTCATTAGTGCAGCATTTGCTTCTATTGTTCGGCTATATCTCAATGTATCCAGAATTTTTTGCCTTTGAGATTGAGGAAACCATCCAAACCCTAAGTTATTATTACTATTTCGCGGTAAAAGCACTGAACATAATGATCGACCCTGATGCTTTCCGTTCTAGATAGTTGTTAGTTTTATGAAAACGTAATAAGTAGAGACCGGATTTTAAAGGGAAAATTTTCACCCAAAAAAGGACGAAAAAATGAAAATTATTGCCAAAAAAAGGTGGGGAAAAAGGGAAAATTATTGCGAAAAAAGGTGGGAAAAAAGGGATATAAAAGTAAGAGAGTGTAAAACTTCAACAGAGAGATACATGCTTGTTTTATGTAAAGCCTTTGCTTGCTCTACAGCTGCTGATTCTGCAACATCTAATGACGGATGATATTTTTTGATTTTGTTGAAATTCTCACAGAGGAAAATTTTTTTTTTTTTTTTTTTTTTTTTTTTTTTAATAACCTTTCTTCAACATTACAATCTGTTCTATAATGAACAATAAGTAATAATGATGCAAGAATGAACATGTTACAAATATAGCCCAGTGGCTAATATTTGTATAACATAACAAATTTGTTTGACATTTAATTAAATCTGTAGATCAAGTCCAAAACTCTATTTCTATTGAGCCTACACGTGTTTGTCCCATTGTTCAGGAGATTCACTGCATATGAATTGGGGTGTTTGTTTAGACGATTCTGGTAGGTCATACTGTATTTACTTATTTCCTGTTTTACTGTTGGTATTTCAAGATCTTGATAAATATATTTGTTACTGATGTACCAGGGAATTTTACCAATAGTTCGTATCGTTTTGGATTGGAAACGTTCTAGAATTTCTATGTTGGAGTTGCTTGATGTACCCCAAAGTTGAATTCCATATGTCCATATTGGTTTAAGGATACATTTGTAAATTAGAAGTTTGTTCGTAGTTAACAACTCTGACTTGGGTCCTAGGAGCCAATACAATTTGCTGAATTTTAGATTTAGTTGTTTGCGTTTGGTACTTATATGCTTTTTCCAGGTCAAACGACGATCAAGATGGATACCCAAATATTTAACTTCTTCTGACTGAGGTAGAGTCTTACCATTGATTCTTACTGGAGGGCAAGTGCCTCGTCTTAACGTGAAAGTTACATGTAGACTCTTATCTTCATTAATTTTTATTCTCCATTTTTTAAACCAAGTCTCCAATTTAATTAGGTAATCTTGTATGTGTTGTGACGCTGTGGTTAAATCTTCATGGACTGCTAAGACTGCTGTATCATCAGCAAAAGTGGCTATAGTTGTCGGTACATCTATGGGCAAATCTGCAGTGTACAGTAAATACAACATAGGACCAAGGACACTTCCTTGTGGAATTCCAGAGTTGATAGGGTAGAGATCCGATAGGCTGTCTTCAAATTTAACTTGAAAGAATCTTTTTTCTAGGTATGATTGCAGAATACTATAAAAAGAATGGGGTAAGAACTTTTTTATTTTGAATAGCAATCCAGTATGCCATACTTTATCAAAAGCTTGGCTAACATCAAGAAATGCTGCTGAACAGTATTCTTTATTTTCAAATGCATTGTGAATGACATCTGTTACTCTATGCACTTGTTCTATGGTTGAGTGCTGTGCTTGAAATCCAAATTGATGGTCGGGAATTATGTCAGTAAGGAGTGGTTTAAGTCTGGCCAGGAGTATTTTCTCAAACAATTTAGAAATAACAGGCAATAAACTTATAGGTCTGTAAGATTTAACTTCATTTGGAGGTTTTCCTGCTTTATGGATGAGGATAATTTGTGATATTTTCCAAGCTCCTGGATAGTACCCCGACCTTATTATTGCATTAAATACGAATGCAATAAAAATCATAGCTTTATATGGCAGTTCTTTCAAGATACGACCAGTTATTAGATCATAACCAGGAGCCTTATTAGGATTCAAATTATTTTCTATAGTTTTTCTGACCTCTCTTGGAGATACTGACTGAATCGGTAGAGACATTTGGAAAGGGGCTTGAAGGTACTGATCTATCTCAGTCTCATCGTCTTGTGCCATTGAAGGAAATGGCTGGAATACTTGTGATAAATGGGTGACAAATAACATAGCTTTTTCATCACAGCTTCTAGCCCAAGTGCCATCTTCTTTATTAATTGGTGGTATGGGGTCTGTAGGTCTTTTCAATTTCTTTGTAGCTCTCCATAAAGAATAATCACTAGCTTCGAGAGGCGTTAGATTTTCCAGATATTCTTGGATGGATTGGTTTTTCATTGTTTGTATGAGCCTTTTTAGTTCTTGGGAAGCTCTGTTGAATCGCCTTTTATCTTCAGGATATCTGTGGTTCTGCCATATTCTTCTTAACTTACGACGTTCTTCTATTTTTTCTTTAACACATGATGGGTACTGATTTACAGGAGGCAGTTTTAGATTTAAATTTGGAGTGGCTTCCCATGCAGCAGATTGAATCGACTTTGTTAAATTGCTTACTGCGTCTTCTATTTCTTCAGATGTTTTGAGACTGATTTTCAATGTGATTCTTTCTTGTAAGATATCTCGGAAAGACTCCCAATCAGTTCGTCTATTGCAGAGAGTGAGAGGTCTCTGCCTGAGTATTACTTCTGCGTTCAATGACATCATAACTGGAGAATGATCAGACGATAAATCAAAAAGGGATTCTATGTGCAGATAATTCTGTGAAATACCCTTTGTTATGAAAAAGTCCAATAGATCTGGTATTTTACTTGTATCAGAAGGCCAGTAAGTGGGTTCACCAGTAGATAAGATTTCTAAATTATTATTAGTGATTGCACGATACAGCTGTCTTCCACGGGTTGTGATCAGTCGTGATCCCCAGTGAGTGTGTTTTGCATTCCAATCTCCACCTGCTACAAATTTTGAACCCAAAGTTCTAAAGAAGTTTTCAAATTCCTGGGAATTGATTTTATGTTTAGGTGGACAATAAGTAGAAGAAATAGTTATTGGCCCGAGAGCAGTATCAACTTTTATGCTAGTAGCTTGCAGGAAATCTTGACAATGTTTAGGCAATTCGTAATGTCGAATAGAATTTTTAATTATGATTGCCGTACCACCATGGGCATTTCCTGAAGGATGGTTTGTTGTATAGGTAACATATCCTCGAAATCTAGCATAGTTTTTCTCTGTAAATCTTGTTTCTGAAATGAGTGTTATATCAATTTTGTTCATTTTTATAAATAATTCTAATTCTTGTCTACGTTCAGACAAGCCGTTGGCATTCCAAGAGGAAATATTTAGAGTTTTAGCCATTTTATTTTCCATTGGCGATGGCTTTGATTAGATCGAACATGCGATCCATCATTTTATCAATAACTTTCTCTATGGTTTTTTCAAACCTAGAGAACATTTGTTCCATTGCAGTGATGATGTTAATTGACTGCTGTGGCTCTTGCCACTGAGAACTTCCCTTAACAGCTTCTACATAAGTTTTGTCTGAAGTAGTGGTACTCGGATGTTCATTAGTTGGAACTTGCGTTACCGTTGTTGTTAGAGGTTGTTTGGACACGGTTTTTTCCCTCAGTGGTTCAAATGTCTTTTGTTTATATTCCCTATAAGTTTTACATCCTCTGTAACTGGCTGGATGGTTCTCACTACAATTTACACAAATTGGTGGAGTTTCGGGTTTTTTACGGCAAGTTGTTGTTGGGTGATCTTCGCCGCACTTGACGCACCTAAACGGCCGATTGCAGTGATTTTTTGTATGTCCAAACCGTTGACATCTCTTGCATTGCACAATTTCACGTTTTTTGTAAGGGGGTTCAAATGTTACCAAAGTATGAAATAAGTGCTTTATATCAAATATTGTCTTGTTGTTGGGTGCAGGTTCCAAGTCAATGAAAAAGAGAGGCAGAGGCTCTTTTGTTACTCTATGTAGTACGTTAGTAATGTTCCTGACTACATGGCCTAGTGCCTTTAGTTCCTCTTTTATAATATTTACATCTTCACTGTGATGCATACCTCTGAGAACTACTCGGTAAGCACGCTCATGTTTTAACTGGTACGTATAATGACTAATGTCTTTTTTCAGGAAACATTCTCTTATTATTTTATAGCTTTCTATATCTATTGGCATCAGTTTGACAAGATGCCCTGCTCTCAATGTAGTCAGTGTATATTTGTCATTGGCAACTATGCCACTCATTACTTTCTTGAATTCTTGTATATTAACAATACCTGTTACAAAAATAGGTTCTGGTTTTGGTATGCGTACTTCCAGTGTAGGCCTACTGTTTGTGTTATCATCTTGTGCTGAGTCATCAGTCAGTGAGGAAAATCTATTTGAAACTGGTACTGTATAGTTTACATTTGAGGTATCAGCTAAATTTCTCCTATGGCCTTTGGAGTGTGGGACCTTATCCTGTTGCCATTGTTCGTCTGGCAGTGAGCTCGAGTGCATTGTAGGAGCAGTGCACAAGCGCTTTGAAGCTGAATTTGGTGAATGAGGATTTTCATGATGTAACTCACTATCCATGTCTTGATTCATTTCATATTCACTTGAATCATCGGTATGCAATTCCAGACTGTTGGGATTTGTTACATTTGCATTATAAGTAAATTTTGGAGCACGAATGTAATGATTGCTCATAGCGCGAGTTTCTTCCATTTGAGTATTGTCAGATGTATTTGCTTTCAACATTATTGTGGCGGAGTTCACTGCCTTATGGCGTATGGTATTTATTTTTATTACCTACTGCTACCAACACAGTAGGCAATGTCTTCAACAATCAGTCTCTTTAGGAGGCCTTTACTCCACAAACAAGAAAAATATATGGAAAAATATCAACACTAAAATTAATGAAAACAGTCTTTAACCCACAAGAAAGTTATTGCAAACACTCACACATTGAAACCAGTAGAAAAGCAACACTTTACAATCACGAATATAAATTTCAAACCTTTATATACAGGAAAAACCTATATAATAACACAGCACATTCCACAATTGAAACCAACTGAAAAACCATGGCCTCCTTCAATACAGAGGAAAATAGCACACGAAATCCATGTTCCCCACCTCGTTATAATGGGAATCTTAGGCAATGGCAAGCCTCTGATTTCCCTGTAACGCTCTATTCTGCTGGGAGGAATTATTTTTTCAATGGTGAATCAGTGAAAACAATTTTTAATGTTTTCATATTACCAAATACTGGGTAATTTACGAATTTTTCGAAATAAATTAGCAAAAAAGGTACTGGAAAGGGAAAGTTAATAAAAAAAGGGAAATGAGCCTCAAAAAGGGAAAAAAGGGACGTTAAAACCAGGTCTTTTGCAGTTGAAACTTACTCAGTATTGTCCTGTTCAATTTTATCACTTTTTGTGATGAAATATAAAAAAAGGAATTCCCTTTAAAATCCGGTCTCTACTAATAAGTAAAATTTGTCTCTATAATTTACTTTCTTCTGTGCCTTTGACATGTATTTGTGAGAAAGTTTGTGCAACATATTTTTTGCACCATTTATTTAGTTTCTAGTCTTATTTAGTCATTCCTTTGTTTATAAGATTAGACTATGTGACTGCCATGACAATGAAACGGATTATTATGTTAAAATATCACAGTAAGCTAGCAAGGAACAAAATAGTTTAAAACCTAAGAATCCGGGCCCTAGTTATAATGTTACAAAAATGAAAAGTATACCCAGTTTCTTACGTATAATTCAGTTGGAATTGGAAATTTATAACTGTCTTTGTGTATGTGTGTATGTGCACACAGTCGTGTTTACAATCTCTGTATGTGTGTCCCTTCCTCTCTCTTTCGCTTATCTACCGAAATCCTGAACTTTGTATTGGCGGTTCGTGATTTGTAGACTGCAGTTGGAGATTTAATTTGTTTTTATCTGATTACAACTTACTTTGGCCTGATTCCTTGCAGACGTGTTTCGGCGCTTTATTTTCTTCATTTGTTAACACGGGAGAGGAAAACACACCTGCACTTTACCTCACAGTCCCCTAAAATCCCTTAACAGCTTTCAGCTTTATCAGGGTTTGCAGTAAGGATTAGTGACGTCATTCAATGCTATCTCCCTTTACACATCAGCGTTCACTGTTCAAAGCGAACAGTTTTAGTTCCTACATTTAAAACTAATAACTGATTATAATTATCCTGCCGGTTGTATTATATGGATGTGAGACATGGCCCCTTACTCTTCGGGAAGAACGTATTCTGAAACTTTTCGAAAACAGGGTGCTTAGGAAAATATTTGGGCCTGAGAGAGATGAAAATGGAGACTGGAGAAAACTGCATAACGACGAGCTTCATAACCTGTACTATTCACCGGATACAGTAAAGGGTAATTAAATCACGGAGGATGAAATGGGCTGGACATGTTGCGCGCATGGGGGAGGAAAGACATATCTCAAAAGTATTGACTGGGAGACCAGAAGGGAAAAGACAACCTGGAATATCTAGACGTAGCTGGGAGATTTTATGCTCTAAAAGGAAAAATTTAATCAACAGAGCAAAAATCTCTTAATAAAAGTCTCACTTGAAAACGCGAGACGTTCATGGTGTCTCGCGAAACGTAGTGGTTCCTGTTGTGAAGTTGACATTTTTAATGTTTGTGTTATTTATTATGCTTGTATTTTATTATTTTATGAAGAAGACGACGGCTCCACGCAAGATTAAGTAACCTTTGACAACGGCTTCACATAAGGATAAATAATCTATTTATATTATAAAAGTTGCTTATCTATATCCTCTTTATACACAGGTAAAATATTTCGACGTTTTTCATTAAGAGCCTGTACAGACCCCTAGAAACTGGACGTCTGTATCTCTTAGCCTATAATGTATAAGAAAATGTTTCTTATATAGCAAAAATTAAACTCTGGCTAAGACTATAATATTCTTCGGCACTTCAGGGATTAAGCAGTTTGCCTGTTCCGTCTTGTCCTAGATCTCTTTTCTCTTTAGGTTTGTATTTATGTCCTTATATCCCATTGTTCAGTCTACCAAGCAGAACTATTAGCAATTTTAAAAGCAATTGAATGGTGCTATATACATAATACCCGATCAAGAATATTCAGCGATTCACAAGCCGCGCTTCTCTCTATTAAAAACAAATATAATCTACACAACATTGAAGTCAACATCAGAAGTCAACTACGTAAATCCGAACACATATGCCTTACCTGGATACGAGGCCACTCCGGTACTGAAGGCAACGAGAGAGCAGACGAACTCGCCAAAACAGCTACACAATCAACGGCAGCCCCATCATACACCCTATGCCCAATCTCTCACCTCAAAATGAAACTTCGAGAAAAGGGTATCCACAGATGGAACAACATATGGAAATCAACCACTTGCGGAAGGACTATCAAAGAACTCTTTTTTCCCAATGTTTCTGACCGTCTAAAAAGTACACTCATGAAACCAAACTTTATTCTGACACAATTTCTATCCGGCCACGGAAAATTTGGCGAGTACTTCCAAAGATTTCATATCAAGACAGACAGCAATACATACAAGTGCATATGTGGTGACCGTCTTCAGAATGCCAAACATCTGATGTTCACTTGCCCAGTTTTTCAAACAAAAAGATTAGAACTTGAACTACATTTAGACAAGTGCAGTGCAAATTTTCAATTTCCGCTTAACGGAGAAATTTTCACTAGAAAATGTTGTTATTTGTCATTCACAGCTTTTTTAGAATATGTGTTTAAGAGACTATGAATGTATCTTCCTGAACTTTGAATCTATATAGGAAACCTCAATTGACTAAATATAGCCCTAACATACTTAATTGTAAACTAGGGCTCACTCAATGGAGATTAAATAAATAATATCAAGCCTTGTTCGTCGATCCAGTAATCCGACTGGCTGTCTAGTTTGAAGATACTAAGGGCCGATTGTATAAACATCACTGACTGGAGATCAATTATGATCTAAGATCAGAAAATGATCTAAGTTCAGACTGGAATCGTATTGTATAACACTGATCTAAGGTCAACTAATCGAAGTTCAATTTGGATCCTAGTTCATACATGAACGCTTGGCAACATCGCAGAAACAGCTGAGTATCACGAGGCGAGAGCATTGTTACTCTGTTTTCCTTTGTATTCAGACCTTGTGCTATGCGAAAGGAAGGGAAAATATGATCGAAATTAAGCAGAAAAAGGATCGTTCCCAATTGAAATTGTCTTGGGAAAATATAAAGATATTATAGAATCCAAAAAGACGGATGCGATAATATCTGTGCAAGAGCAAAATGCGGTGACAAATGTTCTTGTAATTTCATTCCTGGCGTTATAAATCGGCTTAACATTTTCACGGCTAAGGACGAGAATTCCTGTGTTTAAGGTTAAGGAAGCTGCATGAAATGGCGAAGATTGATAATTTCGTATTAGTTGCAATCGTGGTGCAAGGGTTATTTTCGTATTATAGTAATTAGTGCAACATAATAATAACGTACAGGTTATACTGTAGAGTTATGTTACACTGCATTATAAGGAGCCTAAAACATAGCATATATACGCACAACTACTATATAGCTAGAAATGTATGCACAACTGCGTTATAGCTAGAAATGTATGCACAACTGCGTTATAGCTAGAAATGTATGAAGTTGTCTATTGTGTATTTTCTTTATATTTATCGTAACCACACAGGTAGGCCTAATATTATGTTTATAATGAGCTAATCTTATATCTCAAATACGAAAACAGCCCCTTGAACTGAGATCAGCTAGTTTGATCGGAGAAATTTCTCCAGTCAAAATTGATCCAAGTTCAGTGCGAATTGATCTCAGATTAGCGTTTATACAACAAAAATTTCCGAGTTCAGCGTGAACTGAGATCAGTTTAGTCTCTGATCCAAGATCAAACTGTTTATACAATCGGCCCTAAGTAAGTTAAGGTAATTACAATGAACTAATCCCAAGCACGAGGTTTTGCTCATTCGGGTAGACGTTGCAAGGTTGTGTATTTTTATGTATTTAAATAAAATAATAATATTAATTCGAGTTGATTCCCGACCTTGAGAATAATAAATTTTCAAGTCCTAACTATTTGTACACGCGAGGAAGAGTTGGCTAGACGTCACTTGTTTGCAAAGAGTAAAGTCTGCACTCTCTGGTACGAACCTAAGGCTCCAAACTTGTTGACATGTGTAGCTAAACTAATCAGGAGGATCAAAGTGAGGAGTAGCTAGCTGTACACGTTCCCTTACATGCCCTTACTAATTAATTATAAACCTGTGCGCCATCAAGAACCGCTTTTCGCGTTTTGGCCGAGTTAGCAATTCCCAAGGGTTTATGTAGATATCAATTTGCGTACCGCAAAGAGCTTCATGGAATAACGTAATTTGTTGAGTATACAGTCTGCCTACTTAGTGCTTGCTTTAGCTACTGAAACATGCTTTTAAAAATCTGTTCCATATGGAATCACTAAGCACACAGAAAGACGGAATCGTGCAAGTTATTATAGGTACCCCAAAGGATATCTGTGTAGCGAATTTCGTAGAGCATTAGTTAATATTACGCAGAAGTGAATAAAAATACTAATCAAAAAACACAAAAACTACTACTGAAGGCAAACGCACGAAATAAATAAAAAACAGTAAGAAGTTCTTTTAAATTATTAGTAGGCTACACTATCACCCACGATAATTAATTAAAAATAATTAAAACAGTACCTTTATTAACACTTGCATGAGAAACATTCATAGGCCTAAACTAAACCACTAATAACACAGACCAACAGCCCTTTTGGTGCCTTAGGATTTATATTTATTAATAGGTATATATAGGTCACTGATTTCAAATGCGCCATTAGTTTTGCCCTATCAGCTTTAGTTTTTGAGATATGGTATTACCATTATGCATATTATCCCATTTTACGTTTGATATAAATAAAAAAACAGTGCCTATTTTTAGCTTCTAAATCACGTGAAGAAGAAAGCAACACACTAACATTACAATAACAATATAACATGGGGTAAAAAAATTGATAATATCACATATTGTACGGTCATTTGTGACTTATGAGCTATCAATTTGAAGACCAAAAAGTAATCCAGCTGTTAGTTTTTCTGTACTTCGTACAGTTTTCGTCCTACGTGTCCAAAGTATGGTCAAGAACCTTCACTAGCTATATTATCAAGCAAGATTTTGTTCGCGAAGGAGATTATAATGGCACTCTGTATAAAAGTAGAGCCGGTAGAGAAAAACTGTTTACATATTTGGAATAATCACACTAAGAATAGCCAAAATCCGGTAAAACATCTGAGACACCAAACAAAAAGTTATAACTAGACTTCGGACTTTTAGGTCGCTAAAAATGCTGTTTTAGGTACCTAAAATAGGCTCTAAAAATTGGAAAATAGGTTAAGTTGCCAATTTTCTGAAATATCTTAATTAAAATGCAGAATATTATATTTATTGAAGTCACCACTAATCAATAATCACGATAAAACACAGATATAGGCCTATGGAACACAGAATTATATAGACCTATTAGGCTACTAGGGCCTGTATTACTACCATAACAGTGAAAACCTAATCCCTGCGCCCAGAAGCTACGCACGCTAGCATATTCAACCCCTTGTATCCCTCAATGATTCAGAGAACTAAGTTTTTTCTTTCTTCTTCTTATTTTTTATTTTTTATATTTAAATTTTTTTTTTTTTTAACTGGATGTGGGAGTCGGGAGAAAAAAACTACATTTTCTTGGGAATTGCAAGGAATTTTTCTACTGAAGACGAAACATTTCTTACTATTTAACCACGTCATAAATGTGTCATGTACTGCACATTCCAAGCTAAAAATTTAGTACGAACTGAAAATAAATGCTAGAATTTATAACAAAAAATAACTTATTTTGAACTTGAGAGGAAAAACAAGCAAAAAAGGCAATATTAGATTCTAGGCCGTTGTAGGTCCTATAAAAGTATCAGTTTTAGGCATAGTCACTTATGAAACATGCATATACAAGTTTTCGTCCATATATCACTTAAGGATTAAAATAGGTTTTTACCTAAAATCCGATGTCTAGTTAAAACACTCGTAAACATGAATGACGCGAAAATGTTTCAGCAAAACCATCATGAAATCTCCTAAGGCACTCATGAACTTTCTTTAGGGAAATTAGCTGCAAGGAATTATGAAGAAGATCTGAGTTTCTTTAGCTACGCAAACAATACACATTTTAACTTATAACGATATTTGCAAACTCTTGAGAAACAACGTAAGGGAATGCAGCATATTTAAAGTGGAATTAGCCGAGTTTGATTTTACGCCTTTGAGAGTTGCAGTCGTAAGTAAGGCTAACAAAAACAGCAAGTAGATGTAATTTTCACGCGCTGTCGGTGTTTTTCCGCTACAGCGGGTTTTATAAGACTGAATGCTTCAACAAATAAATGTGTTCGTGTTTGCAATTACGCGAGTGTTGCATGATGTATCATTCCTCCATTATTCTGGATTCTCTCTGCTATCAGGAAAATCGCTCCAGTATGAAAACAGACATTCTTGTTTCCTTTCTAGTCGGAAAGGCATTAACTACTGACATATATTAATGAGATATACATTGCTAATATTCACAACTTCTGTTCCTGGAATAAATTACGAGGGGTATTCCGAAAGTAAGTTTCGTCAGTTTGTCACACGGACACTTTATTGACCCAAAAGCAATACAGCATGGCAGCATGACCTATACACCGTGCACTATTTTTCGACATAGTCGCCAGCGACATTGAGACATTTGTCGTAGCGTGCGATCAGTTTGAAGAACCCACTGTGGTAAAACTCGGTGCCCTGCGATGCAAGGAATTGGCGCACAGCCTGCTCCACCTCAGCTTCCTGACATTACTAAAGGTTCCATACAGACCATTTTGAGTGACAAATTGATGTTCCATAAGGTTTGTGCGAGATGGGTTCGTGGAGGCCGCACTTTGCGGGGACGGAAATCGGGAGATCAATTTCAAACAGCTCTATCTCGGACAATAAAAGGTTCAGCGGCTGCAGCAATAGCTCGTTTGAAAGAGGGGAGATAGCGGTACATGGCAGTGGCGCCAAATCTCTCGTGCCATCGTGAGCGGTACACTAATACCCGCGGGCACGCCAGTCTGCTGCGACCCGCTCTTCTACGGCGCAGTGCGCCTGCGTCATGCCTCCTCCGCTGACGCCACTTCCGTCGTGGAACCAGCCACGGGTGAGGATTCGTCTGGCGTTTGTTTGGTTCCCCTGGTGAACACGCCGCTCCTGCCATACATTGACGAAACTTACTTTCGGAATACCCCTCGTACTTCAAACTACCAGCTAAAGCTTTGTTCCTTTATTAGAAACTAGCTTAAAAGAATATTACAGGAGAAAAATTCCCCCGACACTGGGACTTGAACCCAGGACCTTTGGCTATTCGCGCCAATGCTCTACCCAGTGTCGGAGGAATTTTTCTCCTATAATATTCTCATCTATGTCCAACAGAGACAATCTGTGGTTCATGAATGCTTATATATTTATCTTGAATGTTAACTGTACAATAACAGTGGGAGCCCGGTCAGAAAAATCATTACTTAGTGTGCCTCACAGTACTGCATATGACATAACCTGTCTGTGAGGTGGACCATTAGGGCAATCAGTCGTAGGAGAGAGAGGTTCCATCTGGCGCTGTGAATTGAACTCCGGCTTAGCTCAGTTGGTAGAACATTGGCGCGAATAGACAAAGGTCCTGGGTTCAAGTCCAGTGTCGGAGGAATTTTTATCCTATTATATTCTCATCTAATTTCCAACAGATACAATAATCTGTGATTCATGAATGCTTATATATCTAGCTTAAAAGACTAGGCGTCGTTCGGGTTTTGTATTTTGTATTTCGAAATTAACTTTTGAAGGACTTTCGATTTTTAAACTCCAGGTCCTTATCGACTTATACTCAAACTATTCCCACAGAAAACGCTTGATATAGCTGGTTAGGGCTTATAGAAGTTGTAGAATTTTGCATCCCATCGCTTCTACACACCACGCCCGGGAGGAGTTGAAATTAGAAGAAAAATAAATTCCGGTAACACAAAATTATACCGACTTTTATGGAATATTTCATTTCTCACTCTCATGTTACCATACAACCGTTTCGGGGCTGAAATAAAACAGTAATTCAATATCACTTTCATACTTTCCTCCCCAAAACCTGGGACATAATAATATACTGCGCGTATAGGACTAAAAAGTGTTCCATCCAATTTTGTCTCCTTCTACATGCTTAGGGCCTATGATAAACACTCATGTTTCTCAAATAATACATAACCTACAGCTATGAATAACGTATCAGTGGATAGGATTTTTAACGACTTCAGATTTAGCATACTCGTTGGCACACTCAGGCTAGACAGCTGTCCCCGCAATTCTACATCAAAATCTGAAGTGAGAAAATGATATTTTCTATGTCCAGGGATGTACTTTAAAGCCGGATTTTGAGCTGTTTCTTTATAGTTATTAACCGTTTAGTTTATGAATAATTCGCGTGTAAGTGTTAATAAATATGTTTTAATTATTTTGCTCTTAATTTTTAATCTTTGAATTAATTATCGTGGACGAAGCCACGGGCACTTGCTAGTACAGAGTTGGTCTTAAAAATGAGGAAAAATTGTGCAAGTAGTTTTGTATGAACAACGGAACTGTTTGAAGGAAAACGCCTTGTTAGTTGGCAATCCTGCTTGACGACGATGACAAAGAAGTTGCCGCATATCACGGGCGATCATCTTAAATTGAAGTGAGAATGTGACCTCAGTTGCCTGTGCCATTTTATTCAAATTTGTGTGAATAAATAACGTGATTTAAGAAAAGACAAAGGAAGGATGGTGAAATATTTGATTTTTCTTTAACGACCTTTAAATGTAAGACGTGAGAAAAATGCACTTCCACCTGAAGAATGATTAGGGACCTTTGTACCCAAAACTTCAAAACATTTCCTAAGAAATCTCTATATAGGCTTATATAAAAGGCTTTGTCCTGACTGACAGGAATCAACGTACAGCCTAAACTATAACAGGTAGAGACTTGGAATTTTGATAGTACCTTCTTTTCATAATATAGGTGCTCACTAAGAAAGGATTTTGCAAACTTCTGATTCTAAATGCCAAAAATTAAATGTTTTTGAAAATACTTAATCCCTTTTTACATAGAATTATCGAAACAAATTCACAGAAAATATTGTTGCCAATGGTATAGGTGGGTTTGGATTAAATTAAATGGATGTTTGACAAATTAGAGAAGGTATCATTATAATTCATATTATCTATATTAATAAAAGGAATTGTCCTCGATGTCAAGCGAAATCTACTGAACGCAGAGATCTGAAATTTTAAACATAGGTGGGCTGAAGGGTCGGAAAATGCACCTCGAAGCTGGAATTTTAATTTTAGTTTTCGTTCGTGAGTTATGAGTGACAAACGGGCAAAAAACGTGCATTTTTTGCGTTTTAAAAACATAAGTTTTCAGTTATACATTTCAATGTCAAATCAATTACAGTTGGCTTTGGCTATTTTTGTCATACCTTGGAAATAAAACTTTCGCGATCGCTTGAATGTTGTAAGCCCTAAATATGGTTGTTTTATTTGGACGAATCTCACTATACAGAGGTTTTCTGGGCCAAGAAACTCGAATCTGAGGTCGCTTTTACCAGACGATGCTATCTAATCGTGGTATGTAGTCCACGTGATTTAGGAGTTAATAAATATAATGATTTTACTATTATGCTCTTAATTTTTAATTTTTGAAATAATTATCGCGGGCGAAGCTAGTACAATATAATTTGAAACTATAATATATAGGCCTATTATTCAATATATAAGTAATCAGTGGGTGCCCGCGGCCTCGCCCACGATAATTAATAAGAAGATTAAAAATTAAGAGAAAAATAATTAAATGTTATATTTATTAACACTTGCAGGCGAAACATTCATAGGCCTAAACTAAACGATTGATAGGCCAAATTAATGAAACAGCTATAAATCCGGCTTTGAATTGAATTCCACGATTAGAAAGGCAGCTTGGAAAAAAACTACCTCAGATTCGAGTTCTCTGACCCAGAAAACCTCTGCATAGTGAGTCCAGTCGAAATCGACCAATGTTTATCCATTTAGGCCTATATTCATTATCCCTCTTCCGACTATGTTCAAAATTTCAGATGTCTGCGGGCCTTCGCATTATAAACAAATGAATCGACCAGGGTGGGCTTACAAAATGAAGAGATTCTTTTATTTCCAAATGATGATAAAAAAACGGCAAAGCCACCTGCAACTGTTTATAAATGAAATGTATTACTGAAAACTGATGCTAGGAGAGGGAAAAAATCTAGTTTTCTGCCAGTTCTTCAGTCATAACTCGCGAACGAAAGCGAAAATAAAAATTACTGCTTTGAGGTGCATTTTCCGACCCATCCGTCCATCTACGTTTAAAATTTCAGACCTCTGCGTTCAGTAGATTTCGCTGGGCATCGCGCACAAACAGCCAGATAGAAAGACAAACACTTCCTTTTATTATTATACCTTAGACTAGATACATTCTTAAACGAATTACATATCTCTCTTTCCATTAGTTTAACCTCTCCCAACAGGGCCTTTATTTAAAACACAGATTGTTTATTACGCAGTTTCATTAACTGCTCTCAAGATTTCATGATCGTTCCTTGTTCGATAGTAATAATAGATACCACACCAATGTTATAATGAAAACCAGTACTTTAATGAATATCATTAAGATACAGTTCTGTCAGACATAATAAAAGTATTATAGTTGGCTATGGTAGAACAAAAGGGATTTTGATGAATTGCAAGACACCAAGGAAAAGCATAGACATTGCCAACTTGTGGATAAATCCTAATCATGGCCTCTAGATTACAGAAGTACATTTTTATTAGTCCTTTTTTTTTGTCATTTTACGCAATTTTATATTTTTAGGGCATTTATTTCAATTTAGGTAATTATTTAGTCATTTTCGTGTCATTTGCTTCTTTATTTAGTCATTTTCATGTATTTACATTGAGTGTATTAACTTTTTTTCGTCGTCTGTTTGTTTGTTTAATGCAAGAAGGAAAAATTCGGCGTTAAAGTGTTGACATGTCTCAGTCGGAAGTGAGAATAAAAGAAACGCCAAAATTTTGTATTATATTACTATTGTTATTAGATTGACTTGGCACCAGAGTCTGCCACCTGCTTGGATTTGAGAGTGCAAACTACCGTTTACCCTCAATAAACAACAATATAATCCGGCAGACCACAAAAGGATGTGCCGAATTTTGACTCACCAGTGCCTCAGTGCCAGTATAAATTTCCGTGAGGAAAGAACTTTAATAACATTACAGTTATTTACAGTTTTTACAATTATGTACAATCTTTGTGTGTACAATAATTTTTTATAAATAAAATATCAGTTTTTAGGTATTTTTTTATAATTATCAAGTCATTTTCTTTAAAATTTAGGGTCATTTTGTAGGTCATTTTTCAAACAATTTTAGGTCATCAGAATCCGGGCCCTGGTAATAATCAATACCACACCAATGTTATAATGAAAATCCGTACTTTAAGGGTATATGTACGTGAACAACCTCAAAAAGATTAAAAAAATGCAGGTTCTAAAATATTAAAATTTTACAAGAAAATGAACTCAGAAGTGGACAAAAATTACAGGATCCTATAACAAGGCTTACTAGAACATACCTAGCAGATGAAAGTATACAAAATTGACCAAGTTAATTTTAAATTACACGTTTTATAGGAGCATGAAAAAAATTAATTCAGATGCACTTATCACTTCCTATAGGCATAACATTTTTCTGGTTTCTCTGACGCCTTTTATTTTTTTAATGCATGTAATGAACATATTTTTCTACAAAGTAGACTACTTTTATACAGCTAAAGTTAGTATTTTTAATGCAATTAATTTTTATATATCGCATATAAAATATCTTGAAATTTGATCAATATTTCATGACACATTTTCTTTAATTTTATACCTATGAGCATCATTGTAGTCTACTTTATGCATATATGCATGTAAAATTAGTGTAAGAAATTTCAGCCTTCTATCTCTAATGGTTGTGGAGCTATCTAGCAATATGTGTGAAAAATAAGAGTTACCGGGAAATTCAATTTTAAGTTCATAGTGAATAGTAGCTCAGAGCACGTAAACATATTTAAATGTCCATTTGAATGGCACAAATAATTTCTAAACCTATATAAACTATATATCAATGGATGCAGAAAATTCAGCACAATTTTTAGGGCTATAAACAAAAAAACATAAATTTGAAAATAATTCACGTACATATACCCTTAATGAATGTCATTAAGATACAGTTATGTCAGACATAATAAGAGTATTATAGGGTAGTAGAACAAAAGGTATTTTGATGAATTGCAAGACACCAAGGAAAAGCTTATATTTAAAAGGCACATAAACAAACTTGCTCACGACAAGCAAAGCCTTGCTAAAGTGCTGCAAAAACGAAATTACAATCGAGGACAGCTTCTAGGACCCAAAACACGGGAACAGCAGTAAAGTATGGGGGATTTACTCGTGAATAGCAATATTTCGGGTTATCAGAAGGGGTTGACATGGTACCCTGTGGACCACTAGCGTATTGTTTGCAAGAGAGCAGAGATAAGATGTGCCGGCCGGAGTCACTTGTGTAATCACCCACTGGGGACTAATACGGCTCTGAACCCTTCTTTCCAATCCACCACCTACACACATAAAGGAGTGTACTATTCTTTGCTAGAAATGCGGGCGTGGAAAAATAATAATTGTTAGTTACCTGGCAACAATTTCCACTTCGCTCGTACGACGTGGAAGAAGTAATGTGTCCAATAAAAAATTAGTTTTTGTGGGACGATAATAGTATATTGCGATACAAGGGCCGTAAGGCATGATTACGGATCGAGGAAATAGTTTTTTAATTTTCCGAGATCCGTAATGCGCTTACGGCACGAGTATTGCATGCTATTTTTTGCACGATGATTATTTATATCAATTTAATTATATTAATTGTGATATTACCTGAAAATATTATGTATATACATTCTTGAAGATTGATGTTTATTTCAGAAAGTGATTCGCATTTGTTATTGTTTATGGCAACCGAATATTTGTGATGAGGGGGGCCTTGTTCATAAAGGCTTGTATAATGAAGATATTCATAACAGCCCTCAAACACTTTCCGCCCGAAGGCCGTAAGCGTTTGCGGGCGGGAAACGCTTATCGCCCCTAGCAACATGATTGCGTGTGGGAATGTCAACTTACGATCCACGGCAATAACGTTCGTAAGTACCACTAATTAGCTAAGGAGTGCAAAGAAGTGTTGATTTAGCCATTTTGGTTAAAAAACTGTTTAGGTTCTAACGTCAAAAATCTAGCATACTTTTAAAAGACTGCATACTCTGCAAAATTTCAGTCCGTTTGGGCATAAATTTAAAGCACAACACAGCTATTTTATACCGGGTGTTAATAAATAACACCGAAATATTTTACCTGTATATAGAGGGGACTAACACAAGCAACTTTTATTAGGAGATTTTTGCTCTACTACGTAAAATTTGTGTGCTACATACAGTAGCATTAAAGTCATTACAATTTGGTGCTCATAACTCTATAATGTAGCGAAATAGGGTTACAATGTTCATTAAATTGACTTTATGCCTTCTTAGTGATCGCTAAAAACCTGAGTCTTAATCATTCGTCAACAGCTATATCATAATTTAGTGTTTACATAATCTGCAATATTTACAGACTAATCACATGACTGGTCGCCACTGCATTAGTCTTTTTTTATTCAAAACTACAGACTACAGTGTTAACAACGAAGTTCCTTTGTTTTGCATTTGTTTCTAATGTTAGAAGTCAGTGGCGGCCAAGCCCTGGGAGATTTTATGCTGGAACAGGAAAAATTGAATCCCCAGAGCAAAAATCTCTTAATAAAAGTTGCTTGTCTATATCCTCTCTATACACAGGTCAAATATTTCGGTGTTTTTAATTAACCCTCTGTATAAGTACATCATTGGAATCCTCTAGATTCAAAACCTCCTAAACGACATTCATAAATAGAGGTGTTTTTGAAGTTTAATAGCAGTTGGATAGAGAGGTTTTTGAACTTAACTCTGATATTCAACATGACATTATATAGTATGGTACTTTAGGGGGTTTTGAACCTCACATATAAATAAACCAATTTAAGCCATCCATACAAATCTGGTGATGTACAGGTAGGGTAAAAAAGCGGACCGACTCTTGTAGCTGATTTCAGAGCCTTGTGATGCGTAAATAAATGTAAGATATGTAACGGAAACGTTTGTTTTCACAACCAATGCAAATTACGTGAAATTATTTTTCAATTCAAGCAATTTATCGGCTGTAGAACAAATTTAAATACATTCCATGCTATTCTGTGAATGCCGCTAGGCATGCGCAGTGGCTCATATCGGCAACTTAGATATTTTAGTAGGTCAGCTTTTTTTTTTCTCCCTACCTGTACATAAGTAAGAAAATACCATTTGGAGTTTAGGGGGTTTTGAATATCAATTTGATAGTCGACTTTTACTCTGTTGTCCACTTATGCAGTTTTTTAAAGTGAATATCACTATTGTGTCAGCCGTGATATCACTGAACGAATGAACGAATCGATTTGAAGTACTATTCCTGATCATTTCACAATTAATACAGAGTTTGTCCGAAAAGTAATGTCAGTGAGTCAATTAAAAGATTTCAAAATAGGTTCCTCCTGTGTCGATACATAAGCTAAATCCCGTCCTCATATTAGTAGCAAGCATTTTATAAGGTAAACGATCGTGATTGGTCTATATCCCAGGAACTACTAAACGTTATTGGTCAATATCAAACACGCGGCGAAGGAGTGGAATAGTCATAGGTAATCCCACGAGAGTTGACGGTTTTATTGATAGATTCGCGACTGCGCAGCAGGAGCGAATTTATCTGATGCAACTTGTCAACTCGAGTTGGATTTATTAAGACTATTCCATGAATAATATGTAACGGATTATATAAATAATAATTACTTTCGTGCTTTGTTGTATAAGAACTAAACTAACAGCTGTGAAATCACAGCATACTGTGAATCAACCATCCATGAATCGATTCGAGCTACCACTGTGTAAATCAGTGCTACCAATGGTGCATATAAAACATAGTTAACTTCATTCAGGTAAGCTAACAGCAGAAAGATTAAAAGCACACGAACTGGCTTCACCGAATCGAAATTCTGTTCTTAATCAATGTGCATTTTTAGTATTTCAATTTCCAAATAAGTTATGTTGTATAAACAAATCTGTTTTCGTGCCGCTTAGTGGCAGCATCTGACTATTAATCACTGCACACTGATGCTTTCGTGTTCAGTAACGAGCAGACGGTTTTATCACGGTAAAACACCATCCTCGCGATTCCTACAAGAATATTGCAAGATAAACGGCTGTGATTGGTCTATATCCGAGGAATTGCTAAACGTTATTGGTCAATATCAAACACGCGGCGTATGAGTTGAATAGTCGTCGTTTAATACCACTAATTGTTCACGATTATAAATTCATTATTATTAATAACATACAGATTAATTCAAATATTTCATTTTCGTCAGATAAGGGTCATTTGACCTAACTACAACTGTGACCTAGGTTACCAAATAACAAACATATAAACAACATTATATCAGAGGAATTGTGGTGTTCAATACAACTCATCAGAACTGAAGATGGCGCATCAAATACGCCGAAATGCATTTTCTATTTAAATAATGACACATCTTGGTTCCACGCAGAAGAATCCAGCTTTCATCTACATCTTTATATTGACTGTGACATCAATATTTTATTTGTGTCTATCTTTTAAATGCTGTTTTTGAGTGAATCAAGATAAGTTGTGTGTTAAGGGTTAAGGAGAAACTTTATTAAATATTTAATACAGATTAATGTGTAATTTAGCCTAATAATGGAGTTATGTTGAGTTTGCCCCCTCCTTAATAAAATTCCTGGCACGGATTATTTTGGACAGTCAAGCTAGAAACTTTATTAAATATTTAATACAGATTAATGTGTAATTTAGCCTAATAATGGAGTTATGTTGAGTTTGCCCCCTCCTTAATAAAATTCCTGGCACGGATTCTTTTGGACAGTCAAGCTAGAAACTTTATTAAATATTTAATACAGATTAATGTGTAATTTAGCCTAATAATGGAGTTATGTTGAGTTTGCCCCCTCCTTAATAAAATTCCTGGCACGGATTCTTTTGGACAGTCAAGCTACAGGTTTTGTACAACCCTGGAAATCTACCCTGCACGAACGGAGCATAACGGCGTTACGTGATCCCGCTACAAGCCGGGTCGTAATTTGTAAATGTGTGTGGCTTTTAATTCCTTCCGTGTACGTAGGTTAGTGGCTAGATAGATGGCGGTACGTGTCAAGCTCACTCCCACATGGAGACAAACTGCTTGAATTTCGCGTACAAATTGATTGCCACATACACAACCAACAGCAATTCAGAAAGAAAAATGTAAACAGTTAGTTAAATATCAATCTATATTAATAAAAGGAAGTGTCTGTCTTCCTTCCTTCTGTCTGTCTGTCTGTCCGTCCGAGATGCCCAGCGAAATCTACTCAACGCAGAGATCTGAAATTTTAAACATAGGTGGACTCAAGGGTCGGAAAATGCACCTCGAAGCCGGAATTTTAATTTTCGCTTTCGTTCGTGAGTTATGAGTGAAAAACGCGCAGAAAACGTGCATTTTTGCGCCTCACGCTTTTCGACACCACAGCAGTTTGTGTTGTAGCAAGAAAGATTTCTTCTTTCTCTTTAAATGACAAATTTTTTCTATGGAAAATTTGATGGGAATGCCAGTTCATAAAAAAATATTTTTCGCTAAGTGTCCAAGCAGTATAAATTTACTTAGGCTACTTATTTAGTAACTAAATAAGTGTTTCTTATATTACGCACTGTCATCCAAAAAATTGCTTTTAGCAATTCATTACTTTAAAAAAACTAAGTAATAATGGTAATTTGATTAGTCATTGTTTAAAATTATGTATTTTTTTACTAGTTTTAGGTCACAAATGCATTTTTAAGTGCCAGTATGGTACTTTATGAGATTGTGTGAGGAAGATAAAATGTCTGTCCGTCTGCCTATGTACGCGCGATAACTGAAATACGCTTTATCGGATTTCCATGAAACTTGGTATACGCATTTATAACATCCATGGGAAGAACTCTATTGATATTGGACAAAATCGGTTGACCGGTACCGGAGTAAAGCCCAATTTAGTGCCTATTTTATGGTAATATATTAGAAAGCATTTATCAAATGCAAATTAGTTATCTTGACAACACTGTTTTGCAGTATTCATATACGGCTTTGGAAACTGCAATACATTTAGCTACGACAAACAACATCATTCCTTCAGATGCGCTTATGAAAGTAGATCGTTAAATTGAGTGAGGTAGCTGAGATGGTAACGTCTTGGACTCATATTTTGGTTGTTCCTGGTTCAATTCCCGTAGCCGGCCAATTTTACATATCTTTCTTGTATTTTTATGTGAGTGTGCGATTGTCAAGATATCACAAATCTGTATAGTTCTGCTGACGCTGGACGATTTAAAGCTGAATAAAAAGCTAGACCTTTGTTCTCCCTGTTCTACTTATTGAATGAATGAATTAATTAATTAATGAATCTGGAGCTTACCTCGGAAATCAATAATTAAAAAAAAAATTATTTTCTGCATATCATAATTGCAATTATAACTGATTAAAAAAAAAGCATACTGGAACTTTGTTACATCAGTTACCTGATTTTATTATTTTCCATTTTTTTCTACTAAATTATGGCCAATTTGACATATCTTTTTTGCATTTTTATGTGTGTATATTTTTGTGCTCCCTGTTCTACTTAATGAATGAATGAATGAATCTGAAGCTTACCTCGGAAATCAATAATAAAAAAGTTTAAAAAATAAACTTATTTTCTGCATATCATAATTGCAATTATAACTGATTAAAAAAAAGCATACTGGCACTTTGTTACATCAGTTTACCTGATTTTATTATTTTCCATTTTTATACTTAATTATGGCCATTAAATGCCCTGATAATTAGCCAATTTAGATGTAGAAATAACCAAAAGACCTGCACAAATTTCATCCCTGGCGTTTCACATGTTGATACACTAAGGTAGTATGGGTGGAATCCCACAACCGATGCAATATTCCCAGAACATGTCTGCTATTCTGTTCTCTATCAGTTCCATAAAGTTCGCAGATAACAGCCATACTTTCCTTATTACCGCCAGAGAGGGTTGGCGTTCGGCGTTATTTCTAACGATATCATTCTTTTATTACTAGCGCAAACTAATACTTATGGAGTTCGGAGATTATATCGTGGTTTTACTGGCATGCACTTCTCTTCTTATTCCCCCCAGGAAATTCTAGCAAGTTTCAAACACTTTAATCATAGTCACATATCGTATTAATTTTGCACTTGCGGAGTACAATCTTACACGTAAAGTCTGTGCGATATTTCAAGTTGATTCGAATCTAACAACATGCGACGTTGTAAAAAAAAAAAGTTGATCGGAGCTGATAGATAAGTTTAGAAAAACTTAATTTATAAGTTACGTGATTACAAAATTTAGAACACGTTTCAGAATAATTATACCAAACGTTCAGCATGTGTTTAGAAAGGGGTCGTGTCTTGGACTAGTATTCGGGAGGTCTCAGGTTCAAATCTCTTGGTCGGCCAATTTGACTTTGTTTTTCATAGTTTCCCCAGCCGCAAAGGATATTTATATAAGTTACAATATATAATAATGGGCTGATAATTTTCACAAATACCAATATTTCTGAATGATTCTTTTTTCTATCTATTTTTAAATATCATATGAATAATATAATCTAGAATCTTTGGATTATCTGCAGTATAAATATTTTTTAAAATTAATTCGTCACTTGTTAATTTTTTTTTACAAACTTTTACATAAAAAATATTAACAAAATAAACTATTAAAGTTACATAAATGATTCTATATAGTGATGTTCACAAATATCAAATATACTTTCATGCAATATGTTCATAAATGTTTAAGTTATGAGGGAAAAGGCTCAAAATTTGGCTGCCATTTTGTAATGATAATTACCCATAACTGTAGCCTAATAGGCCTAGTTAAACTAATTCTGAAACTAGTGTGCAATTCTACAACTAGTCAAGATAGAGCATGCTAGATTACAAGGCTACAGAACCATTCATTGCTCAGAAAAGAAAAAGAAAAAAAAGAACTTCATCTATTTTCCAACGTCGAAAGTTGTATGTCCCCCCATAACATATATTACACTTCGGGTGTTGTTGTTGTTATTAAGTTACGTGATTACAAATTTAGAACACGTTTCAGAATAATTTATATCAAACGTTCAGCATGTGTATAGAATAGTGTGGTGACTCTTATGCTCTTTTAAAGGAACCCACAACCTGTAAAGCTAAATTCTACAAGTATGAATAAACTTAATTAGCTTTTTTGCACTCCTTAGCTAGTAAGTGGTACTTACGAACTTTGTTTACATGGATCGTAAGTTGACATTCCCACACAGTCTTGTTGCTAAGGCCGGTTGCAATGAGGTTAAAACACTTACGGTCCAAGCGCTACGTCATAATTCATTACGATACACTTCATAATACAAGCCTTATGGCCACGGCCCCCAGGACAAATATTCGGTTCCCATAACAACAAACACATGCGAATCACTTTCTGAAATAAACATCTATTTTCAAGAATGTATCTACATAATATTTTCAGGTAATATCACAATTAATATAATTAAATTGATATAAATAATCATCGTGCAAAAAATAGCATGCAACACACGGGCCGTAAAGGCATTTACGGGTCTGGAAAACTTAAAAACCCTCGGCTGCGCCTCGGGTTTTCAATCTGTTTCCTCGACCCGTAAACGTGCCTTACGGCACTTGTATCGCAATATACTATTTCGTCATATGTGTCTGTTGCATTAATTGAAGCGTTTAGTTTTATAAGGGTATAAGTGCCAAAATCATGATTGTGTAGAAAACAAGGTAAATGAATATGATGAGAATTTTATTTGATAAATTCAGTGCAATTTTGAGAAATTATATAATTTCTCAAGTGAAGTTGTGGTTTGTTTGGATTTTTATTGTCCGCGATACTTCCATGGTTAAACTACCAATAATATTACAGCTGGTGGCCGCGGCTTCGCCCGCCATTATTAATTGACTCCAGGATTTTTAAGAAATTTACACTGGCAGTTTATTAAAAATGTTTGTGGTTCAGAGCTATGAAAATTGTAAGTAAAAATAAAATTAGAATATCTGTTCATTGTGTTCATTTCACTTAGGCCTTATATAATAAAGAAACTGTTTTCCTAATTTTGTACTCTTCGTGAAAGTTTAGACTGCGAGAGACGAACATCGCCGAGTATACCCGATGAACTCACGAAGCGGGCGAGCGAGCAAGCACGCTATTTAGGGCCGTTGAATTGTATAAGAACTATCAGGTGCCCGCGGCTTCGCCCACGATAATTAATTAAAAATTAAAAATTAAGAGTATAATCATTATTAAATCATTATATTAATTTATTAACACTTGCACGCGAATCATTCATAAACTAAACCATTAATAATTAATGAAACAGCTAAAATTCCGGCTTCAGAGTACATTCCATGATTAGAAAGCGCCCTCTGGGAAAACGATCTCAGATTCGATTATGCAGTTCCAAAGGAACCTGTGAACACATAATACGTATTGTTTCTCAACTGTTTGTTGACAGATGAATATGATTTGAATTTTATTTGATAAATTCAGTGTAATTTTCAGAAATCATATAATTTTTCAAGGGAAGGAATGGTTTTTTTGGATTTTTATTGTCCGCGATACTTCCTTGGTTAATCTATCAATAATATTAGAGCTGGTGCCCGCGGCTATGCCCGCCATTATTAATTGACTCCAGGATTTTTAAGAAATTTGCACTGGCAGTTCATTAAAAATGTTTGCAGTTCAGAAATAAAAATTGTAAATAAAAATAAAATTAGAATATTTGTTAATTGTGTTCATTTCACCTAGGCCTTATATAATAAAGAAACGGTTTTCCTAATTTTGTACTCGTCGTGAAAGTTTACACTGCCAGAGACGAACATCGCCGAGTATACCCGATGTTTCACGTAGCGGGCGAGCGAGTGAGCACGCTATTTAGGGCCGTTGAATTGTATAAGAGTAGATAGATAGATATCCAAAAAAATAGCGATCATAATATTCTGTATACCCACATATGCCCAGTATTAACTTAAATAGTGCTCTGGCGAACCGCACGGTAAACAACTGAAATAATGATTAGTCTACCATACTCAGTATCTCTAAGAGGCTTTGTCCTGACTGACTGACACAGACTCAACGTAGAGCCTAAACTATAATAGGTACAGACTTTGAGTTTTGATAGTAAGTTATTTTCGTTTCATAATGAAAGTGCTTACTAAGAAAGGAATTTGCAAAATTTAGATTTTAAATGCCAAAAATAAAATGTTTTTTGAGAATGCTTAACCCTTTTTACACAGAATTATCTAATCCAAATCACAGTTGACATGACAACGTGTTGTTGCCAGTGGTCTCAGATGGGTTTGGAAATAAATGAAATGGGACTTTGAGATATTAGAGAAGTTATCAATATAATTCATGTTATAAATAAATAGTCTATTCGATTGTTGTGGAAAACATTAGTAGGACAGCATTCAATTGTGAAATTAATTCATGATGGCCTTGCTCGGTTGCTGTCTTGATAATTTTTTTTACGATTCGTAGACATATATATTTTTTAAACATACGTGGACAGAAGGGGAGAATGAATGGACGCCTTAAAGGGGAAACATTGAATGATTTGTACGAAACTCACTATGCGGTTTTTATGGGGGAAACTCGAATCTGAGGTTATTTTCCCCCCCGGACGGCACTTTATTCGTGAAATACACCTCGAAGCCGGGTTTTTCGTTTTTGAATTTATAATAAAATTGTTTATGTAAAATTTGGGCAAGATTGATGAATCTACGGTTTATTTTAATAGTTTCATTTCGAATTTGTAAGCCCATATGGCAGCATCGGATTCTTTTTGTTCGTTTAATTATTTATATTTTTAACGTTAAAGAGTGAAGAAAGAGTACAGGTCATGAAACTCGTCGTTATGCAGTTTTCTCCATTTTCATCTTTCTTAGCCCCCTGTTTTTAACTCTCTCAGACATAGGCGTAACCAGGCCAACCATATGGGGGGGGGGGGGTTATAACATCCACGGGGTCTGGGGGGTATGGAATACCCCCCAGGGAGAGGGCGGTCCGGGGGTACTCCCCCGGAAAATTAAAAAAATTAAGATGCAAAATAACGAGTTTTAAGTTTCCGGGGGTCCTCCCCCAGAAAATTTTAAAAATTAATATGCAAAATAACGAGTTTTAAGCTTCCGGGGGTCCTTCCCCGGAAAATTTTAAAAATTAAGGCGCAAAATAACGAGTTTTAAGCTTCCGGGGGTCCTTCCCCGGAAAATTTTAAAAATTAAGGCGCAAAATAACGAGTTTTAAGCTTCCCACGCTTTATACTTGTATTAAGTAATTTATGGGCAGACTTAAAAAAATATACAATTTTCTTTTTTTTAATCAATGGGGGGGTTCAAACCCCCAATACCCTCGGTACGCCTATGCTCTCAGATTATGCTTTTCGAAGAGTAAACGACCATGTCTCACCTCCACACAATACAACCACCAGAATAATAGTCTTATAAATATTTATTTTTCATTTCTGGACAGAAGACGAGAAGATAAGAGTTTTAACAATTGGTAATAACGAAACAAAATATGATCAATACCGGTACTAGCGATAACGATAAACTTCGAAGCAGATTGATAAATTACTTCAAACATCCAATAAAATCGAAAGTAGAATTAATGAAATGTTACTTCTAGTTTTATTTAAATTTTGAATGTAAAAAGATGAATTGCGAAATAAGTAATGTATATTTAAAATAGTACAATTTAATTTTTAACGTCTCTTGGTTATCGTCTATGCATTTATTGTACCCTCGTATAAAACTACATGAAATTTTAAATACTTTTCAGTTTAAATTATCTTTATTTATTCATCTGCTAATATTAATGTATTCGCTGCCAGATTGTTTACAGTTTGAAGGAGTTTCAGTGAACTCCTGCCCTAACCTGTACGGCCGTGCTAAAGCTATAACCTAAATGTCAGTGAGTTGTATACAAGCATCCTTAATTTAAAGTACATTCTGTGAAATCTCTTCTCTATATATATAAAAGGCTTTGTCCTGACTGACAGGAATCAACGTACAGCCTAAACTATAACAGGTAGAGACTTGGAACTTTGATCGTACCTTCGTTTCATAATGTAGATGCTCACTAAGAAGGGATTTTGAAAAATTCTGATTCTAAATGCCAAACATTAAATGTTTTTTAAAATACTTAAGCCCTTTTTACATAGAATTATCGAAACAAATTCACAGAACATATTGTTGCCAATGGTATAGGTGGGTTTGGATTAAATTAAATGGATGTTTGACAAATTAGAGAAGGTATCATTATAATTCATATTATCTATATTAATAAAAGGAATTGTCCTCGATGTCCAGCGAAATCTACTGAACGCAGAGATCTGAAATTTTAAACATAGGTGGGCTGAAGGGTCGAAAAATGCACCTCGAAGACGGAATTTTAATTTCAGTTTTCGTTCGTGAGTTATGAGTGAAAAACGGGCAAAAAACATGCATTTTTTGCGTTTTCAAAACATAAGTTTTCAGTTATACATTTCAATGTCAAATCAATTACAGTTGGCTTTGGCTGATTTTGTCATACCTTGAAAATAAAACTTTCGCGATCGCTTGAATGTTGTAAGCCCTAAATATGGTCAAACGTTGTTTTATTTGGACGAATCTCACTATACAGAGGTTTTCTGGACCAAGAAACTCGAATCTGAGGTCGCTTTTACGAGACGATGCTATCTAATCGTGGTATGTAGATGTAGTCCACGTGATTTAGGTGTTAATAAATATGATGATTTAACTATTATGCTCTTAATTTTTAATTTTTGAAATAATTATCGCGGGCGAAGCCGCGGGCACATGCTAGTAAGCATATAGTTCAGCATTTATTATATGAGCAAGAGGAACTGTTACAACTTTCATGTTGAACACTTTCAAGAGATTGGGACTTCCTCCATCAGTTATAACTGAACCCTCAAAGGATCTGTTTCATTACTGAGGAATCACATAGGCTATATAAATCCTAATCGTAACTGTTAATGATTTTCTATTTTGTATTAATTTTTCCTTAACTTTATTCTCTTTTTCTTTTCAATGTTCAATGTTCAATTACCTTTTTGTTTTCCTTTTCTGGTACTCTTTGTCTGTGTAGGCAACCCACAACTATGGGAAGATTAAATAAATAAATAAGTAGGGCAAGGCATATAATGACCATAAAATAGTGAAAAAATGCAAAAATAGAAGAAAGCATTTATGACCTAAAAATAGTGAAAAAATGGCATGAAATTTAAAAAAGATTAATAAATTTAACATTTTTACTTATAATTAGTTTTTTTAGGTAATGATTTGCAAAAAGCAATTTTATGGAGGACAGTGCGATATATATAAATTTACAATATAAAACACACTTATTTTGTTATTAAAGAAGTAAATTTATACTACTTCGACACCTTTAGCGAAAAAGGAATTCTTTCTGAACTGGTATGCCCATCAAATTGCCCCTAGCAAATATGTGCCATAAAAAAATTCTTTATAATAATGAATTAAAATGAACTATGAACACTTGGTGGAGATTCTCAAATAAAAAACGATTGTCTGTTGTCTGAAAGTAACGATTTGTCAATGGAAAAGCTCCTCTCTACTGATACATGGCCTAAAATGCCGAAAAATGCAAAATAAAGCAAAAAGGGGAAAAAACAAATTACCTTCTCTGATCAATTATTTCATGATACACATATATATTCCAGTTATCTTTTAATCTTCATGTAAAATAGATGTTACATCATCAAATGCCTTGCTCTAATGATTAGAAACGGCTTAATAAGGGTGTACTTAATTATTTTCCTAGCTAATGTCAAAAAGATTTGCACGGATATAGGCTACTAGTAAATGTTTAATTCAATAATTATAGCATAGTTATGTATTTAATGACGAATTATGTTCAAAATGCATTTCACGACTCAATTTTTACATTAATGCACCTCTAGAGAATGTTGCAAAAAAGGCAAAACTGTGGAAAAGTTATTTAACTAGGCAAAAGAAAGTCATTTTAGTAACTTCAGTTGTTTACCTGACATTGCTGAGGCCCCTGGCGGTTTGGAGATGAAGCTTTAGGCCGTGGCTTTTTGACCGCTAGCTTGCTGGAATCCGCCACGCCTTTGGCATCTTCCGTGCTGCCAACTGCAAAACAAAACACACCAATTAGTAACAGTTGGCAATGACATATTTCCTAATATCAAGCAGGCCATTCTTTATTTTAATTGAATTCCTTTATTCTGACACACTATGTTCTATACAGGTGCCTTGGCAACAAAGCCTCTAAGAAAAATTACTGGTTATTTTGTTCCATCAAGAAAACAATTCCTAGAAACCAGGCTGGGTCAAGTGGTGAGTCATAACAGTTTTTTACCATAATAACAATTTTAGGACCTCATTAATCTACCAACAATAATGCTAAAAGAGCTTTTTTCAAATTTGGATTATTGGATTTTTCAATTTTGGATTATTAGACTTTTTTAAATTTTGGATTAATGGACTTTTTAAATATTGGATTATTGGACTTTTTAAATTTTGGGTTTTTGGACTTTTTAAATTTTGGATCTTTGAAATTATTTAATTTTGGAATTTTGGATTTTTTATATTTTTTATCTTGAATTTATTTTTTTGGATTTTTAATTTTGGATTTCGATTTTTTAATTTTGGATTTTTAGATTTTTAAATTTTTTATTTTTTGTTTTTTAAAATTTTGGAATTTTGGATTTTTTAAATTTTAGATTTGTTGATTTATAAATTTTGGATTTTTTATTTTGGATCTTTGAATTTTTTAATTTTGGATTTTTTAAATTTTGGATAAGCCTAATCATTGAGTTGATTGTTTTCTGTGCAGTCCGTCACATCCCCACTATTTTCGTGACGATTTTGTTTCACTTCAAAAATGTTCCGTCATTACCTTAATTGGAACATACAGTACTAATATAGATTCCTTGTTTAATTATTAATAATGCTCTCTCGAAAGACCAACTTTTCGTTGCGAGTGAGTGAACTTTTGTTACAGTTTGAAATTAAATTAGTAGACTCGTTTTGATATGAGACAAAACAGGACTAAAATAATGTTAATTAAGCAGAAGAAAAACAATGAATATAATGCACTTACGACAAATTCTATGAACATAAGTAATGTAGGCTACGCGCTTCTATGCGAAGAGTAAATGAAATGGAATATAATACCTGTTTATATTTGTGTAGAACAGAGTTGATGAGATTCAAAAGGGAAATATAACAAAAGCATTCCCAGAACACAGCCCTCGTGTCGAAAAAAAAACAGTTCGCGGAATTCTTCCAGCGTTAGTAAGGTAGTAATATCAGCTTATTTCATTACATGCCAAAGCAAGTGTTTTTATACTAAGCCTTCTGTAAATACATTTTATTTTATAATACAGCGAGAGGTTCAGGGTTTTTCTGATTTATTTACGAGCAACTAATTTACCTTCAGGAAACCAAGACGTCGAATTATATTTATTATGAGTTTGATTATTTAGCTAAAACGGCAGGATCATTAGCATCTTACTTACAATCTTCTGTTTACACAAGTGTCTTAATATCATTATAGGCAACTTGCGTAAGACTTTTTTTTTTGTTCAACCAAAATTAAATGTTTAATATTTCGATTTTAGAATACCTTGTGAATGAAGCAAACTATTGTGGGTGCCACTCTTTAAAGACTTTTTTTTCTTCCAAGAACTTGCCCTACCTGCTGCCACCCTAATCCTTTTCGACCTGTCAATAAGTAAATAGAAAGGTTAGGCGTATTTACACTTGTCTGCAGTACAGTAATATTTCATGAAATAATTGATCAAATAAGGGCAATTTGTTTTTGCATTTATTTGCTTTATTTTTGCATTTTTTTGTCATTTTCAAGAGATGGGTCAATTTTTGGGAAGTTTTAGATCATTTTCGGCAATTTTAGGTCTTTTTCGGCATTTTAGGCCATGTTTCAGTGGGGTTAGAGGGGAGCTTTTCCATGTACAAATAGTTAGTTTCAGACAACAGACAATCGTTTTTATTTCAGAATCTCCAGCAAGTGATCATAGTTAATTTTAATTCAGGTTTATTCTCGTAAAAACCACAGCAGTTTGTCTTGTAGCAATAAAGGATTATTTTTTCTTTCTTTTTAAATGGCACATATTTGCTAGTAGTAGTAGTAGTATAGATTTGCTTACTTTCTTTAATAATAAAATAATTGTGTTTTATATTGTAAATCTATATTAATAAAAGGAAGTGTCTGTCCTCCGTCTGTCTGTCTGTCTGTCCTCCGTCTGTCCGCGATGCCCAGCGAAATCTACTGAACGCAGGCGGACTGAAGGGTCGGAATGTGCACCTCGAAGCCGGAATTTTAATTTTCGCTTTAGTTCGTGAGTTATGAATGAAAAACGGGCAGAAAACGTGTATTTATTCCGTTTTCGAAGCATGAGTTTTCAGTAATACAAATCAATTACACTAGGCTTTGGCTATTTTTGTCAAACCATCGACATAAAAGCATCGCGATCTGTTGAATGTTGTAGCTCACGCTGGTCGATTCATTTGTTTTTAATGTCATGGCACGAAAACATAATATGAAATTTTCAACCGACACCTTAGAGGATTATTATTATTATTATTATTATTATTATTATTATTATTATTATTATTATTATAGGGATAATCAATATTAGCCTAAATATGGTCTAACGTTGTTCGATTTGGACGAAACTCACTATACAGGGGTTTTCCGGGACAAGGAACTCGAATCTGAGGTCGCTTTTACCAGGTGACGCTATCTAATCGTGATATGTAGTCCACATGATTTAGGTGTTAATATAATGATTTAACTATTAGCCTATGCTCTTAATTTTTAATTTTTGAAATAATTATCGCGGGCGAAGCCGCGGGCACATACTATCTTAAAATAATAAAATGACGTGTTTGTCTGTCTCTCCACGATGCCCAGCGAAATCTACTGAACGCAGAGATCTGAAATTTTAAACATAGATGGGCAGAAAGGTGGACGAATGCGCATCGAAGCCGGATTTTTAATTTTAGCTTTCGTTCGCGAGTTGTGAGTGAAAAACTGGCAGAAAACGTGATTTTAGCGCTGTCGAAGCATCAGATTTTAGTAATACATTTCAATGTCAAATCAATTGCAGTTGGCTTTGGCTATTTTTGTCATACCGTGGTAATAAATGCATCGCGATCGCTAGAATGTTGTAAGCCCACGCTGGTCGATTCATTTGTTTAGAATGTCAAGGCCCGTAGACATATTACATTTTCAACCTACACGGAAGAGGGGTAATCAACATAGACCTAAATATGGTTAAACATCGTTCGATTTGGACGAAACTCACTATACAGGGATTTTCTGGGCCAAGGAACTCGAATCTGAGATCGCTTTTACCAGGCAACGATATCTAATCGTGGTATGTAATTCACGTGATTTAGGTGTTAATAAAATAATGATTTAACTATTATGCTCTTAATTTTTAATTCTTGAAATAATTATCGCGGGCGAACGCTTGATTTTGTAAGTCCATCCTGGACGATTCATTTATTTAGAATATCAAGGCCCGAAGACATGAAATTTTCAACCTACACTGAAGAGGGATAATCAATATAGGCCTAAATATGGTCAAACATTGTTCGATTTGGACGAAACTGACTGTACAGGGGTATTCTGGGCCAAGGAACGCGAATCTGAGGTCGCTTTTACCAGGGGACGCTACCTAATCGTGGAATGCACTCCACGTGATTTAGGTGTTAATAATTATAATGATTTAACTATGCTCTTAATTTTTAGTTTTTAATTTTTGAAATAATTATCGCGGGGGAAGCCGCGGGCACATGCGGGCACATGCTGTTTGTCCACGATGCCCATCGAAATCTACTGAACGCAGAGATCTGAAATTTTAAAGATAGATGGACTGAAAGGTGGGCGAATGCACCTCGAAGCCGAACTTTTAATTTTAGCTTTCGTTCGCGAGTTATGAGTGAAAAACTGGCAGAAAACGTGATTCGCGATGTCAAAGCATCAGATTTCAGTAATACATTTCAATGTTAAATCAATTGCAGTTGTCTTTGGCTATTTTTGTCATACCGTGGAAATAAAAGCATCGCGATCGCTTGAATGTTGTAAGCTCACGCTGGTCGATTCATTTGTTTAGAATGATAAGGCCCGTAGACATATTAAATTTTCAACCAACACGGAAGAGGGGTAATCAACATAGACCTAAATATGGTTAAACATCATTCGATTTGGACGGAACTCACTATACAGGGATTTTCTGGGCCAAGGAACTCGAATCTGAGATAGCTTTTACCAGGCGACGCTATCTAATCGTGGTATGTAGTCCACGTGATTTAGGTGTTAATAATTATAATGATTTAACTATTATGCTCTTAGTTTTTAATTTTTGAAGTAATTATCGCGGGCGAAGCCGCGGGCACATGCTAGTTCATATATAACGCACTGCCATCCGTTAAATTGCTTTTAGCAATTCATTACTTTAAAAAAAAAAACTAAATGTAAGTAGGCTAATAACGGAAAATATATTGGTATTCTCTTAAATTTAGTGTAATTTTTTCACTATTTTGAGGACATAAATGCATTTTTTTATTTTGCATTTTACAGTTTGCCAAGTAATTAAATTGGAGAAGACAGAAAGTTCACAGAAGGTGATTTTGATTAATGGTTGTGGCTAAAGGAGGACAAGCAGAGTGGGACAAAGATGTGCCACCTCAGCGTCGCGGAATTGAGGGCGTAACAGGTCATGATGTCTCTGAAATAAGGATTAGAAGTGATTCCGTTCTTCGCCATCCAATAAACCCTTAAGAGTACCATTCAGATGCATTCAGTGGCGTATCACCAGATGGATCATGTCTTAAAGTACCAGTCTAACTATTTCAGTTTATAGTTCCGTTTATTTAGCACATTATTCAGCGACCAACTCAGCGTAAAAAAAAATCTGATGTGAAAGTCACATAACTTCCTCTGCCCAAATAAAAGTTAGCAGTATTCACATATCCTTGTACAGAATCGCAAGACACAATTTTACGCTAATTATGCTATAAATACCTCTTCTTTCAATGATGCGACTAAAAGCGCAGGCTGTATAACAAACTTTAAAAAAAGAAAAAAAGAACAAGTGACTGCAGACGATAAAGCGAATTTGAGTTGAAGTACCATTCTGGCACTTAATAAACATTGAAACATATTCATACCTATAGGCCCTTTGATAAAAATCAATTAGAGTAGAGTCCAATTATTCGAATCCCAATTATTCGGATCGCCAAATCGCTTTGAGGCCGTATTTAAGTGGTTTTTTGTAACAGAGAGCATTTCGCCGATTTTTCGCGAAAAAGCGAAATTTTTAGCTGATAAAATAAACAGTTTGTCAGAAAAACAACTGACTCTGGCCGGTATGTAGCCCAACTACAGTAGTCTACTATAAAATTTAGGTTCCCAAAAGAGAAATTATCCTTTTTTCAGGATTTATTCAACTATCGGAATATTTATTTTTGCGGATCGGGTGCGGTAGGCCTAATCATCAAATCGGATAGTTGGAGATCTATTGTAATTACATAAAACAACTCGTAAAATTGCTACACCTGACCTAAAGGGCTCGTTCTGCAATCATACTTAAGTTACTCGCAAAATAAAATCTCTGATTAAACCACTTGTATAATGAATAACAATGTATGTAATTATCCTAGGCTACGTATATATTTTTTTATAAATTGTCATTACTAATTACTTACTCAATGGCAAGACACAATTCCTAAGCAAGCTAATGGAATATTATTTATTTTATGGAACCCGTAGGTTCATTGCCGCGCTTACTTGAGCCCGCCATTCAACGCTATTCTGTGCTAACTCCATCCAACCATCCCTCGCAAATCCTACTTCTCTTAAATCTATCCTAATATTGTCTTCCCACTTACGTCTAGGTCTTCCAAGTGGTCTTTTCCCTTCGGGTCTCCCAGTCAATATTTTTTAGACATGTCTTTCCTCCCCCATGCGCGCAACATGTCCAGCCCATTTCATCCTTCGTAATTTAATTACCCTTACTATATCCGGTGAAGAGTACAGGTTATGAAGCTCGTAGTTATGCAGTTTTCTCCAGTCCCCATTTTCATCTCTTTTAGGCCCAAATATTTCCCTAAGCACCCTGTTTTCGAACACACTCAGATTATGTAAGGGGCCATGTCTCACATCCATATAATACAACCGGCAGGATAATAGTCTTATAAATGTTAATTTTAGATTTCTGGCCAGAAGACGAGAAGAAGAAGAGTTTCTGAACTTCATGAAAACACGCCATTTAATGATTTTAGTCGACACTTAATTTCTACCTTAATATTATTTGTAACTTTTTTTAAACAAACTATTATTATTATTATTATTATTATTATTATTATTATTATTATTATTATTATTATTATTAACATTATTAATATTATTATTATTATTATTATTATTATTATTGTGCAAAGAGGTCTACTTCCTTGTATTGTACATGTATGTGTATTAATAATGAAACTGCCGGTTTTAATTTTTAATAAATTCGTTGAGTCAAAAGCTGTTGTATTGAGTCACAGTGTAATAAAGTGGACGAGAGTATTTTTAATTGGGGGCTCGCTCGCTTGGTCACGCCGCGTTGCGAAGTCCTACATACCTGCTGTGTTCCCTCTATTTTTATTCCCGGATTTACAAAGGAAGGACTGGTTTGTCTTATGTGGCGTTCTGCCCCATTGTCATCGCGCCCGCCTTGTCTGCCAGATACGAAACTGGAGCTCTTAAAAAACCACTTTGATCTCTCTGTCGCACCTCTATCTCCGCCATCTCTCAACGAATTTCTCTCAAATTTCGCAATCCTTTTTAGTGACTGTCCATTAGGCTATAACTAAAATCCAGACTGTAAACACGGTATTATAACAAGTATTAATTGTTCTACTTTCCACGCGTCATTATTCTTTCCATCAACAATTTTCTTATGATGCATATAGCTTACAAGAAGCACAGATATGAGCCAAGATTAAAATAAAAAAAAAGAGTAAATAAATAAATAAAAAAAAAATAAAAAAATGTAAACGTAAAAAAAAATGGGGGACGCCGTAGCGTAGTGGTTGAGGCGCTGCGCTACAAACCGGAAGGTCGCGGGTTCGATCCCCGATGAGGTCGTTGGGGTTTTTCAATTGGCCTAATCCTTCTGGTGGCACTATGGCCCTGGGGTCAACTCAGCCTCTAACGGAAATGAGTACCAGGAGCAATCCTGGGGGTAAAGGCGGCCGGTGCGTAAGGCTGACAACCTTACCACCTTCAAGTGCCAATGTCAAAATCTGGGAGCCTCAACCTCCTGGAACCCTCTGGGCATCCATGGCCTGTATAGGGAACACTTTACTTTACTTTTAAACGTAAAAACAAACGAAGCTAGCACATTTGCTTACGGGTCAATCCATTAGAAATGAACCAAATTTAATAAAATTTGTTGCTCGACATTTTTGATTTTCCTAATTTTTTTACCAGTTATTTCCCAACTAAAGGTGAGCTCAAAACTATGGTAAAAATTTTTTTGGGCTCATACTTTTTTTTGGCGGCCATTTTAAGTTTGCTTTTTAACCATATTTCAGTCGAAAACATGTTTTGCACAAATGTATGTAACTCTGTTAATTTTATAGATAACAAGACAAAATAAACACCAAAATTATCAGAATGAAATGATCTACATTTTTGTTTTAACACAATATTACCTAAGTAGTGAGGAAAGTGAAGAAAAAAAATTCAAAACTAAAAATTGAAAATTGACTTAAAACGGAGTTTTAGTGCCGCAAAATTATTAGAAGGAAGAAAGACTCGCTCTTAATTTTTTTCTGGTTTAGATCTACTATAGGACTACTCGCTGTAGAAGTTTAAAGCTTGAGAACTTTGCGGGTTTTTTTATACAATTTTTCAAAAATGCCCAAAACCGTATTTTGGCAATATTTGAAGTAGAATATCTCAAAAGGGACTGAGTGAAAAATTATGAAATTTATACAGATAACACCTCTTTACGATATAAAGATGTGATATAAATTTGGTGACAGACTCAACTGGTTTCAGAGTAACAGTGCTTTGAATTTGGCCAAAAATTGCGTTATAGGCACACGAAATTTAACGGTTATTTAATAGTAAAAATCCACATTGTAATTTTAAATGCAAAATTTTAGTGAGCCTTGGTATGTTACACAAAAGAGTTGTACATGTAGGCTACATTTCATCAGTTAGCATGACAAATTTATAATTTCCTCAAAGCTTTGAAGAGCGTTGAAATTTCGGTGCATAGTTTGCAATTTTTGGCCAACTTCGATGCACTGTAACTCTGGAACCAGTTCAGTCTCAGTCACCAAATTATTATCACATCTTTATATCGTAAGGAGGTGTTATGTGTATAAATGTCATAATTTTCACTCAGGCCCTTCTGAGATATTCTTCTTCAAATAATGCCAAAATATGGTCAATCGATTAGAAATGAACCAAATTGAATAAAATTTTTTGCTCAACATTTTTTATTTTCTTAATTTTTTTACCAGTTACTCCCCAATATTAGGTGAGTTCAAAACTAGAGTAAAACATTTTTTAGGCTCATACTTTTTTCTTGGCGGCCATTTTAAATTTTCTTTGTAACAGTTTTTCGGCCGGAAACTTGTTTTGCACAAATGTATGTAACTCCGTTAATTTTATAGATAACAAGACAAAATAAACACCAAAATTATCAGAATGAAATGCTCAACATTTTTGTTTTAGCACAATATTACCTAAGTAGTGAGCAAAGTGAAGAAAAAAATTCAAAACTACAAATTGAAAATTGACTTGAAACGGGAGTTTTGGTGCCGCAAAATTATTAGAAGGAAGAAAGACTCGAACTTAATTTTTTTTTCTGGTGTAGATCTACTATAGGACTACTTGCTGTAGAAGTTTCAAGGTTGAGAACTTTGCCCTTTTTTTTATACAATTTTTCAAAAATGCCCGAAATCGTATTTTGCCAATATTTGAAGTAGATTACCTCAAAAGGGACTGAGTGAAAAATTATGAAATTTATACAGATAACACCTCTTTACGATATAAAGATGTGATATAAATTTGGTGACTGAGACTCAACTGGTTTCAGAGTAACAGTGCTTTGAATTTGGCCAAAAATTGCGTTATAGGCACACGAAATTGAACGGTAATTTAATAGTAAAAATTCACTTTGGAATTTTAAATATAAAATTTTTGTGATCCTAAGTTTGTTACACAAAAGAGTTGTATATGTAGGCTATATTTCATCAGTTAGCATGAAAAATTTTTGGTTTCCTCAAAGCTTTGAAGAGTGTTGAAATTTCGGTGCATAGTTTGCAGTTATGGCCAAATTCGATGCACTATAACTCGGGAACCAGTTGAGTCTCAGTCACCAAATTTATATCACATCTTTATATCGTAAAGAGGTGTTATCTGTATAAATTTCATAATTTTTCACTCAGTCCCTTTTGAGATATTCTACTTCAAATATTGCCAAAATACGGTTTTGGGCATTTTTGAAAAATTGTATACAAAAAACCGCAAAGTTCTCAAGCTTTAAACTTCTACAGCGAGTAGTCCTACAGTAGATCTACACCAGAAAAAAATTAAGGGCGAGTCTTTCTTCCTTCTAATAATTTTGCGGCACTAAAACTCCCGTTTTAGTCAATTTTCAATTTGTAGTTTTGAATTTTTTTCTTCACTTTCCTCACTACTTAGGTAATATCGTGTCAAAACAAAAATGTAGAGCATTTTATTCTGATAATTTTGGTGTTTATTTTGCCTTGTTATCTATAAAATTAACAGAGTTACATACATTTGTGCAAAACATGTTTTCGACTGAAATATGGTTAAAAAGCAAACTTAAAATGGCCGCCAAAAAAAAAAAAAGTATGAGCCCAAAAATTTTTTTACCTTAGTTTTGAACTCACCTTTAGTTGGGAAATAACTGGTAAAAAAATTAAGAAAATCAAAAATGTCGAGCAACTTGGCTGGTTCATTTCTAATGGATTGACCCTTACGTGTCCAGTAACGAGCTGACGATATTATCAGGTATAAATCCCTTCTTCATATTAATAGTAAGTATTTTATAAGATAAACGATCGTGATTGGTCTATATCCGAGGAATTGCTAAACGTTACTGGTCAATATGAAACACGCGGCATATGAGTGGAATTGTCTGCGGAAATATACTGTAATATGCAGGGCCCGGATTCTAATGACATGCCATCTTTTTATTGATGCTGCATAGACATTGCCAACTTGTAGATAAATCCAAATCATGACCTCTAGATTATAGAAATGCATTTTTATTAGGTCATTTTTTGTCATTTTATGAAATTTTATATTTTTAGGGCATTTATTTCAGTTTTAGGTCATTATTTTGTCATTTTCGTGTCATTTGCTTCCTTATTTAGCCATTTTCTTGTATTTACATTCAGTGTATTAACTTTTTTCGTCGCTAGCGGTGCTGTCTTTGAAGTGTTGTTTGTTTAATGCAAGAAGGAAAAATTCGGCGTAAAGTGTTGTCATGTCTCAGTAGGAAATGAGGCCAAAATGTTGTATTATATTACTATCGTTATTAGATTGACTTGGCACCAGAGTCTGCCACCTGCTTGGATCTGAGAGTGCAAACTACTATTTACCCTCAATAAACAACAATATAATCCGGCAGACCACAAAAGGAAATGCCGAATTTTGACTCGCCAGTGCCTCAGTGCCAGTATAAATTTCCAATTACAACATTCACAACATTACAGTTATTTACAGTTTTTACAATTATGTACAAATTAGTCTATAACTTTGGGTGTACAATGAGAATTTTTTACAAATATAATATCAGTTTTTAGGTCATTTTTTATAATTCCGGGGTGCGCGGGCAAAGAGAGTTAAGTTCACTTTCTTGTTACTGAGAATTAGAGTGACTTAACACACTATACCAGCCGAACATAGCTTTAGAGATGAATAAACCCATGAGGAACATATCCATAACTAACGTACAATTTTGAATATGACTTACTGGACTTAACAGAAATGTATAGAACATTTTTATCTATAGCTCTATGGACATATCTAAATATTTTAGGATGGTGGACTTAACTCTCTTTGCCCGCGCACCCCTGAATTATTAAGTCATTATCATTAAAATTCAGGGTCATTTTATAGGTCATTTCCGTGAGAAAAGAACATTCACAACATTAGTTATTTACAGTTTTTACAATTATGTACAAATTAGTCTATAACTTTGGGTGTACAATAATAATTTTTTATAAATAAAATATCAGTTTTTAGGTCATCTTTTTATAATTATTAAGTCATTATCTTTAAAATTTAGGGTCATTTCATAGGTCATTTTTCAAACAACTTTAAGTCATCACAAACTGGGCCCTGGTAATAAGGAATAAAATGAAACAATTTATTATTCATAAGAACCCAAAGAGATTTGATATTATTATCTGTTACTTATTTTCAAATAAACAACGGCTATGTTGTTCTGAAGTTAAGCCTGTTTATAATACAACTAACTCATCAATCAGCCGCTGGAACAGCTAAAGGACGACCGTATTTAGATGCGCAAGACAAAGGAGAGATTGTTCTAGTGTTCCCGTGTTCTTCATTAGGGAACATAACTAGAGTGAAGGCAGGATGGGGGCATATTTTATCAGAGAGACCGTCTTATTGCGTACGCCGCCCCCGGCATTCAAACTAGTGCAATCAGCCTTTAACGAATCTGATAACATAATTTGTACCTGCTGTACCACAGACAAAAGCAAATCGAAACTAATTCTGCTCTACCAATGCCGATCTGTCTCCCTCTAGCATTTACATTTCCATCTAATTCTCAAAGTCAGGGAAGTCTGTGACATTGATGACAGAATTTCGACCAAAATTATATATTTGGTGTAATTTCAGCTCAGATATAGGAACCATGCAGAACTACGGGGTGTGCGCAAACCCTTATTATTATTCTTTCTGAACATTAAGATAATTTAAAGTTATAAATATATTTAAATAAATAAAATTTTGTGTGTCAAAGCAGTCAAACTGCTGCGAAGAGAAAAAAAATCGTGAAAACAAGCTCAATATGATCAAAACTACAACAATGACTTGGATATGCAAATACATGACATATAAAATATATCTAAAGAGATGGTAACATCTTGGACTCGCATTCGGGACGTCCCAGGTTCAAATCCCGTGGCCGGCCAGTTTGACATGGGTTGTTTCATGGTTTTCCCCAGTTGTAAAGGCAAATACCGAATAGAATATTTACATACCATGAATCATCCTAACCATTTCATTCTGTTTCATATCCATTTAAATTAATATCAGTTGAAAGTTAATCTATAAAAATACGCCAATAACTCAATAGAAATAAAATCAGGTAAACTGATATAACCAAGTGCCAGTATTTTTTGTTTAAATCAGTGATACACGCAATTATGATAGGCCCATGCATAAAAGTTAACTCCAAAAACAAAATGTGCCGGCAATAATAATAATGATGCAATAGATCTACGATTCGCTGATATCTCTGTTTCAATTTAAAGCAGCCTTAAAGGTTATGAATGAATAATAAGCATATGAAATCTATCCGTCAGGAATTATATTAGGTATATTGCTGCACAGGAACGAATAAGAAAAATACTCACAGTAAAATATAGCCTAATCTAAATATCGGTAGTCTACATAACCATAGAATACACATTATAATATCAATATTCAACGGCTAGTTGTTATAAATCGTTTATTTAAATTATTATTTAGCCACACTGACATCATTATGAAGAAACAAATCAATCAAGGTTGCTAACAATATGAATAAACGATTGGCAATTTGTTAAGTTTTTTGATACATTGTGGGCCTTGAAAGAATATTGATTACAAAATTAATATTGATATACTCGTTACTTCGGTACCGGTCAACCGATTTGGCCCTAATTCAATAGGCTTGTACCCAAGAACGTCATAAATTCGTATACCAAGTTTCAAGAAAATCCGATAAAGCGTATTTGAGTTATCCACGCCTTAGTGATATATTACCATAAAAAGGCACTAAATTGGCATTATTCCGGTACCGCCCAACCGATCTGGTCCAATATCAATAGACTTCTTCCAAGGGACATTATAAATTCGTATACCAAGTTTCATGAAAATCCGATAAAGCGTATTTGAGTTATTGCGCCTTTAAAATATACACTAAATTGGGTTTTACTCCGGTACCGGTGAACCGATTTGGTCCAATATCAATAGGGTTCTTCCCATGGACATTATAAACGTGTATACCAAGTTTCATTAAAATTCGACAAAGCTTATTTGAGTTATCGCGCGTACAGACACACGGACGGACGGACGGACGGACAGACGGACAGACATTTTTCGTCCCCCACACAATCTCATAAAGTACCATACTGGCACTTAATAATTGACAAACAATAGTTCTATGGCCTGCGTTACTGGTTAGACACAGAACCCGAACTCCTAATATGGCCTCGTAGCTAAAAGGAGTATAAACACAGCTCAATTATATATATATATATATATATATATATATATATATATATATATATATATATATAAATGCACACACATATAAGTAATCAGAAACATTTAATTGTTATTCAAATCTATGCTATGACCGAAATAAAAGTTGGGAAGAAAATATGACATTTCATAAGCATCCCGGCCCTAGTCATAATCTTTCAAACTTCGTGTAGAATGAACCAACTGTTTTGAACTACCTCTATCACAAATAGAAAGAAAAAATGGAATAAAAAGAAACAAATTGCCTCATCCTGAAACTGCCGTGTTAATTTCACATCCCCATGAAACCTATAAAATTTTACGCCTTTCACATTTTCACACAGGTTGGGCAAATGTGAACTGTTTAGGTTCCTTAACTAAAATATGACTAAATCAATATTTGAATGTTAGTATCTCTCCAGAAAGATTTAAAGTGATAAGAGAAAATGGATACCTGTGTATATGTGGCGAACAACAAACTGTTGAAAATCTTTTATTTAACTGTCCAGTGTTTGAAAGAGAAAGACACATTTTAAAAGGACATCTAGAATATTGTAAACTTCCTAACGCTAAACCATTATTTCATATATTTCTAAGAAAATGCTGTTCTGAACAATTTTATTATTTTCTTTCTTATGTGCATAATCGATTATAGTTTAAAATTACCAGGATGATTGGGTGTAAAGGCTAGTTTACACGATGACACTAGGTTTCGTAACCACTTTCATGAAAGTGATTTCGTGAAACTAATTACACACATTTTCATTCCAATGCAACCGCACATTTCATGTTATTTTTTTGAGTTCAAGTTATTAAAATCCCATATAAACGTTTGAAACACGCATGAATACAGGCATTTCACAATTTTCTCACTTCCCCATTTCATTTTACGAAATGCGAACAAGCTAAATAAGCGTATAATCTCAAAATTACTATTATAATTTCGTGAAAAGTTGGAATCAGCCGAAACTGCGTAGTGTCGTAACTCATTGTCGCCAGTACATCTAGCGCTTGCGCATTCAAGTAAAAAAAGTTGCGAAACTCAGTTACGAAACCTAATTTCGTCGTGTAAACTAGCCTTAATGCTCAGCACTGCTAGTTATAGAACGGAATGGTATCTCATAGCCAAATAGAGATAGATAAATATGTAAATTACAAATTAAATTTGTTAAAATTATAACCCTAATGTACCTTCGGGTAAAATAGGGTTCATTAAACTGTATATTCAATAGAACACAATAGGGTACAATAAATTCCTCCATATCTTTGGCAGACGGACTAGTGAAAAAAACGAATACATCAACTTTTGTATTCATAAGCTTGTACAACATGAAAATATAGCTTTAGCGGAGTGATGAATATTACAAAGGTTGGCTGGGGGTACATTAATTCCGCTAATGCATACACATAGCAGCGGTACACCTTTACACTCGCTAGCGTACTTTTGTTGCATGGGAGTTATCGGTTTTTCGATTTTCTTTCCTAATACATATGTCAATATTTCAATTGAAGGAAAAGTCTTTAGGTTGTAAGAGTCTATATACTTGAAAGCTGCTTGTTCCACTAATGATTTTCGAAGGTACGACATCCTCCTGTCTCGGCTTAATACAGGGTTCGAGTGTTCGAATAAAATACAAAACGCTTTATAAGTCTTGTGCTCACAGACAAGACCTGCTTGCTTTCCAGAAAAATAAATAAGAGGAAAAAACAGGCGGATGTACAGAACTTGTAAGTCTGCTAAAACCTTAAGAAGGGACCCAATATCCACTGCTGTATGGTAGCTACTGATGATTCCAAAACAGATATTAGAAGTTCTTAAAATTTAGAACTACATGTTAATGTACTTTTTTTGTGCACAACCTTATAACGTCCTATAAATATTTCCCTAAATAAATGCACATTACATTAATATTTTTACAACATAGCCTACAGTATTATATTGTGCAGTCAGCCCTCGATATAATCTACTCTTTATTTATTTATTTTATTTATTTATTTATCCTGGCGGAGTTAAGGCCATAAAGCCTTCTCTACCACTCAGCCAGGGTTAAAACATTAAAACCATAATAATAATAAGTTAATAATAATAAATGAAAACAAGAAATGATATACCTGAATACACGAAACGTACATTAAATACAAGGAAAAAAATTCAAACATTAAGTACTTGAATAATATATACAATGCAAATGACTAAAATAAAGAAACGATAAAAAATGACTAAACAAATACGTTCTTAGTTATTACAAAATATAATGAAATTTTTCAAAAAAATATTTTACAAAATTAGCATCAATGTTATTGCATACTAAATTTATTAAATGACGCTTGAACTGTGGAGTCGTTTGGCAGCTCCTGAGATGGCTAGGCAGTGAATTCCAGTGACGAATAGCTGTTGTTGTAAACGAATTCGAATTTACAGTGCCACCCTCGCACTGTTCCAATAAATGCAAGTGAACGGATGTTATCTTTATCTATATTAATAAAAGGAAGTGTCTGTCTGTCTGTCTATCTGTCTGTCTGTCCGCGATGCCAAGCGAAATCTACTGAATGCAGAGATCTGGAATTTTAAACATAGATCGACTAAAGGGTCGGAAAGTGCACCTCGAAGCCGGAATTTTAATTTTAGCTTCCCTTCGCGAGTTATGAGTGAAAAACGGGCAGAAAACGTGCATTTTTTGCGTTTTCGAAGCATCAGTTTTCAGTAATATATTTCAATGTCAAATCAATTACAGTTGGCTTTGGCTATTTTTGTCATACCTTGGAAATGAAACTTTCGCGATCGCTTGTATGTTGTAGCTCACGCTGGTCGATTCATTTGTTTTTAATGTCAAAGCACGCAGACATATGAAATTTTCAACATACACCGAAGAGGATTATTATTATCATTATTATTTTTATTATTATTATTATTATTATTATTATTATTATTATGTGGGATAATCAATATAGGCCTAAATATGGTCAAACGTTGTTCGATTTGGACGAAACTCACTATACAGGGGTTTTCTGGGCCAAGGAACTCGAATCTGAGGTCGCTTTTACCAGGCGACGCTATCTAATCGTGGTATGTAGTCCACGTGATTTAGGTGCTAATAAATATAATGATTTAACTATTATGCTCATAATTTTTAATTTTTAAAATCATTATCGCGGGCGAAGCCGCGGACACATGCTAGTCCCATATAAAATACATAAGAAATCTCGTTACTGTGCAAATTCATTTAGTGCCAGTGAATTTTAGACAGTATTTTTACAAAATATGGCTTGCAGTGATTTTTTTTCAGTTGCAGAATTCTTTTAAATCTGGCGTGAATGTTAGGGACATTATTTAATCTTCGAACGTTCTTGACCATACATTGGACCCGTAGGACGAAAACTGTACGAAGTACACAAAAACTAAAAGCTGGATTATTTTTTGGCCCTCAAATTGACAGCTCATAAGTCATAAACGACAGTACAATATGTGATAATATCAATTTTTTGAAAGACCCCATGTTATATTGTTATTGTAATGTTAATGTAATGTTAGTGTGTTGCTTTTTTCTTCACATGATTTAGAAGCTAAAAATAGGCACTGTTCTTTATTTATATCAAACGTAAACTGGGATAATATGCATAATGGCAATACCATACCTCACAAAACTAAAGCTGATAGGGCAAAAGTAATGGCACATTTGGCATCATCGACCTAAATACACCCAAGAATAGGTATAAATTCTAAGGCACCAAAATGGCTGTTGGTCTGTGTTATATATATAAAAAAAAGTAAAGCGTTCCCTATTACAGGCCATGGAGGCCCAGAGGGTTCCAGGAGGTTGAGGCTCCCAAATTTTTAGACATTCGGCACTTGAAGGTGGTAAGGTTGTCAGCCTTGCGCACCGGACGCCTTTACCCCCAGGATTGCTCCTGTACTCATTTCTGTTAGAGGCTGAGTCGACCCCAGGGCCATAGTGCCACCAGAAGGATTAGGTCAATTGAAAAACTCCAACGACCTCACCGGGGATCGAACCCGCGACCTTCTTGTTTGTAGCGCAGCTCCTCAACCACTACGCTACGTAGTTCCGTACCCCATGTTTTTTTATATTTAAGATTTAAATAAAGAAAATTACGTAGTCATTGTGTTAGGTGTTTTCTTTACAGTTCGGTACGGTTTTATAATTTGAGTCTCGTGTATTCAAGGGTTAAATTTAATCTTGGATAGTTGACCGTTGAACCAATCTCTATATATATAAAAGGCTTTGTCCTGACTGACTGACTGACAAGAATCAACGTACAGCCTAAACTATAACAGGTAGAAACTTGGAATTTTGACAGTACCTTCGTTTCATAATGTAGGCGCTCACTAAGAAAGGAATTTACAAAATTTTGATTTTAAATGACAAAAACTAAATGTTTTTGAGAATACTTAATCCCTTTTCACACAGAATTATAAAACCCAAATCACAGAACATATTGTTGCTAATGGTATCAGATGTCTTTGGAAAAAAAATAAATAAAAAAAATTCAAGTTTGACAAATAAGAGAAGGTATCAATTTATAATTCATGTTATAAATAAATATTAAAGAATGTAATCCACGAAAATAATGCAGTCGCATAACTTTTCTCTACCCTGGACATAGAGAAAACAATATGAGGTATGGTAATATGGAATATTATTATATCGCAGGTTTTTGGAGAGAAAAGTATGAAGGCTTTATGGTAACATAAGAGTGGGAAATTTCCCGCCTCGATATTACAATTTTATGTTACAGGAATTTCTGTTTCTTCTTATTTGAACCCTTACCAGGCTTGCTGTGTACAAGCGATGCGATGCGATGCGATGCAGAATTCTACATCCTCTATGAGCCATAAAAAGCTATATCAAGCATTTTCTGAGGGAATAGTTTTAGTGTAATAAGTCGTTCTTCTTATTTCAGATTATAAATACCTATATAAGGACCTAGCATTTAAAAATCGAAAGTCCTTCATAAGTTAATTTCCAATTACAAAATAAAAATCCGGGCGACGCCGGGTCTTTTAAGTTAGTACCTAATATACTAAATATCTATTATATTATAACTGACACACGAGTGAAATATTCTCCACTTGCACTTAGGTGCCATTAGGAGGGTTCCTAAGAGTAAGAACTTCCTACAGAGATCCTGAAAAACCAATTATTCGTACTCTTGTTACGGTGGAAGGAAACGTAGTACAACAAACCAGAAGAGGAGTAGACTAGAAGGAAGGACGATGAAGAGTGAAAAACAAAACAAAAAAAAAGTGAAGGAGGCGGTAGAGTAAGCGCAAACAATTTATACATCCGTCGGGACTTGTCAGAGTAGAGGCTCAAACTCATAACTCAATTTCTTTCTCCTCATCCTCAACCTCCTTGCCAACCAAAGTTTCCTACAATTTCCAAAGACTTGAAACTATACAACAGACTCGTCCAGGCAAAATTCTGCTTTATATATATTAAGTTAAAACTAATGGATTATGTCTTAGAACGACTTCAATATTCTGTTTCTGAGAAATTGTCATCTTAATTGTCTTGTTTAGTACATACACACTGCATATCACAGTAGTAGTGATTTCTATGATAGTGTTTTTTATTAATTTCCTTTTTAAGCTAGATTTTGTAATTTTCGGGAAACAAAATGCAGGACTACTACTGGGCAATTACATTGTCTAAACCAGTTACTTGAGGGCCAATCAAACTTTAGGATACGAGTATGAGGGCTAGAGATATTTCAGAAAGAAAACGAATTACATAAACGAACTATAAGTTACTAGCATATGCCCGCGGCTTCACCCACGATAATTATTTCAAAAATTAAAAATTAAGAGCATAATAGTAAAATCATTATATTTATTAACTCCTAAATCACGTGGACTACATACCACGATTAGATAGCATCGTCTGGTAAAAGCGACCTCAGATTCGAGTTTCTTGGCCCAGAAAACCTCTGTATAGTGAGATTCGTGCAAATAAAACAACGTTTGACCATATTTAGGGCTTACAACATTCAAGCGATCGCGAAAGTTTTATTTTCAAGGTATGACAAAATCAGTCAAAGCCAACTGTAATTGATTTGACATTGAAATGTATAACAGAAAACGCAAAAAATGCATGTTTTTTGCCCGTTTTTCACTCATAACTCACGAACGAAAACTGAAATTAAAATTCCGTCTTCGAGGTGCATTTTCCGACCCTTCAGCCCACCTATGTTTAAAATTTCAGATCTCTGCGTTCAGTAGATTTCGCTGGACATCGAGGACAATTCCTTTTATTAACATAGATAATATGAATTATAATGATACCTTCTGTAATTTGTCAAACATCCATTTCATTTAATCCAAACCCACCTATACCATTGGCAACAATATGTTCTGTGAATTTGTTTCGATAATTCTATGTAAAAAGGGCTTAAGTATTTTAAAAAACATTTAATTTTTGGCATTTAGAATCAGGATTTTTCAAAATCCCTTCTTAGTGAGCATCTACATTATGAAACGAAGGTACTATCAAAATTCCAAGTCTCTACCTGTTATAGTTTAGGCTGTACGTTGATTCCTGTCAGTCAGGACAAAGCCTTTTATATATATAGAGATATATAGGGACGGATTTCTACGAGCTAAAAAATAGGATATATGCATGCATTTATTACCTAAAAAACATTAAAATATGACCATTAAAATTTAAAATATGACTTTACCACTTACATATTGTGTATATTTTTTTAAGTTTCATTACAATTCATTTTATTAAAATATGTCAATTATTTAAAATATCTGTAAATTCTCAAAAAGTATCAATATAATGCAAAATTTACAAACTATGATATGAAACTGCAAAATTTCTTTAATATGCACACAAAATATGCCAAAAATATGACTTAAATATGTATATTCACTAGGAGGTGCCCGTGGCTTCGCCACGATCATTCTTTTAAAAATTAAAAATTAAGAGTATAATAATTATTAAAGCATTATATTTATTAACACTTGCACGCGAATCATTCATAAACTAAGCCATTAATAATTAATGAAACAGCTAAAATTCCTGCATTAGAGTACATTCCACGACATGAAAGCGCCCCCTGGGAAAACTATATCAGAATCGATTATGCTGTTCCAAAGAACCTGTGAACACATAATACGTATTGTTTCTCAGCTGTTTATTGACATGAATATGATGTGAATTTTATTTTATCAATTCAGTGTAATTTTCAGATATTATATAATGTTTCAAGGGAAGGAATGGTTTGTTTGGATTATTATTATTAGCGATATTTCAAGAGATAAAACCATCAATATTTTACAGCTGTTGCCCCCGGCTTCGCCCGCCATTATTCATTGACTCCAGGATTTTTAAGAAAATTACACTGGTAGATTATTAAACATGTTTGTGGTTCAGAGCTATGAAAATTGTAAGTAAAAATAAAATTAGAATATTTGTTCATTGAGTTCATTTCACTTAGGCCTTATATAATAAAGAAACGGTTTTCCTAATCTTGTAGTCGTCATGAAAGTTTAGACTGATAGATACGAACATCGCCGAGTATACCCGATGTCTCACGAAGCGGGCGAGCAAGCACGCTATTTAGGGCCGTTGAATTGTATAAGAGTAGATACTAAACATGCTACAATAGTTGAAAATTTCCTAAATATGCAGTTGTATGCACAATAAAAGCCGTTCCATCATCACCAGGATGATTGGAATCGGGTTTAAATTAGTCGGAAACATGAAATAATGCAAAGGGGAAAATTATGACATGTCATAGAAATCCGCCCCTAGCTATATAGAATATTTCTTTTTGGATCCACAAAGAAGGGCAAGGGTTGGATCACACTGGAAACTATGGTTTGAAACTGTATGATACGTTTTGGTTAGCACCCAAATTTCATAAAATACAATCTCAACCATTTTAAGATTAAAACAAAAAAAAAACTATTTAAAATGAATAATAAAAACTTACAATTCAGACTGAAAAATTCAGTGCCATATCCGGGATTTGAACAAGACTTTAAGACTATCCGTGCCGCTGCTCTTAACAACTCAGCTACCATGGCAACACGCCAGCACATTAAATTCTCCAACTGATCACATATCCCAGTACATTGATACATTCTCCAACTGACTCAATTATCTCAGACGTCTGCATGCAGTAGTTAGTAATTTTCGTTAGCCTATGCAAGTCACATTGTAAGAAAGAACTAAAGTAGCAATCATCCATATTGTCAGAATTTTTAGTTATACCAGGTCCTGAAGAACATTATCTCCGATAATGTATGTTACTAGGAGGTGCCCGTGGCTTAGACCACGATAATTCTTTTAAAAATTAAAAATTAAGAGTGTAATAATTATTAAAGCATTATATTTATTAACACTTGCAAGCGAATCATTCATAAACTAAGCCATTAATAATTAATGAAACAGCTAAAATTCCGGCTTTAAAGCGCCCCCTGGGAAAACTATATCAGAATCGATTATGCAGTTCCAAAGAACCTGTGAACACAATATACGTATTGTTTCTCAGCTGTTTATTGACATGAATATGATGTGAATTTTATTTGATCAATTCAGTGTAATTTTCAGAAATTATATAATGTTTCAAGGGAAGGAATGGTTTGTTTGGATTATTGTTATCAACGATATTTCAAGAGATAAAACCATCAATATTTTACAGCTGTTGCCCCCGGCTTCGCCCGCCATTATTCATTGACTCCAGGATTTTTAAGAAAATTACACTGGTAGATTATTAAAAATGTTTGTGGTTTAGAGCTATGAAAATTGTAAGTAAAAATAAAATTAGAATATTTGTTCATTGTGTTCATTTCACTTAGGCCTTATACAATAAAGAAACGGTTTTCCTAATTATGTAGTCGTCATGAAAGTTTAGACTGCGAGAGACGAACATCGCCGAGTATACCCGATGTCTCACGAAGCGGGCGAGCAAGCACGCTATTTAGGGCCGTTGAATTGTATAAGAGTAGATAGATATTCACTAGATTACCTCAGTTCATGCAATATTCTGCGGAAGAAAGCAGCCAAATATATAAGAAAACAATTTCCGTGGTTGCTATGTAACACAAGTTTGAGAGTTGGCAGTCGTTTGTTTCTGCAGCTCTACAGTGACATCTCGATCGATGGACAAATTACTTGATCTGCCTGACCTGAACAACTGAACTGAGATCAAATAATTGAGGTTGGAAGCATGGAATTATTTGCAAAAGTTTGATTAATTTGTTAGTTAAACTTGAGGGGAGTTCGAAATTGGAATGCTGTAAACTTTAGCTCCTCTCTCTTTACAGCTGCCGGGAGCATGCGGGTATATTTAACCAGGAAATATACAAGTTCAGTTTACAGACAAAACTGTTCGCCAATCTCATATTTTCTCAGTAGATTATGTGAAGTACATTAAAGTACATTAAAGCCTGATTATTTAATGAAAACATTCATGATTTTAATTAGGATCTATAGGCCTATCATTCTATTTTATACCTGAATCCTTCTATTTTTAAAACCATTTCTGTCATTTTTTGAGGTGTAGGAAAAAGACGGAAATCACTGGGAGCGTGGTCCGGTATGTAGGGTGGATGTTGAACCATATCCTAGCAAAACTTTTGCATGAGAATTGAGGGGAGGCGTTGAAGTCTCCACCCTACAGCTCGGACCATGCACCCAGATATTTTCATCTGTTCCTACCCCTCAAGAAATGATAGTAAATGACAGAGAATGGTAGAGATTGACAGAGAAACGGAGGTTATCACAGAGTGGTTCAAATCCCAGGAGGCAAACTTCTACCACACAAGTGTTCAAAAGTTGGTTCCACGGTATGACAAATGTCTCAATTTCGATGGCGAATATGTTGGAAAATGACTGTATCTGTTGCAATAAATATTTCGATGAAATTGTGTCTTGCTTCTGTAAACGGCCTCAGGGAAACTTACTTTGTGGACGGCCCTCGTATTTATATATTTCGACGAGTAGGCCTATATTGTAGCTTACTATTTTTAAGACATAAGTTTTGAAGTGAAACTTCTTTAGGCGCGCTAGGAGTAAATCGAGAGCTAAACCCAAAGTTGCGTTACGAACAAAATCATCACGAAATTAGTAGGCGCTATGATGGACTCCACAAAAAACAATCAACTCAATGATTAGGCTTATCCAAAATTAAATTTAAATTTATAAAATTTAAAATTCCAAATTAAAAATTAAAGAACCAAAATTTAAAAAATAAAAAAATCCAAAATTTAAAAATAAAAAAATCTATAATTTAAAAAATCCATAATTAAAAAAATAAAAAATTAAGTAATAGAAAAAACAAAATTTAAAAAATCTAAAAATCCAAAAATAAACAATTGAAAATCCAAAATTTAAAAACCCAAAAAGTAAAAAAACTAAAATATCCAACATTAAAAAATCAAAAATTTTAAAAATCCAAAATTCCAAAATTTAAAAATTTAAAGATCCAAAATTTTAAAAATCCAAAAATCCAAAATTGAAAAAAAATAAAAAAATAAAAAATTCCAAGTTTCACTTCTGTCGCGTGGCGTTCCACGCACCGGATTTCTTTTACATTACCTGGCCTTATAGGCCTATCACCAAGATTTTAAATATGTATTTGATGTTATAACATATGCATTTAACAGTGTAAAGCAACTATTACTAAGTAAGGGTACCTTTGTGAACATGTCGAGGATATATGGAGGTAAACTATACTTGTAAAGAACTGGAATTGTCTCTTGGTGATAACTATGAAACATTCTTTTGTTCATTTTCTGACAAGCTACTGTTTTAGGCGGTGAAGCAAGAGATAAAGTTATTCTGAGAAGCTACACGGCATGTTTCCACTTTTTTATCATCATGTGACGTGGAGAAAGTCATATGAACCTCCCTCCTTTATAAAAACTTCTACATTCCTTCTCCTTACATATAGTTTGTGCTAACATTTCCAGGCAGAGCAAAATGTACTTCTTAGAAGAAGAAAAAGTTTTAGTTTGGTGCGCAAAGTTTTACAAAGCAAGAGCGGAATAGCTTCTTCTTCTTCTTCTCCTTCACTCCAGCCTCGGAGTAATCAGCACTTCGTAACAACTTCAGTCTTAAAGCGACCAGTCTCTCCTGCAAGCAGACTTGATTATATCCAATCCAGTTTAACCATTTCTTTCTTTTAATCCCTAGGTTTTGATCCCCGGTTAAGATTGGATTTTAAAATTACAGCAGGTGTTTCAACCTGCCTTCGAATGACCGGATTTCGACAAACTTTTCCCAAACAACTTAAACAACACTCAAAACTGTTACTCCTTGGCCATCGAGATCAGGGTCTGTGTGTGTAACAGAAGGCCATGAAGCCGCTGAACTGCAACTGTTATCTATTGTTAATGCGCTTTTAGCGTCAGTTAAATTTCAGCGATATTAATTTTAATGAGCATGAGGTTATTATGGGGTATTATCTGATCACGGAAATATCATTGATCTATAGTTAGGCTATCGGCATATTGTCCATATGACCTCAATCCTATTACCTGTCCTTTTCAGGGATGCAACGCCACAGAGCTTAGTTTTTATTAAATTATTAATAATTGCAATAATTAGACAATCAATTACATTAAACAGCAGTACGCATATATTCAACCCGTTAAGATTTAATTTATAATATCAATCAGAAGCAAGCGTCAAGAATCCTAAAATTATTTCTAATCGTCCTAGGTTATTCGACCTTCCCCTACTGTTAATGAGAATTAGCAGCTCCGGTCACGGAAATTATCATTGGTCTATAATTGACGGCATACTGTCCATATACCTGTCCAGTCGCTTCGGGGATGCAACGCCACTGAGCTTAGTTTTCATTAAGTTATTAATGATGGCAATAATTACACAGTCAATTATATTAAATATCAACAGGCATACATTTAATCCTTTATGATTTAATTTATAATATGAATCAAAAGAAGGCGTCAAGAATCCTATAATTGCTACTGAACAATTTTAACCTTCCTAGGTTACTCGACCTTCCCCTATTGAATAATTTTAACCTTCCTAGGTTATCCGACCTTCCCCTACGGTTAATGAGATTTACAGCATGGATCGGTACATGCGGTAAGACACACAGGGCTACCAACATCATATATAGCAGAGACAGCAGTAACGAACGTTTATGAGCATTCAGTAATAAGGGACACAAGTGTAACTTACCGCACGATTTTCGTTTTGTTCTTTTATTATGTGCAATTTGTGAAAACCCGAAACATCCATTTTAACTTATTGGCGGCTTGATAACGATCCAGAAAGGAATCCTGTTTTATGGCGGGGGATTTCCTGCACCACGCTGCTCTACAGAAATTTTATGGCGTATCGGCTACTTGTTTTTATTTTTGTGTGTGTTATCTCTGGCCATAAAGCACAGGTGGGGAAACACAACCGAAAATATCGTGGAAATTGTTCCCTAGATTCCTATACTATTTCTATTTTCCCATTACATACAAGCTTGGAGTTGTTCTTACTAACTATTGACGACTTCGAATAAAGATGGAACAGAATCAAATATAAATAAATGGTGCAACATATTTTGTACACATTTCCTCATTTATCGATGGCTTAGAGCATATGTGTTAAGTACAGTTTGTGGTTAATGTTAAAGTAAAGTAAAGGTTTCCCTATAACAGACCATGAAGGCCCAGAGGGTTCCAGGAGGTTGAGGCTTCCAGATTTTAAGTCAATGGGCTCGTGAAGGAGGTGAGGTTGTTAGCCTTACGCACCGGCCGCCTATATCCCCAGCATTCCTCCTAGTATTCATTTCTGTAAGAGGCTGAGTCGTCCCCAGGGCCATAGTGCCACCAAAAGGATTATATTAGATTAGATTAATGAGGGGTAGTGTAAGCCCTTCGACTTCTCAATACTGCGACCTTAATAGATCTATTGAATACCCTATAGAATAGAATACCCTATACCCTATTCTAGCAGTCACCACTTTAATTTAAGGCTTTTGTTTAATATAACCTATAGGTTTTCCTGGGTGATGTCCAGTCCTGAACCTGGGGATTTTTCGTTACTGAAAAACCCATTAATCGGCCGGGAATGGAACCCGGACCTCCAGGGTAGAAGGCAAGTATGCTACCTATACATCCATGGCGGCGGACAAACCACAAGGATTAGACCAATTAAAAAACTCCAACGACTTCACAGGGGATCGAACCCGCGACCTGTAGCACAGCGCCTCAACCACTAGGCTACGGCGTACCGCTTTTGTGGTTAATAGTTAAGTGGAAATTTGGAAGCTCTGACGCATGCCTTCTTCACCCTAAGCAAATGTGACAAGTGAAAAAACAGACGCTTAAGATATCAAGATAATATAGGCTAATCTTGACATCAGAATACATCATTTTATAATGGTTTTAATTTATACAGGCTGTTAATGAATAACGCCGAAATATTTTACCAGTGTATAGAGGGGACATAGACAGGCAAATTTTATTAGGAGATTTTCGTTCTGTGGATTCAATTTTTCCTGATACAGCCTAAAATCTCCCAAGGCATGGCCGCCACTGAGTTCTAACATTAGGAAAAAAAATGCAAAACAAAGGAACTTCGTTGTTAACACTGTAGTCAGTAGTTATGAATAAAAAGAAGACTAATGCAGTGGCGACCAGTCATGTGATTAGTCTGTAAATTTTGCAGATTATTGAAACACTAAATTTTGATATACTATAGCTGTTTACGATTGATTATGAGTCAGGTTTTTATCGATCACTAAGAAGGCATGAAGTCAATTTAATTAACATTTTAACCCTATTTCGCGTAATTATTTATTTATGAGTACCAAATTATAATGACTTTAATGACCTGTAGCATACACATTTTACGTCATAGAGCAAAAATGTCCTAATAAAAGTTGCTTGTCTAAGTCCTCTCTATATACAGGTAGAATATTTCGGTGTCATTTATTAACACCCTGTATAAACTGGAGTCTATGTTCTTTTGTATCTCTTCTATAAAACGACCCCGAATTTTCGGGGTCTTTTTATGATTCAACTATCGTATTATCTGCGGAAATATACGGTAGGCCTAAGTCTATTAATACCGCCCGCGTTTCCCTGAATAGGTGTTATAACAGTACACACCCTAACACTCTTACCTTAACATTTGGAATAAAGGGAAGATAGGATGGGAGCAATTCAATAAAACGGGATGGGTCGAGATGTCGGGGGAGTAATGACCCCCCCCCCCCGAACCGGATCCGACCTGACCAGCATAATCACTCGCCCCTTCGGGTACCTACCCGCAAATTAATCTCCTCCTGATCACTATTTTACATCGTCCTTAGTATCATTCAGGAATAGAAGAGAAGAGAAGATAGCTTTTGAAATAGCGTACTTTCTGGTACGGTACCGGTACATACTATAAATGCCACGTGGCTGAATACGGTAAATGGAAAAAAAAGTCTTGTGCCAAGAGATAGCTTTTGCCACCAATACGGTAAATACAAGGAAGAAAATGAAGAAACTGCTTTAGATAGCCGTATTTAGAGGCCATGACGATGGTTTATTAAAGAATGAGATATTTTATAAAATCAGGTAAACTGATGTAACAAACTGCCAGAATGCTTTTGTTTAATCTGTGATAAATGCAATTATGATATGCAGAAAATAGGTTATTTTTGCAACCGATTTCCGAGTTAAGCTCCAGATCGATTCATTAAGCAGAGCTTACGGAAGAACAAAGGTCTAGTTTGATAAGCATATGTGAAGGAATATGTGGGTAGTGTTATTGGATAAAGTTAGCTGTATTGAAACTTCCAAAGCCGTATATGAACACTCTAAAACAATATGTTGTCATGAGAACTGATTGCATTTGATAAATTCTTTCTAATATATCACCATAAAATAAGCACTAAATTGAGCATTACTCCGGTACCGGCCAACCGATTTGGTCCAATATCAATAGGCTTCTTCCCATGGACGTTACAAATGCGTGTACCAAGTTCCATGTAAATCCGATAAAGCGTATTTCAGTTATCGCGCTTACGGACACAAGGACAGACATTTTCCCGTCCCCCACACAATCTCATTCTGGTACTTAATAACTGTAATAAAGTTTTTGCACTCCTTAGCTAGTAAGTGTTACTTACGAAAGTTGTTTACATCGATCGTAACTTGACATTACCACACGCAATCTTGTTGCTAGGGGCGACGGGCGGAAAGTGACTTGTTGCTAGGGGCGACGGGCGGAAAGTTACTTTACCGCCCGCAAATGCTTATTTGCGAGCAGAAATGACCAAGGCCTCCCCGCTTTATAAATATTCGGTTGCCATAAACAATAACAAATGCGAATCCCTTTCTGAAATAAGCACCATTCTTCAAGACTGTATATACATAGGCCTAATATTTTCAGGTAATATCACAATTAATATAATTAAATTGATATAAGTAACCGTCGTGCAAAAAAATAGCATGCAACACACGGACCGTAAAGGCATATACGGGTCTCGAAAACTTAAAATGCGCCTCGGGTTTTCAATCTGTTTCCTCGACCCGTAAACATGCCTTTCCGCCCTTGTGTCGCAATATAGCCTACTATTAAAACGCATGTAAAATTTACAGAATAAGACACAACAAATAAACTATGGGCCTACTTATTGTCTTAACTGTTTTCTGTGCGGTCCGACACGGATTTATAATTTGGGTGGAAAACTGTATTTAAGGGAAAATACAGGTAAAATTGTATCTGTCATTTAGGTAGTCACGATCCATGTAGGCCTCCTGAGAGAACTCACAACTACAGAGCGTACATAGACCATGAAATCCATGGTGCCCGGGAGAAACTTTTCGCAAACCAAACGGACATAACTATTCCGGGGAACTAAGTAAAAGGGAGGGAACTAATATACACATAGGGGGGATTTGGCGCTGGTTACCTGTGTCGGTGTCTCCAGGGACTCCGAGGCTATCAGAGTTGTCGTTGATGAAAGCCTCCGTGGAGCTGGTGAAGGTCTGCGGGGACAACGTAAGGTCTTGACCGCTCTCAGAGTCGAACAGGTCAAAGGTGGCGGTGTTGCCTCCGTTCCCTGGAAATACAGAAGTTTATCTCTTACAATATATGCTAATAATAATAATAATAATAATAATAATAATAATAATAATAATAATATTAATAATAATAATAAAATCAGGTAAACTGATGTAACAAAGTAGGCCAATCAGTTGCATTAATAATTCCAAATATGATACGCAGAAAATAAGTTATTTTTGTAATCGATATCCGAATTAAGCTCCAGATAGATTCATTAAACAGGGCTTACGGAAGAACAAAGGTCTAGTTTGAAAAGCATATTTGAAGGAAGATGTGGGTAGTGTTATTTGTCAAAGTTAACTGTGTTGCAACTTTTTAAGCCGTATATAAACACTGTAAAACAATATCTGTGGTTTGGTTCTAAAAGGGCCAATGTTAATTTATGCATTATTGAGCTCAGCTAGTCTTTATCTTTCGTATACAAAAAGTGCCAATGCCTGATGCTATTAATAGACATAATACAGAAACCTTAGAGGCCAACGTCGAAATTTCTCAGCAATAAATGATACTTCTATAAAGGCTTCAAAGTCAGTTAGGCTATCTCAAAAGCAAGTTTTATGACATTGGCCCGTTTAGAATCAAGCCACAGATATGTTGTCATGAGAACTGATTTGGATTTGATAAATAATTCTGTATAGTATACTACCATAACATAGGCGTCCCATGGGCGTTATAAATGCGTATACCAAGTTTCATGAAAATCCGATAAAGCATACTGTATTTGAGTTTTCGCGCGTACAGACACACGGTCAGACGGATAGACATTTTCCCTTCCCCACACAATCTCATAAAGTACCATTCTGGCACTTAATAAAATTACTGATCAAATTTCATTTTTATTGCTTCAGGATTTTCGGTTCGACGAAGATGAATCAGTCTGGACTTGTTATTTCATATATTTAGCCTAGGCCTATATACGTTCTCATTTGTACTCTTCACCGGATATAGTAAGAGTAAATAAATCACTGTTGAAATGGGCTGGACATGTTGCGCGCATGGGGAAGAAAAAACATATCTCAAAAGTATTGACTGGGAGACCCGAAGGGAAAATATCACTTGGAAGACCTAGACGCAGGTAGGAGGAAAATATTAGGATTGATTTAACAGGGTGTCCACAAAGTAATGCTGAAGAAATTCCCGACTATTCCCTGATTTTCATTGATCATTTCAGAAATTCCCGACCAAAATATGATTACGAAGCTCTTTCTAAGAACTGTGTGAGAAAATTTATAGGATTATACATACTTTAAATAAGAAAAACTTTTAGTAACAAAACTAATTGCAAACAATAATTACTTAGGCTATAACAGATACAAAAGTAAGGAACAGTAAAATAAATTAAATATACCTTCATATAGGCCTACTATTGTCTACACCATTTCAACCTCAATTTCGGAAAAAGTAATTTCAATTTCGGAAAAGGTAATTTCAATTTCGGAAAAAGTAATTTCAATTTCGGAAAAAGTAATCTCAATTTCGGAAAAAGTAACTTCAATTACGGAAATAACAGGGCTATTTTTTAAAACATTCGATGGGGTATAAAATGAAAACCACAGTGAAAATCAAAACTGTTTTATTTGGAACATTTAGGTACACCTTCCAGCTACTTCTCTACATAATCTCGCTCCGATTGAGTCATTTGTCCTAGCGTGGTACCAACTTTACTATACCCTCTTCATAGCCCTCGTATTTCCGAAATTGAAGTTACTTTTTCCGAAATTGAAATTACCTTTTCCGAAATTGAAATTACTTTTTCCGAAATTGGAATTACTTTTTCCGAAATTGAAATTACTTTTTCCGAAATTGAGGTTGAAAAGGTGTAGAAGTCTTTTTGATCCCACTTATTTTTTCTTCAACAACTTAATTTGTTCATCTAGAGCAGCTACAGCTTTTTCGGACTCTAAGAGTAGTTTTCTTTTCTTCTCTTCTGGTTCTCTGACCGCTAGCGTGTAAAGATACATATAAATATTTATTTAAAAAAAAAATTGAACAGGTAGTGGTTTTGTACGTAGGAAGGCATGAAACGTAAAGATAATGAAAGAATTTTTCGAAAATCTTGACATGGTACCAATCCCAATAGGTAGATTTTTCTAAAAATTGTATTAATTTTCACCTGTTTTATGTGGGCCACAAATTTTTCGAATTTTCCCGGATATTTTTACAAATTCATTGACTTTTCCCGGATTTTCCCGACCATACGAAATTCCCGGCCATTTCCCGGATTTTCCCGACCGGTGGACACCCTGTTTAAGGGAAGTAGGATATGCGACGGATGGTTGGATGGAGTTAGCACATAATAGGGTTGAATGGCGGGCTCAGGAAAGCGCGACAATGTACCTTTGGGTTCCATAAAATAGATAATATTCCTTTAGCTTGCTAAGGATTAGTCTATTTCCATTGATTAAGACATTAAGTATTAAAATAGTTTTATTTTAGTTTTTACCGAAGTAAACCTCGTTAGAAGAGCCTTAAGGTTTTACTATCCTTTGACAACCAAATATATGTATTAATGAATTATGTAAACATCGAGTAAAATCATCAGCGGGCACTAAGTTTGAAAGCAACGAAGTAAAATTTCAGTGAAATAGTTCGTTCCTATAAATAAAAATGCTGACATGAGAATAAAAAATCCTCACATTTAATAAAAAAGCAGTGCTCTGTTAAACTTATTTCCCTGCTTTTATTCAGTTTTTGAGGTGAGCATTTTATACGTAAATAGCAGTAAAAGTTCCAGCAACTATAAAAAGCACATTGAAACAAATATGTAATTTAATGCTTAATTTTCAACAGTTTATTGTTTATTGAACGCAATAGAATTACCCTTGTAGGCTAATTTCCAACTCCACTCAATAGCCTAATCAACCAACTTTTATAATAGCCTATTTTACTTTCGGCATCTGTCTGTTTTTCCGTATACGCGCGATAACTCAAATACGCTTTATAGCACAAAGTTTGAATAGACTTAAGGGAAGTAGATTTGCGAGGGATGGTTAGCACAGAATAGGGTTGAATGGCGGGCTCCGGTAAGCGCGGCAATGAACCTTCGGTTTCTATAAAATAGATAATATTCCTTTAGCTTGCTAAGGAATTGTATATTGCCATTGAGTAAGTAAGGTTAGTTTACACGATGACACTAGGTTTCGTAACCACTTTCATGAAAGCGATTTCGTGGAACTAATTACACACATTTTCTTTCCAATGCAAACGCACATTTCATGTTATTTCTGAAGTTCAAGTTGCTAAAATCCCATATGAACGTTTGAAACACGTATGAATACCGGCATTTCACAATTTCCTCACTTCCCCATTGCGTTTTACGAATAGCGAACAAGGTAAATAAGCGTACAATCTTAAAATTACTATTATAGTTTCGTGAAAAGTTGGAATCAGCCGAAACTGCGTAGTGTCGTAACTCATTGTCGCCAGTACATCTAGCGCTTGCGCATTCAAGTAAAAAACAGTTGCGAAACTCAGTTACGAAACCTAATTTCGTCGTGTAAACTAGCCTTAAGTAAGTAGGATATTCTCATTTGTTTTCTGCCATCTGCAAATCGTTCTGACTTAGCCCTACCACTATTTTAAAGACAAGTCTTGGCTTTGTGGTGGAGCCGAGACAAATGAATGCAAACTGTCGGAAAGCGGCCACTTACCGTGTCAGAATTTAACGCAAAGTGTTAGTAAGCATAAGAAAAATTCGTAGCTAATAATCTGTGAGGGAAAAACTATTATGCTCACACTTTATCTTGAGCCCAAAAAATGCGGGGTGAGGGGAGCTGATATTGCATGCAGTATAAGAGACTGACTATTGCAGAAGGCGGTGAGTTGAAATTGACGTCATTTCTGAAGGGTTGCCAATTACCAGAAAATATAACGTGTGTAGTTTTATGCTGGTACACAATGGAACTCTGTAATTTGTAGCACTTTCAACTCTCGCTACAAAACTAAAGATTTTATATTGATTCAAATATTATAGTAGAATATATCGCTGGAGAAATGAATAAAGTAATATATCTAGGCCTATTTAGACAATTTCTCTCCCGGTCTTCAGAATATAGAAAATCGTTTAAAAGTCGTAGCATTGTACATGTAGGCCTACTTGAATACGCACTTTCACATGCCTGAATTGATGTAATTTAACTAAATACCTTTCGCGAAAGTTTGTAGGTAATTAATACAACACAATTAATACAACGAAATAATAAAACTTGACTTGTTCTTTTCTCCAACGACAGATTCAGCTTAAAACACATTAAATTAATTTTACTTCCATTTCATTTATTTGGTTTATTATTTCGCTGATTTCCAATACTTCTTGGTTTAAAGAATCTTTATTTTTAACTTCGTTGTCACTTAAATCGACCATTTCCACAACACCAGTATTGTTCTTCTAATATATCTGGATTTATTCTGTCATTTTCAGAATAATATGATGTAAACAAATAAAAAAAAAAATTGACGGTAGCTCAAGAATGCCTAGACGGGAAGTTTTTGGGTATGGCAATACTGGGGACGGGTCGCGATCTTCATTTTTTCGAGCGAGGCCTTCTTTATATGGACGGTTTTCAGCATTATGGAGTGTGAAGCTCAAGATAAAGTGTGCGAATATTAGCAGAAAACGTGAACTTTTTGCGCTATCGAATCATCAGGTTTCAGTAATAGCCTAGGTAGGTGGCTTTGCTTTTTTCTTTTTTTCAAACTTGGAAATAAAAGCATCGCGATTTCTTCAATATATCGCATGGAATGATCGATTGTTTCGAATCGTAGATAATTTCAAAACTTGTATCTGGTAATAATCTGGAAAGTAGTAGGCCTATTCCTTTCTTACCTCTCTTTCTGGATACAACTAAGGGAATATATATGACTGCAAATGTGAAAACTAGTTTGAATAAAAGTTTATAACAAGCTCTACTGTTCTAGTTGTCTAGTTCTCTTAGATATTATTTTTAGATTAACCATTCTTCTTTACTGTATCAGCTCCTCATTTTGTGATCATAACGGAAACTTTAAGTTCAGAATTAACCTACGGAAGAGTACAGAAACTTTTGATAACGAGCTGAAGTATTTTAAAGAGAATTTTAATACGAAATTAGATTCGAGATCATGTAACGCTAATATTTTATAGTCACGTACTAGCATCAAAGGAATCTTATCAATTTGTTTTTCAAAGGGGATTTTAAGGAGTATCAAAAATCCAGAATTGTTCTTCATGCAGTTTATTTCGTTTGTTGTCTTATTTTACTTTTGGAATTTAAAAAAAAAAGAGTGCGTGGAACGCCACGCGACAGAAGTAAAACTTTATTTTATTATTTTATTTTTTCAATTTTTGATTATAGGATTTTTTTCAATTTTGCATTATTGGACTTTTTAATATTGGGTTTTTGGACTTTTTAAATTTTGGATTTTATACTCAATTTTGGATCTTTGAATTTTTAATTTTGGATTTTTTAAATTTTCGATGTTTGATTTGTTTATTTTTTTATTTTTTAAATTGTTTATTTTTTATTTTTAAATTTTTTATTTTATTATTTATTAAATTTTGGACTTTTGGATGTTATAATTTTTAATTTTTTTTTTTAAATTTTGGAAATATGTATTTTTTAATTTTGGATTTTTAATTTTGGATTTGCGCGGTAATGAACCTCCGGGTTCCATAAAATAGATAATATACCTTTAGATTGCTTAGGAATTGTCTATTGCCATTGAGGAAGTAAGGTCTGAAAAATTTCCTTTGATTACTCCTAATCATTGAGTTGATTGTTTTCTGTGCAGTCCGCACCGAAACAAGTAAGAGTGTGACTGATTTCGTGACTGATTGTGACTGATTTCGTGACGGTTTTAGTGTGACTGATTTTCCAGATTTACCCTCTACCGCCACTAAAGAAGTTTTACTTAAAAAAATTTTGCAAAATCCTTTCTTAGTGAGCACCTACATTATAAAACGAACGTACTGTCAAAATTCCAAGTCTCTACCTGTTATAGTTTAGGCTCTACGTTAATCCTCTGTCAGTCAGTCAGTCAGTACAAAGCCTCTTAGGCCTATATATATATATACAAACACACACACACAAAAGACGCATGTAAAGATAAATGGAATTGTGACTGCAAAAAAGGGCCATCATCATTGATTGAATACGGAGAAAATTGACTTTTGAGTTTATGTAGAAAGAAGTATTATTGCAAAAAGATTCATATTACTATCATGATGTGTAGGCCTTCTTAGTCCATAAGCATTCATGTAGCTTATTAAAAAACGTGATGCAACATAAGTTACGCAAAAAAAAAATATTATATATATATATATACGTATACTAGCTTGAAAGGCCCGGCGTCGCTCGGGTTTTGTATTTTGTAAATTCGAAAACAACTTATGAAGAACTTTCGATTTTCAAACTCTAGGTCTTTATATAGGTATTTAGAATTTGAAATGAGGAAGAACGACTTATCACACACAAACTATTCCCTCAGAAAACGCTGGATATAGCTTTTTATAGCTTATAGCAGATCCCAGCGGCTTCGCGCAAAGGCGTCGCTCGGGTTTTGTATTTTGTAAATTCGAAAACAACTTATGAAGAACTTTCGATTTTCAAACTCTAGGTCTTTATATAGGTATTTAGAATTTGAAATGAGGAAGAACGACTTATCACACACAAACTATTCCCTCAGAAAACGCTGGATATAGCTTTTTATAGCTTATAGCAGATCCCAGCGGCTTCGCGCAAAATAATTATAGGAAGATTAAAAATTAAGAGCAAAAGAATTAAAATATTATATGTATTAACACTTGCACACGAAACATTCATAGGTCTAAACTAAACGATTGATAGGCCTAATTAGTGAAACAGCTATAAATCCAGCTTTGAATTGAATTTTACGATTAGGTTATTTTTGTAATCGATTTCCGATTTAAGCTCCAGATCGATTCATTAAGCAGGGCTTATGGAAGGACAAGGGTCTAGTTTGATAAGCATATGTGAAGGAATCTGTGGATAGTGATAGGCCTAAATTTTGTCAAAGCTACCTGTATTGCGACTTCCAAAATCGTAGCCTATTACATTGTAACACAGAATAGGGAATTCATCCAGTTCGAAATGTATAATTTCAGATCATAGTCATTGAAATTCTGTGTTAATTACAGGCCTATTGATACGTGTCTAGAAATGTAAGGATTATATTATGTAATGGTAATTATTACATTATGTTTGGTAATCCTAGAACTTTCTTTTCTTAAACAATGAATTAGCTATAAGAAAATAATACCAAAAGACTCGCGAACGAAATTCTCCGAATTATTGTATAAATGAACCAGTCGTTATACTATTGCCAAAGCAATACTAAAATTGATCCTCACATTTGGATATCTCGTTGTCACTTTTCTGCAATACTAAAATTATACCACAGTATAGTATAACAGTAGCGAAGCTCCATTCAGTTTTTTCAACCGGCGCGACTGCAGCGCTCGCAGCGGATAGCAAGAGGCAACACAATCTGTTACATTGTTTCTTATGAAAAATGTCAACAATATTTTATGGAAATGCTTGTGGTGCTATAAACTGCACCAACAGCCAAAGGAATTCTCCCGATTTATCTTTCCTCAGGTTCCCTAAAGATCCTGAGAGGTAAGCAAAAACAGTTATTTGTGAAATTAAATTGCAAATTTGTTATTATCATGCTTGCATACATTCTAGTGTATTTACTCCTATTTCTTTCACTTTTAGGAGCAGAAAGTGGCTTAGAATGTTATATACAATTAATTATTTTTATATGTACATCATAAATAAAAATCCTAACGAAGCAAAAGTTTCTGAATATATAGGCCTATTTACAAATACCCCACCTGACCCTACTAATTTTGAAAATGTTTAAACATGAGGTTATGTTAGGCCTATATCATTGAATTTAACTTAATAAAACTGACCAGAAAAAAAGATAACGTGTATAATTCCTTACTTTTTAATAATTTATCGTGTTTAATAAAATGAAGAAAAAGACAAAAGTGTTATTGCATCTGATATTGACCTTATCGGGCTATAAGCCTAGAACTTCACTTTCCCCCCTAATTTCTGAACTACTACTACTACATGCTTATTGAAATTATTAGGCCTAAGTTTTCCTATATGTCAGAATTTTCAGTGTAAGTATGTGTTAGTAGTAAGTCAATTAAATTCTTGAAGATTTGTCGTAGGGATGTAGCTTATATGGTGGACGGAAACCGGTCTGATACTTTATAAGATATACAATGTCATCGATCTTGAAACTACAACTTCTTTATGTTCCCATAAAGTCTATGACTTGGTGAGTTCACCAGTATGCCTTTCCGGTAACAATCTCGTTCTAGTAATTTTAAAAATAAGAAGAAATACAGCCATATATTCGTATCTTTCCAATGCTGGAAATGGCTGTTTGCTAGTTGCATCTTGCTGGCCGCTTGGGGTGCTAGTGTCGCACGATCTGTCAAAAGGATGCATTTTCCTTTCATTAGAGCTTCGCTACTGTTATACTATACTGTGATTATACTTCAAGTAAAATCCTGACAGTTTTCCAAAATATTTAATGCAAAGGATCAATACCGACCACAAAATCAAGTAAACTGATGTAACAAGTGCCAGAATGCTTCTGTTCAGTGATAATTGCAATTATGATATGCAGAAAATAAGTTATTTTTGTAATCGATTTCAGAGTTAAGCTCCAGATCGATTCATTAAGCGAGGGTTACGGAAGGACAAGGGTCTAGTTTGATAAGCATATGTGAAGGAATATGTGGGTAGTGTTATTAGTCAAAGCTACCTGTATTGCAACTTCTAAAGTCGTATATGAACACTGTAAAATAATACGTTGTCATGGGAACAGAATTGCATTTCATAATTTTTGAATTAATTTACCATGAAATAAGCACTAAATTGAGCATTACTACAGTACCGGCCAACCGATTTGGTCCAATATCAATAGGCTTCTTTCCATGGACGTTATAAATGCGTATACCAAGTTTCATGAATATCCGATAAAGCATACTTGAGTTATCGCGCGTACAGACACACGGACAGATGGATAGACATTTTCCCGTCCCCAGACAATCTCGTAAAGTACCATTCGGGCACTTAGTAAATTGAAATTATTACATCAACAACGGAAAGATGTAGCCAAACGTTTCTGAACCCAGACAGACTTATGGGTTAGCCCACACAGACAAGAACATGACGATGAAAGATAACTAGGGTGATTCTGAGGTCTTGAGGTGGTGGCTATTGACGGGGGTGGCTGAGGGGGTGGAAGGTTAATGAAGAGGAAATTGAAGACGCGGCGCTGCGGATGAGCCGACGTGATGTCTTCGCCCTGTGAACTAACCGGAAATCGAATTCGAGACCACCGGTTCCAGGAGTGATTTCAAACGAACGTGTAAAGTTAGGATATTCCCTGGCGAGACGGAGAACTTTGAAAAAGCACTGATCCAATTCTGGCAGTCACGTAAAACAAGCAAGGGATTAGTTTAAAAGTTTCCTGACCACACACTCTACATCCGAGGCACCAATAATAACAATAACGATAATAATAATAACATTAATAATAATAATAATAATAATAATAATAATAATAATAATAATAATAATAATAATAATCAGGGCTATAGCTATAGCTATAAAATGACCGTAAAAATACAAAAAATCAAGTTAGCCAAAAACTAGGGATGGGTAGATACCAGATTTTCTCGATACTTCGATACCGATACATGATTTTTTCCTCGATACTCGATACTTCGATACTCGATACTCGATACTCGATACTGTCAACATTTCCAGTTTCAATGAATAGGTACATTGAAAATTAATAGTTGAGAGAACTAAATTAATAAAGTGTGCATATTTAATGAGTCAAAATTTAATGTCACCAGTACCCTATAATTATTTTTAAACTCTACATTAAAACTAAAATTATTTTTTGAAACAGTCCATTTACAAGTCTTTGTTCAAAAATTACAATGGGGTTTGGACAGTCAGGTTGCTTGTTGGTTGTTATGTTTTTGAAAAATTTTACAGGAAACGAAACAATTAAGAATCTCTTCTGTTTGGATTTTAAAAGTCGGAAATTTTTTTTATTATATACAGGGTTGTATAATCGGGTGTGTACCACATGCATGATTTTTCACTACTGGAAAATCCACAAATGGCCGGGAATCGAACCCGGGAGAGCCGGGGTGGAAAGCAGAGGCGTTACTGACCCACCCACGACGGAGTTATTTTACATGCTTGAATATCTACAGACACGGGACTGCCGAATTTACACACACGTCAAGTCATTGACCTTGAGAACAGAAAATCAGTACCAAACTTTTCCACTTAGACTGACTGAAATGAAAGATAAGAACATGAGTAGGCCTATTGTTGAACTTACATGACTTCTTATATGAGTATACGGCCTTAAGCCCCGGTTGGAAACATTTCTACCATGCAATTTTATAAATGTGGCACCCATATTACAAAACAGGCTTTTAGGGTAACGGCTTTCCTAAATTCTCATTCTATTCTAGGACTTCTCTGAAAGCCATTGACGGCACGGAAAAGTTGGTGATGATAATGGCGCCATTTTGGAAAGGGTTACGCCGTTATACTTGCAAATTGCAGGCTGTAACGTTTCAATTTCGGATCGCCAGAGATCGCTAGCAGCTGACCGTTGAGTAGGAGATCACGTCCTGGTTTTAGTAGGGCGCGTTCTGCCTTCTTTGTGATTTCTATCTTTGCCCTGGCTTTTGTTTTCCTGCGATGAAACTTTATGTTAAATGCACCGCTAATATACTTCTCTTATCTTGTCCGCTAACAGTTATGAAATTACTTTGCAATGTCGTAAGATTTTAAAGTGGAGAATTGTAAAAGTTTCTATACTTAAAAAAAAGCTAGTTTTATAATTTTCATACAAGTACGAGCCGAGACCATAAAGTAAGTTTACCTGCGGCCGTTTACAGAAAGAAAACAAAATTTCATGGACATAGGCCTATATATTCCAAAAGATACAGCAAGTGTTCAGCTATTTTTCAATAAATCGCCGCTTGAACTGAAACATTTTTCATACTGTGGAACCAACTTTTGAACACCTGTGTCGTAGAAGTCTGCCGCCAGGGATTTGAACCATTCTGTGACAAACAACTCCGTCTCTCTGTCATTCCTGTCATTTATGTAGGTGTAGGAAAAGATGGAAATCACTGGGAGCGAAGTTCGGGCTGTATGGTGGATGTTTAAACACCTCCTAGCAAGTCTCCTGCAGAAGTTCGGCTGGGAGGCGTTTAAACATCCACCCTACAGCCCGGACTCCACACTTAAATAACGATTTATAACACTATTACCCTGCCGGTTGTATTATATGGATGTGAGACGTGATCGCTTACTATTCAGGGAGAACATAATCTGAGAGTATTCGAAAAAAGGATGCTTAGGAAAATATTTGGGCCTAAGAAAGAAGAAAATGGGGACTGGAAAAAACTGCATAACGCCGAGCTTCATAACCTGTACTCTTCACCGAATATAGAAAGGATAATTAAACAACGGAGGATGAAATGGGCTGGACATGTTGTGCGCATGGGAGAGGAGAAACATATCTAAAACATATTGACTAGGAGACCCGAAGGCAAAATACCACCTGGAAGACCTAAACGTAGGTGGGAGGACAATATTAGGATGGATTTGAGGGAAGTAGAATTTGCGAGGGATGGTTGGATGGAGTTAGCACACAACAGGGTTGAATGGCGGGCTCGGGTAAGCGCGGCAATGAATCTTCGGGTTCCATAAAATAGATAATATTCCTTTAGCTTGCTGAGGAATTGTCTATTGCCATTGAGTAGGTAAGTATTTGTTCCTAAAGATAGGATAATAAAATTGAAATAAAAAGACTTAGACCTAATATTCCCTATAAAAATTAGGATAGATTTAAGGGAAGTAGGATTTGAGAGTTATGGTTGGAATTGGCACAGAATAGGGTTGAATGGCGGGCTCAGGTAAGCGCGGCAATGAACCTTCGGGTTCCATAAAATAGATAATATTCCTTTAGCTTACTGAGGAATTGCCTATTGCCATTGTGTAAGTAAGTAAGTAGACAAATAGGTAAGAAACATGGTGTCGGAACAGAAGTGATTGTTTTGGTATAACAAAGGCGTAGACACTGATTAACGAACTCTGCGAGTTGAGGTTAACCAAGTTGAGTGTACGTGAAGAGAATATTTTAGGAAAGGCAGAATTTGTGCCATTCTTTTCGAGTGTATTAACCGATAATCATGTTTTGCACAACAGGCTCTGTGTTCACATAGAATCTATAATAAGCAACTCCACCGCTCCACTTCTCTATAATTCTCTCTCCCGGCAAAGTTTCGGGCGCTCCAACTTTTCTCCAACTATCGACCGATAGACTCATTCCTAGGGGAAACCTCGATCATACTTTCTGGGCAGGCAAATTACCCTTCGTATTTCATTCACCCCCGAGTTATACTACTCTGGCGTACAGTCCGTGCTCCCAGTAGTTGCCTGGATACGTTTATGTGTTGCAAAACACGAGGAATAAATTAAACGTGAATTCAGAAGCTGAATGTAAAAGAAAATGAATGTAAGCTATTTTGTCACGTATTATCATCACTTATTATGTAATACCACAAGAGTTCCGGATTAAATCGATTATTCCACTCATATGCCGCGTGTTTGATATTGACCAATAACGTTTAACCATTCCTCGGATATAGACCAAATGCTTGTTATTAATAAGAGGGTGGATGTTTACCTGATAAAATCCTCAACTCGTTACTGGACTCGCAAGCATAAATGTGCCGAGATTAATACGTCACATGTTGCCATTAAGCAGCATAAAAACAGATTATTTTATACAAAATAACTTGTTTGGAAATTGAAATAATATAAATGTACATCGATTAAAAACACAATTTCAATTCGGTGCGAGCCATTTCGTGTGCTTTTATTCTGTTCTGCTATTAGCTTAGGCTATCTGAATTAAGTTAACTATGTCTTATATGCACAATTGGTAGCACTGGTCACAGCATGCCAAGTCGAATCGATTCATGGATGGTTGATTCACAGTAGGTCGTGATCTCGCAACTGTTAGTTTTGTTTTTATATAACAAAGCACGAAAGTAATTATTATTTGTATAATCCGTTACATTTTTATTCATGGAATAGTCTTAATAAATCCAACTGGAGTTGACAAGTTTCATGAGGTAAATTCGCTCTTGTTGCGCAGTCGCGAATCTATCGATAATATCATATGAACAACACTGTCTACAATCATTCATTTAACATTAAAAGCTTATTTAAATATATATAGGCCTATATATATATTTGAAAAAGTAGATTTTTTAAAAATACTTCTACTGTAGATATTCCAAAGATTGTCAATGTTCTTCCTATGATGTTTTCAAATAGACAGAAAAAAGAATCACTACAAAATATTGCCATTTGTGGAAATCATCATTTCAGTGCACGAAACGTGGCTGCCATTTTGTAACGATAACTACCCATAACTGTAACAGTTTAATTAATTTTGGAAATAGTATGCAATATTGTAGAAGTAGTCAATAAAGAGCATGTCAGACTGCAAGGTTACAGAACAATTCATTGCTGAGCAAAAATATTAATAATAATAATAATAATAATAATAATAATAATAATCAGGGCCCGTATTCTGATGATCTAAAATTGTTTGAAAAATGACCTATAAAATGACCCTAAATTTTAAAGAAAATGACTTAATAATTATAAAAAATGACCTAAAAACTGATATTTTATTTATAAAAAATTATTATTGTATACACAAAGTTAGAGACTAGTTTGTAAAAACTGTAAATAACTGTAATGTTGTGAATGTTCTTTTCTCACGGAAATTTATACTGGCACTGAGGCAGTGGTGAGTCAAAATTCGGCACATCCTTTTGTGGTCTGCCGGATTATATTGTTGTTTATTGAGGGTAAAACAGTATTTGCACTCTCAAATCCAAGCAGGTGGCAGACTCTGGTGCCAAGTCAATCTACTAACAATAGTAATTTAATACAAAATTTTGGCGTTTCTTTGATTCTCACTTCCGACTGAGACATTTCAACACTTTAACGCCGAATTTTTCCTTCTTGCATTAAACAAACAACACTTCAAAGACACCACCGCTAGCGAGGGGAAAAAAGTTAATACACTCAATGTAAATACACGAAAATGACTAAATAAGGAAGCAAATGACACGAAAATGACAAAACAATGACCTAAAATTGAAATAAATGCCCTAAAAATATAAAATGGTATAAAATGACAAAAAATGACCTCATAAAATGCACTTCTGTAATCTAGAGGCCATGATTAGGATTTACCCACAAGTTGGCAATGTCTATACAACATCAACAAAAAGATGACATGTAATTAGAATCCGGGCCCTGATAATAATAATAATAATAATAATAATAATAATAATAATAATAATAACAATAATAATAATAATAATAATAATAATAATAATAATGAAATTCGTCTATTTCTCAACTATGAATTTCACCCAAAGCTGTACGCCCACCCTTAATATAATTAAGACACTATTCTACAGAGTTGCCTGGAATATCAGAAACATGGTTTTATCGTCTCATCCCTTTAAGCTCTCCTCTTCTCTGGCTCATTCTCTAGGTGGAGGCGGAACGAAATTAAGGGACGCTTTCAATTTGAGGGGAACAGGATGTAGTTTTTGGAGCTGGACCTTGCGGCGTGTCGTATTTGCATGATGAAGCAATTATGTGGAGTAAATGGTGTGTGACGTGTCTTGAGTCCCCCTTTGTAGTGCTAATCACACGTTTGGGGCGATTACAACGCCATGCAAGAATTTCAGGATCGACACCGAATGGCACATTCTATTCCGTACAGCTTAAATACATGTTGAGAAACATTGCTTACCATGGATGCATCAGCATTTAAATGCAGTAATATATTCCTTCTCATAGTCTACTGCCGCCGAGTTTTTGCTGGCAGCAGCTTCAATTCATTATTTCAATTCCGGGGTGCGCGGGCAAAGAGAGTTAAGTCCACCATCTGTAGATAAAAATGTTCTCTACCTTTGTGTTAAGTCCAGTAAGTCATAAACAAAATTGTACGGTAGTTATGGATGTGTGCCTCATGGGTTTTTCCATCTCTAAAACTATGTTGGGCTGGTATAAGTTAGTGTGTTAAGTCACTCTAATTCTCAGTAACAAGAAAGTGGACTTAACTCTCTTTGCCCGCGCACCCCGGAATTTTAAATACAGTTGAGCTAAATCAGCGTTTCTCAACCTTTTTGAACCCGAGGACCTCTAAAATGTCTTAACAAATTTTATGGACCCCTAATTTTACATCCCATTTTTAAAAAAAGGCCTATATTCATAATATTTGGGGTATTAATTATAGGTCATTATAACGAAATATGTGAAAAAATTTTACTTCTTTACTTTTCACTTGCTTTATGATATTTTTAAATTATGTCTGCGGACCATCTGCACCATCTTCACGGACCATAGGTTGAGAAACGCTGAGCTAGATCAATAAAATGAAATGGAGAATTGATATCATCAGCTCAACTTTTTTTTATAGCTATTTATGTATCAAGTAGGCAAAATAACGCTTTAGCGGACTCATCCAATATACTAGGCTCGTCTGCTCAAGTTCTGGGTACAATATTTTTAGTAAATGCTCTCTAAATTATATGAAACGAAATAAAAAATACCGTATAATTAATTATAATGAAAGTATAGTCAGCCATTTGCTTACGTCATATTCTCACAGCCGCCTGAATCGTAGAACAACAATGAACCGTACGTACCAATACGAAATGCGGTGTAGATGCGTAATACATGAATCGCTTTATGTAAACAATAATGCATACGAACTAATGTTTATGAAAAGCTTGTGGAAATATGAGTGATAATCCCGAGGAAATTTCAATCCAAGCCAGAAACTAGAGCTGAAGCCAGCAAAATCCCGGCAGCAGTAGACCATGAGAAGGAATACTGTATATTATTGTATGTAAATGCTCATACATCCACGGTAAGCAATGTTTCTCTTGTGAACCAAGATGTGAAAAGTTGTTGGCTTATATTTGTTGTTATATGATAAAGTACGCTACCGTGTTTTTCGAAAAACCCTGGTAAAGTTTCTGATTATCATAAAGAAACATGTTGGCTTGAATTTGTTGTTTTATGACCAAATATACTTAAATCGATGTTAAAGTTGGTATGACTGGTCAATGCCATCTGGATTTTGTTTATAGATTGTTTTAGCGTCCTAGGCCGATCAAACTTCATTTTAAATGCAGGATGAAATGGTGAGGATGATTCTGATAAGTAAATATCCAAATCGGCATTTGGCTTTACGACTGGGAAAACCACGAAAAACCCCCATGTCAAATTGGATGGCCACGCGAATTGAACCTGGGAGCTTCCGAATGCGAGTCCAAGAAGTTACCATCTCGGCCACCTTGCCCGGTTATACTGATTTTTTAGTTTGTTTTTGTGTTGTATACTTCAGTCTATAGCAATATTCACCATACCCATTACATCAATTAAATAAAAAAATTGTCGAACTGACGGTATCATTTATCCATTTTATTTTATTGACCGAACTAGATGGTACTAAAACATTCATTTTAAAATCGATCAATAAAACAAAATAAAATAATATTGATATTCTAAATTAGTAAAAAATCGAGTAAAAATATCTTAGTATTTTCAAAACACCTGTCATCTTTAAAAAAGAACTTCACACACAAAATTAAAATGAAAGTTTGTTCAAATTCATTAATTTTGAGTAATATTATTATGGGACACACTATAGATAAGCTAAGAAGAGATTCACCGGAAAAACAGAACATACAAGTAGAGCATCTATATCATAGTAAAATTAAGTATACAGCACAAAGTGAACGTAAAAATAGTTGAATATTTTCGAAAAATTATAGAAAAATCTATTTTTGAAGGTGGTGAGCTCCATCTGTCCTCTTAAAGAATTTAAATTGTCCCTTACTCTTACTCAATGGCAATAGAAAATTCCTCAGCAAGCTGAAGGAATATTATCTATTCTATGGAACTCGAAGGTTCATTGCCGCGCTTACCCGAGTCCGCCATTCAACCTTATTCTGTGCTAACTCCAACCAATCATCCCTAGCAAATCCTACTTCCCTTAAATGCATTTTAAGATTGTCCTCCCACCTACGTCTAGGAATTGTTAGTCCCTAAAAGATTAAAACTAAAGTTTGCTAAAATACATTAATATTCACTAATATTATTATGGGACACACTGTAGATAAGCTAAGAAGAATTTCGCCGAAAAAAACAGAACATACTACAGTCCAGTGGCTTTATCCTACTAAAGTTAAGGATACTAAATATACATTTCTACGGGTCCCTAAAGATTTTAGGTCAACATTTTTACGTATCATACCGCAGCATAGAGCCTTTTAAATGTGTCGGAACATTCGAAGCACGTGAGACCTTGCGAAAACAAAAAAAGAGTTGTGGGTCCCATGGCAACATAAGCTGGGTTGTTTTCCCTAGATAAGGAGTTAACGTGAATATTGTAGCAGAGGTCAAACCGTGCTGTTTGGTTAATGGAAATGTACTTTACTACACCAGGGGGGATCTCATCTCCCCATAATGTTATATAAGCAAAAGCATCCCTTCAATTCTCAATGGCCTCCATATGCTAGAAACCAATTCTTTGTTTGTGAACAAACGTTAGCAGAGATAGGATTGGGAGGGAGGTTTTGTGGATTTAGAAAAGACCTCCTTGTTTTGTTACTGCCCCTACTTCTTTTCATTGTTTTTCTTACTCTTTACGCGGAAGGAAAGACCTCTGAATTTATAGAAACGGATGAGAGGAAATAAGGAAGAAAAGATAAGGGAACTAGGGTAAAGGAAAAGAAAAGAAAAGACGTGGGATGTCAGGGGGAGGGAGGGAGGGAGGGAGGGAGAAGAGAAATGGGAGGAAATGACAAAAGGTTTTGCTGGTGATCTCCAGAGAATTTCTCCAGCAGGAAAGAAGCTTAAACTCGTCTACATAGTGAAAGCTTTAGACTACTAATGGAAGGGCCTGCTGTTTCCACTGTCTTGGAGTAGGAAGAATTAAAGCGTATGCTTAGAAACGAACACGCGCACAACAACAAGACAGTTTTAAATGTAGAGCAATGGAAGAGGAAAGGGGAAAAAAAAGAAAAACAAGGGAATTAAGTAGCTGTTTCCAGGTTCAAGTAACAGAAAATTGTGTTTTCGTGCAAAGTCTTCGTTTCGTAGAGATCTTTCACAGCCACTGAGCAGGACATGGCGAAGATCTCGCTGAGAACTGAAGCGTTCCTTCTTAAAGTGCGACAAGGAAATACATGAGTGAGCTAAGAGATGTTTAAAAAGGTCACGCTCATATTCCAGCACATCCGAGAGTGTTGAACGACGTGAGACTGGAAACAAAGCTATTATGACATTGTATAATACTAGCAGGTGCCCGCGGCTTCGCCCACGATAATTAATTGAAAATTTAAAAATTAAGAGTATAATAATTATTAAAACATTATATTTATTAACGCTGGCACGCGAATCATTCATAAACTAAACCATTAATAATTAATGAAACAGCTAAAATTCCGGCTTTAGAGTACATTCCACGATTAGAAAGCGCCGCCTGGGAAAACGATCTCAGATTCGATTATGCAGTTCCAAAGTGAACACTGCCTTCTAGACTGTATTACTCGTGTGTAATTCTCGAGACGGCGGTGGATAATACATATCGTTTCTTAACTGTTTGTTGACAGATGAATGTGATGTGAATTTTATTTGATAAATTCAGTGTAATTTTCAGAAATTATATAATTTTTCAAGGGAAGGAGTGGTTTGTTTAGATTTCTATTTCCTGCGATACTTCCAGGGTTAAACTAACAATATATTATAGCTGGTGCCCGCGGCTTCGCCCGCCATTAGTTATTGACTCCAGGATTTTAAAGAAATTTACACTGGTAGTTTATTAAAAATGTTTGTGGTTCAGAGCTATGAAAATTGTAAGTAAAAATAAAATTAGAATATTTGTTCATTGTGTTCATATCACTTAGGCTTTATATAATAAAGAAACGGTTTTCCTAATTTTGTACCGTACTCTTCGTGAAAGTTTACACTGCCAGAGACGAACTTCGCCGAGTATACCCGATTTTTTACGAAGCGGGCGAGCTAGTGAGCACGCTATTTAGGGCCGTTGAATTGTATAAGAGTAGATTTAATTTTTTCAGTTTATCTGATTTTATAATGTACTAGCAGATCCCCGTGACTTCGCCCACGATAATTAATTGGAAGATAAAACATTAAGAGCAAAATAATTAAAACATTATATTTAATAAAACTTGGACGCGAAACATTCATAACTCTAAACAAAATGATTAATAGGCCTATAATTAATGAAACAGCTAAAAATCAGGTTTTGAAGTGAATTCTACGATTAGAAAGCGTCGCCTGAGAAAAACGACCTCACATTCAAGTTCCGTAACCCAGAAAACCCCTGCATAGTGAGTTCCGGCTAATAATTTTTTACATCGATAGTTTCCATGGAAATATTTCAGTTTATTTATGAGTTTTGTCTAATTTCCTGAAACACGATCTTTATTTAGTAGAAGGACAAGGGCTCCTGATAACAACCGAACTTACTGCTTTATTTTGGCAATTAAGTCAATCTATCTTGTATGTCATTTGGGAGAATTCCATTGGCGAGTTTTGGTTATAGTAAATTCTGCAGCTAATTTATCATTTAAAAATATGAAAATACTTAAATTATTCAAACATAGAATTATAATTCTCACCACATAACATTAAACAATATTTAAATATATAAACTATTAACTAATATAATATAAATTAAATATTTTTAATTAGAAAACAAGACTGTAATTATCTGTCTACACAAACAAGTTATTAAACTAAATCAGCGGTTCCCTAACATTTTTGTCCTGGGACCCACCTTCACCTAGAAATTCTTTTCGCGATCCACTACTACATAACGATAACCAATATAGGCTATATAATATACAAAACATGTTTTTCATATGCCTGTCAATAGTTTTATTGTGTTCAAATGCTAATTTAAAGACTCTTTCCTTATATTGAAAACAAGTTTATTTTTTCCCGCCCTTTTCGCAACCCACCGAAATTGCTCCCATAGTTTGGGAACCACTGAACTAAATAAACCATAAAATATAAAACAATTCTGTCCTAGAATGTAAGAATGTTCCCATGACAATAGGCCTCATTGCCACGCTGTATTACTACACCTTTTCAACCTCAATTTCGGAAAATGTAATTTCAATTTCGGAAAAAGTAATTCCAATTTCGGAAAAGGTAATTTGAATTTCGGAAAAGGTAATTTCAATTTCGGAAAAAGTAACTTCAATTTCGGAAATACGAGGGCTATGAAGAGGGTATAGTAAAGTTGGCACCACGCTAGGACAAATGACTCAATCGGAGCGAGATTATGTAGAGAAGTAGCTAGAAGGTGTACCTAAGAGTTCCAATTAAAACAGTTTTGATTTTCACTGTGGTTTTCATTTTATGCCCCATGGAATGTTTTAAAAAATAGCCCTCGTATTTCCGAAATTGAAGTTACTTTTTCCGAAATTGAGATTACTTTTTCCGAAATTGAAATTACCTTTTCCGAATTTGAAATTACGTTTTCCGAAATTGAAATTACTTTTTCCGAAATTGAGGTTGAAATGGTGTAGACTTAGCATTTGTTTTAGGAATAACTTCGAACTTTGTGGTCATGTCACTTGTTTGTAGGAGGTTTCCTCTCTCTCTCTCTCTCTCTCTCTCTCTCTCTCTGTAGTCATCAGTTTTACAACTGGTTTGATGCAATTCTCCAGTTCTTCCTATCTTGAGCCAGTCTCTTCATGTCTTCATATTTTTTACATCCAAAATCGCCAATAATCTGTTTTGCATATTCTAATCGTGGTCTTCCCTTACAATTTTTCCCCTCTATTGTTCCTTCTAATATAGTGTTGACCAAGCCTGGATGCCTCATAATGTGCCCCACTAGTCTGGCCCTTCTTCTAATGAGTGTCGTCCATAGACTTCTTTGCTCCTCTATTCTTTCTAAGACCTCTTCGTTAGATATTCTGTCAGTCCACCTGATTTTCAACATTCGTCTATAGCACCACATTTCAAAAGCTTCTATTTTATGCCTTTCACTTTTTCCTAAACTCCACGTCTCACTGCCAAAGAGTGCTATGCTCCAAACATATAACTTTAGAAATTTTTTTCTGACTTTTAGGTCAATATTTGACACCAATAGACTTTTCTTGTTAAAGAAAGCCCTTTTTGCTTGTAATATCCTGCTTTTCACATCTTCTTTGCTTCGTCCATCTTTAGTAATTTTGCTCCCCAAGTAGCAGAATTCATTCACCTCCTGTATTTTGTCATTTCCGAGTTTAATGTTCTTCATGTTGCTTATGGCATTCTTGCTGCATCTCATCACTTTTGTTTTGTTTTTATTAATTTTCAGTCCAAAATTATTTTCTAACAGTCCATTCATACCATTCAATAATTCACTTAGGTCTTCCTCATCTTCAGTTAGCAGAACAATATCATCAGCAAATCTCAGCATTTTTACTTTTTCTCCATGAATTTTTATTCCTGATTCAAACATTTCCTTTAATTCCTTCAGTGCTTCCTCAACATATAAATTAAACAGAAGGGGAGACAGACTACATCCCTGTCTCACTCCTTTCTTAATTCTTGCAACCCTTTCTTCACCTTCCACCTTTATTACAGCTGTCTGATTCTGATATAGGTTGTGAATGACTCAACTAACGAACTAACGAGGTTTCCTAACGAATCAATAAAACTGATAGCTTCATTGAACCAAGGACCTAAAGTTTCGACTGTTTATGTTATTTTTAATCTTTAACATTGTTCATCAGAACTCTCTCCGCCTGTTTAAAGTTCCACTTCACAGGCTGAGCCCGTTAAGGGTAAAAAAGAAAAAGGTGCCAGGATATCACCAGACGCCACTGTCATTCACTTCCATTTCGTACAAATAAATAATTACACAGCCCAACAAAAAATAACTTTTTGTTTGATGTCTCAGATGTTTTGCCGGATTTTGGCTACACTTAGTGTGCTTGTTCCAAATATGTAAATACTTTTTCTCTACCAGTTCTACTTTGATGTATATTTTATTCGTGAACTCTTAGTCTAGCGAAACAAAATCTTGCTTGATAATATAGCTAGTGAAGGTTCTTGACCATACTTTGGACACCTAGGACGAAAACTGTAAGAAGTACAGAAAAATTAAAAGCTGGATTATTTTTTGGCCCTCAAATTGACAGTTCATAAGTCATAAACGACCGTACAGTATGTGACTATCATGTGCCCGCGGCTTCGCCCGCGATAATTATTTCAAAAATTAAAAATTAAGAGCATAATAGTAAAATCATTATATTTATCACGTGGACTACATACCACGATTAGATAGCATCGTCTAGTAAAAGCGACCTCAGATTCGAGTTTCTTGGCCCAGAAAACCTCTGTATAGTGAGATTCGTCCAAATAAAACAACGTTTGACCATATTTAGGGCTTACAACATTCAAGCGATCGCGAAAGTTTTATTTTCAAGGTATGACAAAAATAGCCAAAGCCAACTGTAATTGATTTGACATTGAAATGTATAACTGAAAACTTATGTTTTGAAAACGCACAAAATGCACGTTTTTTGCCCGTTTTTCACTCATAACTCACGAACGAAAAGTGGAGGTGCATTTTCCGACGCTTCAGCCCACCTATGTTTAAAATTTCAGATCTCTGCGTTCAGTAGATTTCGCTGGACATCGAGGACAATTCCTTTTATTAATACAGATAATATGAATTATAATGATACCTTCTCTAATTTGTCAAACATCCATTTCATTTAATCCAAACCCGCCTGATACAACTGGCAACTATATGTTCTGTGAATTTGTGTGTAAAAAGGGGTTAAGTGTTTTCAAAAACATGTAATTTTTGGCAGTTAAAATCAGAAATTTTCAAAATCCTTTCTTAGTGAACACCTACATTATGAAACGAAGGTACTTTCAAAATTCCAAGTCTCTACCTGTTATAGTTTAGGCTGTACGTTGATTCCTGTCAGTCAGTCAGTCATTCATTCAGTCAGTCAGGACAAAGCCTTTTATATATATAGAGATAACATCAATTTTTTGAAAGACCCCATGTTATATTGTTGTTGTAATGTTAATGTAATGTTAGTGTGTTGCTTTTTTCTTCACACGATTTAGAAGCTAAAAATAGGCACTGTTTTTTATTTATATCAAACGTAAAATGGGGTAATATGCATAATGGTAATACAATATCTCACAAATTAAAGCTGATAGGGCGAAACTAATGGCACATTTGGCATCAGTGATCTAAATATACCCAAGAATAAGTATAAATTCTAAGGCACCAAAATGACTGTTGGCATGTGTTATCCATTCCCTTCATTTTAATCATTGTAGGTACTATTATTCCGACTACTACTAGTATCGTGTATCTATTAAACATTTTCAATTCAAAATAACATAAATAACTTTTTCGGTAATAAAAATTTCGTCCATAAACTAGTTACTGGCAGTTCAAATGTCTATGATAAAACACAGTCTTAAGCTAACACTATACTCAGTTTCGCTCAAAATATTACTTACGACTTTCTTTTCTCTTCATTCGTTTAAAGTCCTTATCATAGTGAAGGATTTTAAATATTAATTCGTTATTTTGTTTTCTATGACTTCAAGAGAGATATACATATATGTTCTGCGATTTAAACTGTTTAACAAATTGTTTCCAAAAAATTGTTGCCAGCTAAAAGACACCGAATTCCCCTACAATACGAAATTCCAAAAAAGTTTTTCAATTGAAATTCTAAGCACAAGTGAACTGAAATTGTTTTCGTTTAAGATCCACGATTTAAGATAACATAAAACGTCGTACACAAGTACCATAATTGGAAAATTTTAACGCTTAAATTTATAACGTGTCCTGTGGGATACTGGAATTTGTCTTAAATTTGTAATAACAAATTGATGGATGAAATAAGAAGAAACAATTTAATTCCACGTAAGGTACAAGAAATAGACGAAGAGCCTAATCATTGTGTTAACTGTTTTCTTTGCAGTCCGACATGGGTTTGTATATTGTGTGAGGAATTGGGTCTCATGCATTTAAGAGTTGTTCTTCAGCAGCGTGAAAATTATTTCATGAAAGTGATTATACCCACTTTCTTCAAAACTAATTCCAGTGCAACCGCAAGTTTCACTTTATTTTTGGTGTTCAAGAGGCTGAAATCTCATATGCACTTTTGAACTACGTAATAAATACAGACATTTCACACTTCCCCACTTCAATCTACAAAACTAAATGCGTGTATTACCTCGAAATCACTCCTATGGTTTCGTGAAAAGTTGGAATCTGCCGAAAGTGCGTAGTGTCGTAACTCATTGTTCTCAGTACATTTCGTGTTTGCGCAATCAAATAAAAAAATCGGGTGCGTGAAACGCCACGCGACAAAAGTGAAACTTGGATTTTTTAAATTTTTGGATTTTATTTTCAATTTTTGATTATTGGATTTTTCAATTTTGGATTTAAGGATACTTTTGATTTTTTGTTTTTTAACTTTTTGAATTTTGGATCTTTTACATTTGGAATTTTTATTTTTTGGATATTTAAATTTTGGATTTTTTATTTTTTAAATTTTGGATTTTTTGATATCTTAATTTTGGATTTTTTGATTTTTTAAATTTTGGATAATCCTAATCATTGAGTTTTCTGTGCAGTCTGTCACAGCCCCACTACGATTTTGTTCGTAACGCTCGAATGTAACGCAACTTTGGTTTAGATCTCGATTTTCTCCTAGTGCGCCTAAAGAAGTTTCACTTCAAAAAAAGATGTTACTAGATCTAGTTTCGTCGTGTAAACTAGCCTTAACGGACATCTTCTGACATTTCACTTGCAAAAACAAGTGTAACGAACGATCTCTCTCTATTGAATAGTTTCACTTCGCAAGTGCAGTTGCAGTCGGCGGTCCCGACTTCGATTTCCTGTTTATTCACTATGAAGACATTAACGTTGTCTAATTTCCTCTCCATTAAGCTCTACAAATTCACACTACACGGTTCAATACGTGAGTGTATAGTCTATGACGATGTAGTCCACATGTGAATCCATTTCAGCTACGGATTGTAAAAAATACTGAACTTCCTGAACAGGACATTTGTTTAAAATTGTTACTTGAAAAGAGAATAATAAAAATTTGTCTTTAAAAAGCCAATCGAATACCCTATAACATATTTATACTGTGAATTAAATTCTGAATGACTGGATTAGTACCTTATTACCTGGGATAGGATTTATATCGGTGGCTTGGTTCCAGATGTAGCTATCTGCAATATTTTCAATTTTGGGATTTTTGCACCAACAGACTCACAATAAGATTATCTGTAAGTTCCCAAAGTTTCAAACTGATATGTTTAAAAATGGAGCCACTAACCAACCAAAGTACCAAAGCACTTATGTGAAAAATGTTGATTTGATATTTATTTCTGAACATTATTTTGCTTGTACTGTAAAATTATGTTTTTGCATATAGCCATATTTGGAACCAAGCCATCGATATGCAATAAACATGCCTAAATATGAACATACATGTAAGCCAAAATTCTCAAAATAGAGTAAAATATGGACTAATGTTTCTTAAATTGAGCAAAATAACATAAAGAATACCTTATATTATGAACGTAGCAATTATAAAATGAAAATATATAAATTTATATTCATATTTATAGTATATATTTAAATTCAGCCGTTTTATACTCCTTTTAGCTACGAGGCCATACCAGGAGTTCGGGATAAGTGTCCATGCAGTAGGGTAGGTCATGGAACTATTGCTTGTCAATTGTTTCTATTATTGGCGTATTTTTATGAAGTAAATTTCAGCTGATATTAATTTAAATGGATATGATACAGGATAAAATGGTGAGGATGATTCATGGTATGTAAATATCCAATTTGGCATTTGTTTTTACGACTAGGGAAGCCATGAAAAACCCATGTCAAATTGGCTGGCCACGGGATTTGAACCTGGGAACTCTCTAACGCTAGTCCAAGACGTTACCATCTCGGCCACCTCACTCGATATGACAAACGGCTGACTATCTTTCATTAAAATTAATTTTATACGGTATTTTTGTTTCATTTCATATAATTTACAGAGCTGTTACTAAAAAAATATTGTGTGCACCACGTACGCAAAACCTTTAGCGGACTCATCCAGTATTTCAGCCTCGGTTTACGCCTCGGCCGTTATACTAGATTCGTCCGCTAAAGCTTTATTTTGCGTACTTGATACATAAATAACTATTTTAGTAAAAGCTCTCTAAATTATATTAAACGAAAAAAATAGCACATAATTAATTATAATGAAAGGCAGTCAGTTATTTGTTTAACGTCATATTTTCACAGCCATCTGAATCGCATAACAACAATGAACCGTACGTATCAATACGAAATGTGATATAGGAGCATAATATATGAGTGGCTTTCTGTAAAAAAAATAATGCATAGGAACTAGTATTTATGAAAAGCTTGTGAAAATATGAGTGATAATCCCGAGGAAATTACAATCCAAGCTAGAAACATTGTATAGGAGCTGGTGCCAGCAGTAGACTATGAGAAGGAATAAATTTATACCTCGTCTTATCTGGGTATTTATATGGCATTTAAAATCGGTTTGTCGTGCAAAATTTACTGTACGGAGTTGGAAATTGCTGTTCTCCAGGGCGTCATACCTTCGTTGAGATCTAAGAAGTGGATATCAGAATCACGCGTAACGCTGGAGCAGTCATGTGTTTCCGAAGGCACGTGAAAGAAATCTCATTAGAGCGGCAACTTCTCTGACAGCTATGTCGTGCGTGTTGCCGAAACGCAGCTCTGCAGGCGAAAGCTCGTTTCCTTTGCTCTTATTTACAGCAGGCCGTGTCTCATATCCGTTTGTACGCATAACAGCTCTCCCCTCCTGCTTCTTCCCTTCCTACCCCTCTTGCCTTCACTAAAAATTCCCTTTGGCCACCGTCCATAACCTTTTTGTGTCAAGAGATGCAGCATTGTTCACTGGTTCTACTTTGCAAACATGATTAATATATTTATCTCTGGATGTGTAATGCTAAAGCGGCACATGTCATCAGAAAGGCAATAAAATAGCGAAAAAATGCAAAATAAAAATGAATGATCTAAAATAGTTTTAAAAATGACACTTTTAAGGGGAAATGGAATTGCTTGATTTTTGGATGAAAACTGTGATTTTCTTTTGATTATTGTATTTTATTCTCTGGGCATTCCTCTTTAAAATGATGTATCATAATCAGGGCCCGGATTCTAATGACATGTCAACTTTTATTGATGCTGCATAGACATTGCCAACTTGTGGATAAATCCCAATCATGGACTATAGATTATATAATTGCATTATTATTAGGTCATTTTTTAAATTTTACGCAATTTTATGTTTTTAGGGCATTTATTTTAATTTTAGGTCATTATTTTGTCATTTTCGTGTCATTTGCTTCCTTATTTAGTCATTTTCATGCATTTACATTGAGTATATTAACCTTTTTTGTCGTATTTTTTTCTCATAGGGTAATATTTAAATAAATTACTAGGTTAATATAATGCAAGATTTTTTGTAGGATCTATTTTAAAAACTACTTTCTTATTTTTCTCCTCAAATGATCCAATCAAGAACAAAGAACAAAGTTTTTAGACCTACAACATCCTTTCTGCATTTACAGTTTTTACAATTATGTACAAATTAGTTTATAACTTTGTGTACAATAATAATATTTTTTTAAATATCAGTTTTTAGGTCATTCTTTAGAATTAGTAAGTAATTTTCTTTCAAATTTAGGGTCATTTTATAGGTCATTTTTCAAACAATTTTAGGTCATCAGAATCCTGGCCCTGATCATAATATATAATTGTACTATATTGTATAATGTATCCATGCCATTTTTTATTTTCTGAGAAGCTCCAGAATATGTATGTAGTTAGGATGTTTTAACTTTTAAGCTCGTTTCCCGTAAGATTACTTTTTATATATTATAAAAGGTGCATTATATCAGCTTCTACTTAACCTATAATCTTGAAATTTTTAGGATTTGTTTATTCAGATGTCTTGCATACACTGAAAAACAGTTTTTGAATTTGTAAGTATATGAAATCCTTTTTTACAGTAGGCCTAATGGCATTGCGTTTCTAGGGTTTCTCATGAAAATTAAAATAGGCCGCCCCCGACGCTGAGTGGTTAGGCCGTTCGCCTTCCATCTCAGGGACCCGGGATAGAATGTCGGTGGATCCATGTGGAATTTGTGGACAAAATGGGGTCGAGTTTTCTCGGGGTGCTCCTGTTTCCCCTGCCTGTTTCCTGTTTCCACCAGAGTTCCATTCATCATACTATGACCATTGGTTGCAATAAAGGAATTATTATAAAAATTATCATACGAAAAGATTTACTTACTTACTTAATGGCAATAAGTAATTTCTCAGTAAGCTAAAGGAATATTATCTATTTTATGGAACCCGCGCTTTCCTGAGCCCTCCATTCAACCCTATTCTGTGCTAACTCTATCCAGTCATCCCTCGCATATCCTACTTCCCTTAAATATATCCCACCTACGTCTAGGTCTTCCAGGTGGTCTATTCCCTTCGGGTCTCCCAGTCAATATTTTTGAGACATGTCTTTCCCATGCGCGCAACATGTCCAGCCCATTTCATGCTCCGTGAATTAATTACCCTTACTATATTCGTTGAAGAGTACAGGTTATGAAGCTCGTCGTTATGCAGTTGTCTTCAGTCCCCGTTTTCATCTTTCTTAGGCCCTAATATTTTCCTAAGCCCCCCAGTTTTTGAACACAGGCCAAGATTTAGCATAAGAAGTTTATAACAACATGCATTGTCTGTGACTATGTCTCTCGTCAAGTAACGACAATTATGGGATGTCTATTGATACGTTTTCCTGGGAAAAAGGAGTTTTATAACCAGGGCTAGGATTTATATGTAATTACATATTTCTTAATTTCACACATAGACACATTTTTCTCACTTATCTCCATCTATTATGTTGTCCTCTATTCAAATTAAACAAATTTATTTTACATATTTTTCCATATATCTGACATTAGTACATATTTATATGTAAAATAAATATTTGTCCATATTTAGTGATTTTAATGCAATATTCGTCTATATTTAATTCTTAAGAGTAAAACTATATAAAATTGTCGTTTTCAGTGACAGAAAATATGGCAGCACAGGATAAGTTTATAGTTATGTAGAGAAATGAATGTGTGAAAAATGATTTGTGTTACATTGAATCAAATCTTTGTAATATAACAAAAATAATTCAGAAACTACAAAATAATAATCTGACATTATCTGGAAATATTGGCATTGTGAAAAACATGATTCATGAACTCAAATGTATACGTGGACATTTAGCCGATCTTATCAAATGTAAAGTGGACAATGTGTTTTCAAGAAATCCAGACTTTGAAGAAATTTGTAAAATCAGTGCAATCTTAAGTAGCTCGTCAAATGTAAAACTAGAATCAGTGAATTTTAAACACGCGCCAATCACTTCATCTGCAGTAGAACGAAGCTTCAGCCAATACAAGTCACTTTTAAAAATTTAAAACATTTTCTGGCATACTGTTATGGTAGCAGAAATAATCAATGAATGAATACAAATAAGTAAGTGATCTGAAAAAAATGAATAATTTAATTTATGAATCCAGTATTTGTAATGCATTTGTATAGGTTCTAAAAGTAACAAAATGTAGTGTGTAGTTGTTAAATTTGTTTTGATGTCCATATTTCACAAAATATATTTGCATATATATATGTACGTATTTTGACATTTTTAGTACATATATATGTACATATTTTGACATTTTTAAGTACATATATATGTACATATTTTGACATTTTTTAGTACATATAAATCCTAGCCCTGTTTATAACAGAAGAAAACAAAGACCAATGCATCGCACACTGCAATAGCAAAGCATGCTGGTCACAGAAGAATAGACTGGGGTGCAGCAAATGATGACGAAGCAGGTGGTGAAAACTACAGCTCATTAGGTACGTCATGTGTTAGAGAAAGGCAGGATATAGGTCAGGACAATTACATCTTTCATTTATCCGGGCTTAGAAACCTTCCCTTAACTCACACCTAAGCGAAAAAGACGCCATGTAATAAGAAAGACTCCCTCTTTTCTTCTCCACCCCCGTTTCTTCTTCATTTCTCTTCAGTTATAACTTGGATAGAGTAACTGTTCCCAGTCTTAGGGGTGTCACAAGGCAGACGTATTTACTTACATTAAATTTATAATGTAACAAATTTTCTTCTACTCTAACACAGGGTAAGAAATTTGAAGCCTGAAGGTAGTGGTAAAGCAAATAATAATTTTAGAAGCTTTTATTATTTCAAATTATGGTATATCATTATTGCTTTTTGGGAATTATGAAAAGCTATCCCCATCCCCTATTTTTTCATATATTTTTATTACAGCATATTACTTATTTAAATACCGATATGCAAAATTAAATAAACAAACCACATTACGCGTATATAACTGCACTATCACACCCATATATAAACATTATTCACTTGTTCTAATTTTCGCATAGCCCTCACTATTCTTACATTAAAAAAAATTGAAGTATTTAATCGATTGTAAGCTAAAGGCTGTAAGAAAAAATAGTCAAACGAAAGGTACATTGATTGTTATTACAGGAGCTACAGCAAGGGTTGGCAAAACAGAAAATATTTTAGAGCTATATATAAATTTGATTATATATTCACTTCAGGTTATTCTTAAAATTATCTAACACGAATAAGTAAGTTAAATGTCCGAATAGTACATAAAAAGAGAAGGTGAAAAAATAAAACAAGAGGAAGACAATAGAAAAGGAATGTACCGATAGTAAAAAAGATAATTAATGCCAATAAATAAGTAATGAGAATGAAAGGAAAGCAAAATGACTGCATTATCGATTGAATGCTAGTAAGAAGAGAGGAGAAAGAAAATCGAAAAAGAAAGCAAAAGCAAGAAAGAAAAGAAGAAAGAAAGAAAAGAAAGAAAGAAAGAAAGACAGAAAGGAATACAGATAAATCGATAAGGGTAGGGTGAAAGGGAGTAAAGGGAATCAGATACTTTTAATGAAGAAAAATGAAGACATATAAATGGAAGACTGGAGGAAAGATTTAAGAAATAGAGAAAATAGGAATGCAAACAATAAGATAGAAGAAAGTAATATGAAATAAAAGCAAGTAAATAAGTGATAAGGAAATGGTCAAATAAAAGGGCATAAGACACGAGAAAATAGGAAAATATTTGTTTCAAAAAAATGAAAGTAAGAAGGAAATAGAAAAAGGAAGCTAATTAAAACTCCATGGCAACACATCCCTGGAAGGACTAGGCCTATAGTGGAGCCAACTTCTACATATACAACTTTCTTCAAGGCAATGCCGACAGACCCTCATAATCCGCAGTAAATAACTTAAAATGAGGGTGTCTTGGACAATAGAGTTGTATATTCTGGATTTTCAGCATATTTTCTTGGCGTTGAACTTGCCTGACAGCCAATAGAATTTCGTGTGCAACCAATCAATGCTCATTTCTGAATTTTTGACATACTCCACGTGGGCACCAGACGAGTGCCTTCAGTCAGTATACCATATGCCATATACCACTCCTTAAGTGCCAGACAATGGCTTAATCCTCAAAGCGTCCCGACTGTCTACATAGGTCTAGCCTCCACTATACCATCCGACAGCTGCGTGATGGTTTCCGTGACAGGAGCCGCTAATTCCCAATCAAGTAGCTCCTCAGTTTGTATCACGAGGCTGAGTGCACCCCGTTCCAGACCTCAGGAAAATCCGAAGTACTGGGGATCGAACCCGGACCTGCGGATATTCAGCGACGCTAACAACGACACCACACAGGCGGTCAAAAAGGGAACTAAACCTATAAATAAGATTAAATCATAAAAAGGATAATAAATTCGATATAGTAGATGCTGAGAGTAGTTAAAATATAGCCAAGAGATCGCACTACTTCTTGTGTCTAGGCCATCGTTACTAAAGAGAGTTTACCCACCCCTGGATCTGGAAAGCCTGAGACTTCTCTAATTTGCAGAGGTTCATTTATCAGGATTTTGTAAGAATTTTTGCGGCTACAGAGAGAAACATTTCAACGCATTACAGGAAAGGAAATCGGCGAGATTGATAAAGAGCTTTCTCTCTCTCAGAATAATTATGGATCCATTCAGCCATGAAACCCTTTTCATCTTTTCCCAAGGCAAAGTGTCACCCCATGTTCTCAGCCTGTTTGAAAAGAAAATTCATTATCTTGCTTAGGATAATGGCCAGTCCATGCATATTACATGTAGACTCTCCTGAGGAAAGAACTAATTCTCCAGTTCGCCACTAGTTCGCACACGGGCTGCGGAAAACAAAAGAGGAACGATTATCGTACGTAATCCCACGAGAGTTTACGAGTTAGATTTATTAAGACTATTCCATGGATAAAAATGCAACGGATTATACAAATAATAATTACTTTCTAACTTCGTTATATAAACACAAAACTAACAGCTGCTAGATTATGGCATGCTATGAATCAACCATCCATGAAAAGATTAGAGTTACATGTAGTAACCAAAGCTACCAATGGTGCATTTAAGAAATAGTTAATCTAATTCATGTAAGCTAACAGCAGAACAGAATAAAAACTCACGAACTGGCTTGCACCGAATCGAAATTGTATTTTTAATCAATGCACATTTATATTATTGCAATTTCAAAACAAGTTATGTTGTATAAAATAATGTGTTTTCATTCCGCTCAAAGCAGCATGTGACTATTAATCACCGCTTAAGTATCCAGAAAGTAAATGAAATCTAGAGAAGTAACTACCGAATTTCCCACTTCCTGTTACAAATTGTGTAAGAATGTAGTCCATTTCGAAAAATTTAGATTGTTTCCTGTCATCTATTGTTAATAATTGAATATTAAACAATTATACTCCTACATTTATTAAATTATTTCCATAATCATCATGAAAAATTCATAACACGAAATCACTATTATACGAGGTATAATATCTCTTGTCCTCTTTTCGAACCAAAGTGGTCGGTACAACGCCAAAGTGAACTAAGCGCCAAACTCCATATTTTGAGAAAACTGAAGTTGAAGTTTGAGTGTTGTAAAAAAATCTTGATCAAAACGAAATTTCCTTTTTTCTCAACTGATTTTACTATCGTAGTATCGCTTAGTTCGTTATTGCACACCGTAGGATATCAAAATCTGCACCATGGACTGCCGATAGTCTATATTTTGACAATTGGCGCTTAGTTCACTTTGGCGTTGTACCGACCAAGTGTGCTACAGAAGTAGGTCTAAGGCATAGTATAAATTTCGAACCAAGGCTATAGGCCTACAACAATTTACTAAAAGAAACCCTAATCTGATACCACTAAACAATAAATTGTTTAAAAAAAAAGTACTCGAATTGATAAAAACTAACTTGTAATGGTACTTTTACTAACTTTTCTTCCGTTATTCATTCTCAACTGTAAATTTTTAAATTTTAACATGAGGTATTTTGTTTGTAACTCTGTTATGTTATTGTAATTTATCTTTTCGTATCTTTCTTCATGTATTTATTTCATATGAGCAATCTTATTTATTTTTATTCTTATTTTTTGCCTAAAACTATAATATGTATGTTTTTGATATGATGTTCAAAATATAAATTTAGTATGACTGAACTGACCCCGAACACGAGCTATGCTCATGTGGGGCAAATAATACTCCTTTGAAATTGTACTAATTGTGTTTATATGATTTATATTTGTATTTGTAATAATAAAAAATCTGTAAAATAAAAAAAATAAAAATCGTACAAATTAGTAAATTTTTCGAGTGATGACTTACTTCTGAAAGACACTGTATTTTGCATGTAAGTCTTTATAGGACACATTTTTCTGTCATCGGGATTTCAAGATAGATTGCAGCATGAAGCTTATGTAAGATTCTATACGGAAACCATAAAGTTCATTTCTATGAGTTTAACAAACGGAAATAGAAAACTTCATTAGATATCTATTGTCTGGAGTTTGTTTTTCTCATTCAGAGGTAGATGGGAGGAGAGTTACGCGGGAGGTATAAGTTTGCAGAGAGGTGGTAACTAGTTCCTGTCCTTCCCCGCAACCAATTAATGAAAATGGCTCATTAGAGGCTGTGCGAACTTGACGAACACGCCAGGTACACTCCCTGCAAGAATGGAATAAAATTCTAAGTAATGATTACTAAGAGAGATGAAAATGGGGACTGGAGAAAACTGCATAACGACGAGCTTCATGACCTGTACTCTTCACCGGATATAGTAAGGGTAATTAAATAACGGAGGATGGCGAAGTGCGTTGAACTAGAAGGGGACTAAGTTATGTGAAAAAATCGATCTACTCTTATACAATTCAACGTCCCTAAATAGCGTGCTCATTCGCTCACCAGCTTCGTGAAACATCGGGTATACTCGGCGATGTTCGTCTCTGGCAGTGTAAACTTTCACGAAGAGTAAAAAAAATAGGAAAACCATTTCTTTATTATATAAGGCCTAAGTGAAATGAACACAATGAACAAATATTCTAATTTTATTTTTACTTACAATTTTCATAGCTCTGAACCACAAACATTTTAAATAAACTACCAGTGTAAATTTCTTAAAAATCCTGGAGTCAATGAATAATGGCGGGCGAAACCGCGGGCACCAGCTGTAAAATATTGATGGTTTAACTCTTGAAATATCGCTAATAATAAAAATCCAAACAAACCATCCTTCCCTTGAAACATTATCTAATTTTTGAAAATTACACTGAATTGATCAAATAAAATTCACATCATATTCATCTGTCAACAAACAGTTGAGAATCGAATCCTAGATCGTTTTCCCAGGGGTGCTTTCTAATCGTGGAATGTACTCTGAAGCCGGAATTTTAGCTGTTTCATTAATTATTAATAGTTTAGTTTATGAATGATTCGCGTGCAAGTGTTAATAAATATAATGCTTAAATAGTTAATATACTCTTAATTTTTAATTTTTCTACGAGGTGGATCCAGGAAATAACGACCGTTTTGTTGTAGTAATTAAAAAAATCATATTTATTTGAAAAAACAAAGTCTGTTACATAACTGAAGCTTCCTTTACTTCTCTACATAATCACCACCCACATTTAAACATTTGTCGTATCTGTTCACTAGCTTTAGAATTCCCGTGTTATACTCCTCTGCCGCCAGTTCATTAAGGTGTTCACTGTTTTCTTCAACTCTTCATCACTTCCAAAACGCGTACCACCCAGAAAGTCTTTCAGAAAATCGCTATGAGCAAGGACTGGACTATAGGGCGGATGATCAAAGATTGATCCAGCAATTCTCGAGTGAAGCACAACTCCTCTCGAAAGCATTCCTCGCCTCCTGTTTTGGATGGCTAGCCGTAGTTTTCGTAAAGTCTCACAATAACGATTTGCATTGATCGTAGTGCCTTTTGGCATGAAATCCAGCAAAAGAACACATTTGCGATCCCAAAAGACAGTGAACACCTGGCTTCATGAACTGGCGGCAGAGGAGTATAACACGGGAATTCTAAAGCTAGTGAACAGATACGACAGATGTTTAAATGTGGGTGGTGATTATGTAGAGAAGTAAAGGAAGCTTCAGTTATGTAACAGACTTTGTTTTTTGAAATAAATATGATTTTTTTAATTACTACAACAAAACGGTCGTTATTTCCTGGATCCCCCTCGTATTAATTATCGTGGGCGAAGCCACGGGCACCTGCTAGTAATGTACAAGCAAGCATTCTTCCTGAAGAAAAATCTGTATCTCTATCTGTATCTGGTACCCTATGATCCCCAGGTGCGGCGAAGGGGCCTCCAATGGAGGTTTCATTACCTATACTAATTTTGATATGCTTATTTTCCGAGAGACGGTAGAGGGACAGGTGGTAAGCCCATCGCCTCGCAACCCCCGTCTGGAAACTAAGTATTTCTTGGACGTGAAAGGGCCGAGAAATTTTGTCCAGAGGCTCTAATTTAGGCTTGGAGTTCTTTTACGTGCCGTAAATCTACGACACGGGACCCCCAGCTTAAAGTCCCTCCCGGAGGACTCCGTGCCCAGGATATTTACGTCCTGAAAAATCCATCGACTGTGACCGGGTTTGATCCCGCGCCCTGCGGATCTAGAGGCGGGCACGCTACCTCTAGACCACCGCGACCAACTGAAGTAAAATAGTGGAACAAAATTAATTGCCGTTTTCATTTGATTCTCCCTCGTAGTATAAATTAGTCAATTTTTGGAGAGATCAGTTACTTCTGAAAAACCCTGTGTATTCTGCAGAATTTAAATATATTCAGATGGCTGACAATAAAACTTTCTGTGGCTTTGGTACGGTGGAGTTAATGTGTCGATGAGAATGAAGTTTCTCCCCTTCGCTTTATGTCCGATGCTGACTGGAAGTGACCGAGACCCAGGTGCGTGAAATGGCCACGCAACATGCGACAAACTTCCTCGCGACATAAATCTCACCCCACCCCCCCCCCCCCAACTTACCACGCATTCTGATGTAATGTGACTTGCAAAGGACTGACGCAAGTTCCATCTATGCCTCCACACTTTGTATACAAGGAAGGGAAACTGATGTAACAAAGTGCCAGAATGCTTTTGTTTAATCAGTGATAACTACAATTATGATATGCAGAAAGTAAGTTTTTTTTAATAGATTTCCGAGTTAAGCTACAGATCGATTCAACAATCGGGGCTTGGGGAAGAACAAAGGTCTAAAGTTTGATGAGCATATGTGAAGGAATATGTGGGTAGTGATATTTGTTATAGCTAACTGTATTGCAACTTCCAAAGCCGTATTATATGAACAGTGTAAAACAATATGTTGTCATGAGAACTGATTTGCATTTGATAAATTCTTTCTAATATATCACCATAAAATAGGCACTAAATCGTCATTACTCGGGTATCGATTAACCGATTTGGCTCAAAACGAATATGCTTCGTCCCAAGGACGTTATAAATGCGTAATACCATGTTTCATGAAAATTAAAGCGTATTTGAGTTATCGCGCGAAAAGACACACGGACAGACAAACATTTTCCCGTCCCCCACACAATCGCAGAAAGTACCATTCTAACAGGAAGAGGGCTAGCACAATAACTTTTAAATGCGCGAGACACAATTTCTCACAGGATATACAAACCTATCCCGGACTGCATAGAAAACAGTTAGGCTAACTCAATGATTATGAACATAGGTTATTTTTTGTAGCAGACTAGTTTACGTGATTACAATACGATTTCGTAACTACTTTCGTGAAAGTGATTTCGTGAAACTAATTACACCCATTTTCTCCATTTCTAATTCCAGTAAAACAGCATGTTTCACCTTATTTCTGAAGTGCAAGTGAATGAAATCCCATACCTATACACTTTTGAATTACATATAAATCCACTCATTTCACAATTCCTCGCTTCTCCACTTGACACGCGTATAGGGCCTAACCTTAAAATTTCTGCTGTAATTTAGGAAAAGTTGGTATCAAGTGAAACTGCGTAGTGTGGTACATCTCGCGCTTGCGCATTCAAGCAAAAAAGTTATACTTAGTTACGAAACCTGGTTTCATAGGGTAAACCAGCCTTTATTCTCTAATCTACTCTTATACAATTCAACGGCCCTAAATAGCGTGCTTGCTCGCCCGCTTCGTGAGACATCGGGTATACTCGGCGATGTTCGTCTCTCGCAGTCTAAACTTTCATGACGACAACAAAATTAGGAAGGAAAACCGTTTCATTATTATATAAGGCCTAAGTGAAATGAATACAATGAACAAATATTCTAATTTTATTATTACTTACAATTTTCATAGCTCTGAACCACAAACATTTTTAATAATCTACCAGTGTACTTTTCTTAAAAATCCTGGAGTCAATGAATAATGGCGGGCGAAGCCGGGGGCAACAGCTGTAAAATATTGATGGTTTTATCTCTTGAAATATCGCTGATAATAATAATCCAAACAAACCATTCCTTCCCTTGAAACATTATATAATTTCTGAAAATTACACTGAATTGATAAAATAAAATTCACATCATATTCATGTCAATAAACAGCTGAGAAACAATACGTATTATGTGTTCACAGGTTCTTTGGAAACTGCATAATCGATCCTGATATCGAATCCGAGATCGTTTTTCCCAGGGGGCGCTTTCTAATCGTGGAGTGTACTCTGAAGCCGGAATTTTAGCTGTTTCATTAATTATTAATGGCTTAGTTTATGAATGATTCGCGTGCAAGTGTTAATAAATATAATGATTTAATAATTATTATACTCTAAATTTTTAATTTTTAAAAGTAGTTTTACTACAAATTTAAGACAGAACACTGTATCCGAGAGGAGAAATTAAGGATTAATTCATAAATTCTAAAAATAAAAATTTATGAGACAATAATCCGGCCGGTTGTAGCCTACTACATGGATGTGAAACATGGTCGTTTACTTTTCGGAAAGAGCATCATAATCTGAGTGTGTTCGAAAACAGGGGGCTTAGGAAAATATTTGGGACTAAGACAAATGAAAACGGGGACTGGAGAAAACTGCATAACGACGAGCTTCATAATCTGTACTCTTCACCGGATATAGTAAGGGTAATTAAATCACGGAGGACGAAATGGGCTGGACATGTTGCACGCATGGGAAAGATATCTCAAAAGTATTGACTGGGAGACCCAATCCTTTGCATCAAAACAGTCTTCTTGCGAGGCGAAGGCGCCTAACTCAATTCGTGTATGCTACCCGCATTACTCCCGTGTCGGAGAAGTTGCCGACCCAAGCGTTTGCAGGCGACTCGTTTAGTACAGTATACATTCAGAAGACGTGTGGATATGTTTTGTTACCACGATTGTTTATAACAGTAACAGTTATATGTAAGTCTAAATGGCATATTATGTCCTACTACATAAGGATCACAGGTAAAGTTAGGTAAATGAGAAGAAATCCAACCTTTGAACCCTGTTTGTACCCTCATGGAGATGAAAATGGGGACTGGAGAAAACTGCATAACGACGAGCTTCATAACCTGTACTCTTCACCGGATATAGTAAGAGTAATTAAATCACGGGGGATGAAATGGGCTGGACATGTTGCGCGCATGGGGGAGGAAGGACATATCTAAAAAATATTGCCAAATATATAAGGTAAAAGACCACTTGCAAGACCTAGACGTAGGTGGGAGAATAAAACGTAACATATTTGTCTTATTTCACTAGTGTTTCGGGAACTTTATAGACCAAGTTATTTCACAACATGGTTTCTGTGAATTCCTACAGAACACAACAAGCAAAAAAGCCTGAAGTTTTCGGAGTTTTCTTCTGTGAATAAACCATCCCAACATTTAAAAAAAGAAAATATATATATATATCTGTGTATAGAGTCCTAACAAAATTGAATTCTTTTTTTATACAGGATGTTAATGAATAACACCGAAATATTTTACCTGTATGTAGAGGGGACTTAGACGAGCAACTTTTATTAAAAGATTCAATTTTTCCTGTTACAGCATAAAATCTCCCAGGGCATGGCCGCTACTGACTTCTAACATTTCAAAAAATGCAAAACAAAGGAACTTCGTTGTTAGTACTGTAGTTATGAATGAAAAAACCGATGCAGTGGCGACCAGTCATGTGGTTAGATTGTAAATTTTGCAGATTATGAAAACTTTAAATTATGATATAAGTTGATGAATGATTTAATTCGGTTTTTATCGATCACTAAGAAGGCATGAAGTCAATTTAATGAAAATTTTAACCATATTTCGCTTCACTATTGACTTATGAGCACCAAATTTGTATGACTTTAATGACCTGTAGCATACACATTTTACATCATAGAGCAAAAATCTCCTAATAAAAGCTGCTTGCCTATATCTCATCTATAGGCCTACACAGGTAAAATTTATCAGTGTTATTCATTAACACCCTTTATAAGTTTCTCGCTTTATTCCTTAACCGTGACTATACTCAAGCGATGTGACTTATTCCTGAAAGATAGAATCAAATCATGGACATCCCTGATTTCTATATTTCTGTGTGTCTATTTACTCAAGCGGTTTGTTGGACTCCCGGAGGAGCAATGTCAATATTTGCTGTAAGAAATCTCATTAATATTTATCCCGTATATGTTGGTATACCTGCGCTCTGGTTTAATGGTGTGCAAGACGCTCGCTACTCCCGTATCTTGTCCCCCAAAATTCACGCTCCAAATCACACAAACTTGTGAAACCAAAACCACGGCTTGCAAGATACTTCCATTTCCCGTCTCAGGAGGCAGTGGCGTGCGACCTTTGAGTTGCATGGTCTCGGATTTAATAAGGAGGCTTTGGATCCAGCACAGTATGTACGTACACTCGATATCAAAACCCAGTCAACTCAATAGAAAAATAAAGATCTTCTTCTTCTTCTACTTCATGGATTTAGGCCTTAGGCCTGTTTCCACATCAAGAGATCGAGTCTCTCCATCTAGTAATTGGGCGTCCAGGGGGCTTAGGAAAATATTTAGGGCTTAAAAGAGATGAAAATGGGTACTGGAGAAAACTGCATAACGACGAGCTTCATAACTCTTTACCGGATATAGTAAGGGTAATTAAATCACGGAGGATGAAATGGGCTGGACATATTGCGCGAATGGAGGAGGAAATACTTATCACAAAAGTATTGCCTGGAAGACCCGAAGGGAAGAGATCACGTGGAAGACCTAAACGTAGGTGGGAGGACAATATTAGGATAGATTTAAGAGAAGTAGGATTTGCGAGGGATGATTGGATAGAGTTGGCACAGAATAGGGTTGAATGGCGGGCTCAGGTAAGCGCAGCAGTGAACCTTCTGGTTCCTTAAAATAGATAATATTCCTTTAGCTTGCTGAGGAATTGTCTATTGCCATTGAGAAAGTAAGTAAGTAAGCAATAATAATAATATTTAATAATAATAATAATAATAATAATAATAAAGTGTGCGTGGAACGCCACGCGACAGAAGTGAAACTTGTTTTAATTTTTTGATTTTTTCAATTCTGGATTTTTTCAATTTTGGATTGTTGGACTTTCTAAATATTGGGTTCTTGGACTTTTAAAATTTTGGATTTTTGGCTTTTTTAATTTTGGAATTTTAAATTTTTAAATTTTGGATTTTTTAATTTTGGATCCCTCGCACGTTCCCGTATTTTTTAATTTTTTTTTTTTTTTTTAATTTTGGTTTTTTGGATTTTTTAATTTTGGATTTTTTAACTTTGGATTTTTAGCTTTTTAATTTTGGATTTTTTAAATTTTGGATAAGCCTGATCATTGAGTTGATTGTATTCTGCGCACTCCATTCCATCACAGCCCCAAAGACGGCTGAAGAATTATTTTCACTTCAATAATAATAATAATAATAATAATAATAATAATAATAATAATAATAATAATAATAATAATAATAATAATAATAATAATAATAATAATAATAATAATAATAATAATAATAATAATAATAATAATAATAATAATAATAATACTGGGATCCCCAGCCTGGGCTACACATGGCTGACGATAATGTATTTCCCTGGCAGGAACTTTATTGTGCCCGCAAAGTATTAACTTCGCCGCAGTTTAGGTCTGGGGAAGGTGTTATAGCGGCAGGGGGGACTGCTATTTGTAACGAGTCTTTAGATGAAATAAGAAAGGAAGAGGAAGAAGAAGAAGTCTTATCTTGACCAACCAGAAGTGAGGTTGTTACAGAGAGGCATTATATCGTAGCTCGTCCTTCAACTTCCCTGCTGGGGGAGGAGGAGAAGAATCTCCAACTGCGCGTGTGCGTACGTGCGATTTACTTTCACATTACTGTTTTCGAAATCGTGAGGCTTCCGTATTTTTACCTTCCTGACTTATTTTTTAAGGGAATTCTTGAGGGACCTTTACGAGCAAGACGGGCGCTTCCTATGTAAATCCAGAGGAAAGATCAAGTATGTGAAAGTCTTTACTTGTATGCAAGGGATGCCACAATCTTTCTCTCCATATACTCTGTGAATATCTCATACATCTCTACATACTACTGGCAATATTTATTGCAATTTTTTGCACGACGTAACTAATTAGTGGTACTTACGAATATTGTTGCTGTGGATCGTAACTTGACATTCCCGCAGGCAATCTGGTTGCTATGGAAACAAAACAAATTTCCGTGCGGTAAAAATTACAAAAACCACACTGTGCCGTAAGTAAAATCATAATACAAGCCTTTATGGACCAAGGCCCCCAGTTTGTGGCGACTTTAATAGGACAAATATTCAGTCCCCATAACAACCAACACATGCGAATCATTTTATGAAATAAACATCTATCTTCAATAGTGTATATACATAATATTTTCAGCTAATACCTCAATTAATATAATTAAATTGATATAAATAATCACCGTGCAAAAAATAGCATGCAATACTTGTGCCGTAAGCGCATAACGGATCTCGGAAATTGAAAAAAAAACTCGGTGTAAGCGAATCGTTTTTTCAAACTCATTTCTCGATCCGTATGCACCGCTTACGGCACTTGTATCGCAATATACTATTGTAACTATTCCACTCCACCAATAACGTTTAGCAATTCCTCAAATGTACAGCAATCACGAATGAGCGCTGCGCTACAAACCGGAAGGTCGCGGGTTCGATTCCCGATGAGTTCGTTGAGATTATTCAATTGGCCTAATATTTCTGGTGGCATATGGCCCTGAGGTCGACTCAGCCTCGGCTAACAGAAATGAGTACCAGGAGCATTCCTGGGGGTAACGGCGGCCGGTGCGTAAGGCTGACAACCTTATCACCTTCATGTGCCGAATGTTCAAAATCTGGGAGCCTCAGCCTCCTGGAATCCTCTGGGCCTTCATGGCCTGTATAGGGATCACTTTACCTATTAATATGAGGGTGGGATTTTATTTCTTTACTGTAAACATGGCCAACAATACATCTTTCTCACTTCACATTCTTATATAGAATAAGAGGCCGTGAATGTCCGCGTATTGAGTTGTTCACCAGGCAAGACAGAGTATCTACAAACAGTGGGTAGCTTACAACCACCCTTCAGGCAATTTTTTTTTTAAAGTTTCAAATAAAAGTTTTAGCTCTTGGTATAAGCACTCCATGTACAAAATTTAAAGAAAATAGTTCGAGCCGTTTTCGAGAAAATCGCGAAAAACGAAAATTTCATCATGTAAAGTCCCCTTAAAAATAAGAGAAACTTGTCGCCAATCTTCGCCTCACATCTTCAGAAGGTACCTGACTAAAATAATAAATTTTGTTTTTATACGATTTTCCGTTTTGGAGCTAGCCAGTTCACAAACATCCACACAGACTGGCAGACACACAGACATGTTTCATAAAATATTATTTTTGGATTCAAGGGGCCTTGAAACGTATATTTATGGTAAAAACTCAACTTCGAATTTGGGGGTCGAAAACAATAGGCTACTTCCTCTACCTATAGTAGCCTACCTATGGTACGGGCAGAGGAAGTAAAAACAGTAGGCAACTCTCCCTGAAAAGTTTCGCTACATCATCATAGTTTTCACATCAATGAATACCTAGAGGAAAATTTGTTTCAAATGGAAACACACGTGGCCAATTCTTGGAATTTCGTCTTTTGTACAACACGATTGTCAATTTGTAGACTGCAAAGCAAGTGTGTAGAATTGTCCTCTACAAAGTGTAGTCATTGTACGGTTCCCTGTGAAATCAAATCCCAACTCAGAATTAAGCCCTTTAGGGAATAGAAATACGATTACAAGAGAACCGCGGCCTTATTCAAATATACACAGAGGAGAACTGGTCTGATTGTGCCATTAGGTACCACTTCCTTCTGATGAAGCCCTGTTCCACTCAACAAGCATTTCAGACCACATGGCAGCTAGTATTATGCAGTCAGAGTCAAATATTCTCCTCATTCTGTGATGCTAGGTGGAAAATGCCATTGGGAATCTGAATCTTAAGAGAGGAAAATTAGTCCGTTATTACAAGATAATAAAAGTAGTAGTTCTTCGCGTCCAACCGAAATCTGCTCTTATCTTGAAAAAGAACGAAAAAATAAAAATCCTTACACATACGACGTTTTAAATTGCTTCAAATAACATATTATGTGCAAAATTACTTGGAGGTGTTTAAAAATTGGCAATGGCAAAACGAGGAAAACATTTCTAAAGACATTAAGTTAAAAGTAAGGAATCACTACAGAAGGAAAATAAAAAAGGAATAGAAGGGACTGAAGAAAAGATGAATCGAAGAAAGAAGAAATCAAAGCAAACAAATATTCGAGATTGAAAAGGAAAAAAATCTAGAATTCATCAAGAAAAAATGGCGACAAAAAAGAAGGGAAGAAAGATGAAAATTAACGATATGAAAAATAAATAAATTTAGCGATATAAAAATGAACAGGAGAAAAATAGAACAAATAATATTTGTAAAGAAAGCTACATAAATGTATCAAAACCTTACAATCACGAAGGAAAACGAAGCTCAAGAGATATGGAACTAAGAAAGAGAGAACAAATAAATATAAATAAATAAAGAGAGAAGAAAGTAGCTCAAAGAAACGCAAAGTAGAAAGAACAGTATAAAATGAATACATAAGTAGGAAAATAGGAAAACAAAAATGGAAGCCGAAAAACGTGTAAGAAACTAGAAAGAAAGCTCAAAATCTAACAAGATAGTAACTGACAGGAAGAAGTAAAGTTCGAAATAAAAACAAAAAAGAAAATTAAGATAAAAACGAACATATAGTGTAGAAAACAAAAATAAAGGTGTAAAAAGAAATGAAGACATAAAATATAAATAGAAATCACAACGAAACATGATTAATATTATATACTAGCTGAAAAGGCCCGGCGTCGCCCGGGCGTTGTATTTTTTAATTTGAAATTAACTTTTGAAGTACTTTATGTACAGTATGTAGAACTTGAAATGAAGGAAAAGATTTATCACACTCAAACTGTTCCATCAGAAAATGCTAGATATAGCTTTTTATGGCTCATAGAGGATGTCGAAAGCTGCATTCCGTTGCTTCTACACATCATGCTTGGGAAGGGCTGAAATAAAAGAGAAATGCAGTACCACTTTCATACGTTCCTCCCCTAAAACCCGGGACATAATATACTGCGAGCGTAGGACTCAAAATGTTCCACCCCATGCTTAGGGCCTATAATAAACATCCCTATTTCTCAACTAATACAAAGCCTACAGCTATGGATAAGGTATAAGGGGAAAGGATTATTTACAGACTTCTGATATAGAATACTCACACACTTAAGTTGTCCCTTGCAATACGACCTATTCTTCGACATAAAAATGCGAAGTGAGAAAATATTTCTTATGTCGAGGGTAGAGAAAGTTATGTGACTACATCACACTGTGTTTTATTTTCGTGGATTTCATTTCCAGTCATTATTTTCGCCAATATATTACATCGATGGAATCATAATTCGTTAAAGCATTAGGCTATATACTTGCCAAGGCCCTATGTAATCATAGTAAACAATTTACTGTTGCCATGTGAACTAAACAGCAATTCATTTTTTCAGTATAAAATTCTCAGAAATTATATAATTTTCAAGGGAAGGAGTATTTTGTTTGAATTTTAATGTCGACAGCTATACTTCCCGGGCTTAACTGGGTATGTGTGCAAAATGTCGTGTAAATTGGTAAAGAAATGTAGATTTGTATAAGGAACAAACATACATACATACATACATACATACACACTTTCGATTTTATATATTAGATACAGGTGTATAATATTATATATACACCAAAATATTTTACCTGTGTATAGAGGGGGCTTAGACAAGCAACTTTTATTAGGTGATTTTTGCTCTATGGATTCAATTTTTCCTGTTACAGCATAAAATCTCCCAGGGCATGGCCGCCACTGACTGCTAACATTAGAAAATATGCAAAACAAAGGGACTGCGTTGTTAACACTGTAGTCAGTAGTTACGAATAAAAAAAGACTAATGCAGTGGCTACCAGTCATGTGATTAGTCTGTAAATCTTGCAGATTATGGAAACACTGAAGTATGATATAGCTGTTGACGATTGATTAAGAGTCAGGTTTTTATCGATCACTAGGAAGGCATGAAGTCAATTTAATGAACATTTTAACCCGATTTCGCGTAATTATTGATTTATGAGCACCAAATTATAATGTATTTAATGCCCTGTAGCATACATATTTTACGCCATGGAGCAAAAATCTCCTAATATAAGGTGCTTGTCTAAGTCCCCTCTATATACAGGTAAAATATTGCGGTGTTATTTATTAACACCCTGTATAACATACCTTTCCTTTGCAAGGAGAATAATTGTGTGTTTTTACTATACAATTGTTATTATGTAGAACCTTAAAATGCAGTCACCAAGAAGACTTAAGATGTAAGAGGTCTTTTAAATTTTATGAGAATATACTACACTTTGAATGTTCTACTCTATATAGGATTATGTAATATTATATAGTGCATACATAAAGCTTTGGAAACTACTTTTATAAGAATTCATAACGTTCCCCTTAGGGAGCGCACGCCACACCAGATGGCAGTGTGCGCATCATTCCTGAATGTTGACATAAAACAACGGTTTTTACTGCCAATTAAGGAATTTTTAACACCCTGTTAAATCTGTTTCCCTCGCATTTTTCAGAATTTTAACATTGATCACGTCATAAAGAGCCTAATGAAGTAGTTACGATTGTCATTTGTATTAATAAATGCATTTTTATGTACGACCATATATCTTCATTTTCATGATGTCTTGGTAGAGAAGAAGCAAATTTGGCTTTACAATGTCGTTATACATCATTATGTAGACTGCTTGAAGCTATTTCACTATATCTATAGTACTATGGAGGTTTTAACGTTAAAATGAACCATGTCCATGAATTATTAAGTGCCAGAATGGTATCGGTAACTCTATTAACATTGTGTGGGGGACGGGAAAATGTCTGTCCGTCCGTGGTCTTACGCGCGATAACTCTAATACACTTTATCGGATTTTCATGAAACTTAGTATAAGCATTTATAACGTCCATGGGAAGAGGCCTATTGATATTAGACCAAATCGTTACCTATTTATCTATATACTTACTTAATCAATGGCAATAGACAATTCTTCAGCAAGCTAAATGATTATTAGAAACCCGAAGGTTCATTGCCGCGCTTACCTGAGCCCGCCACTCAACCCTATTCTGTGCTAACTCCATCTAACCACTCCTCGCAAATCCTATTTCCCTTAAATCTATCCTAATATTGTCCTCCCACCTACGTTTAGGTCTTCCAGGTGTCTTTTCACTTCGGGTATCCCAGCCAATATTTTTCACATAGGTCTTTTCTCCCCCATGCGCGCAACATGTCCAGCCCATTTCATCCTCCGTGATTTAATTACCCTTACTATGACACTTAGGCCAACCGACGGCGTACGACACAACTACCTACAGGAATTACACACTATGTCTCCTTGTAATAATAATAATGATGATAATAATAATAATAATAATAATAACAACAACAATAATAATAATAATGTTTTATTTTGCCTAGCAGAGTTAAGGCCATAGGGCTTTATCTTCCACTCAACCAGGATAAGTACAAAATACATTAAAAGAAATCTACAAGAAAACAAATACATGTAGTCCATGTTATTTATCGCTGATGTATCTTCTCTGTCCCAAATTTTATTTAAAACTAGCGTGTGCCCGCGGCTTCGCACGCGATAATTATTTTAAAAATTAAAAATTAAGAGCATAATAGTTAAATCATTATATTTATTAACACCTAAATCACGTGAATTACATACCTCTATTAGATAGCGTCGCCTGGTAAAAGCGACCTCAGATTCGAGATCCTTGGCCCAGAAAACCCCTGTATAGTGAGTTTCGTCCAAATCGAACAACGTTTGACCATATTTAGGCCTATATTGACTATCCCTCTATGAATAATAATAATAATAATAATAATAATAATAATAATAATAATAATAATAATAATCCTCTTCGGTGTAGGTTGAAAATTTCATATGTCTGCGGCCTTGACATTATAAACAAATGAATCGACCAGCGTGAGCTACAACATTCAAGCGATCGCGAAAGTTTAATTTCCAAGGTATGACAAAAATAGCCAAAGCCTACCGTAATTGATTTGGCATTGAAATGTATTACTGAAAACCGATGCTTCGAAAACGCAAAAAATACACGTTTTCTGCCCGTTTTTCACTCATAACTCGCGAACGGAAGCTAAAATTAAAAATGTAGTATGACAGAAACCTTCCCGGGAATGTACCCAACAACTTCCCAAAGTTTCATGGCGATCGGATGAATGGTGTAGTAATGCATAAAGGACACACACACACACACACACACACATACATTCATTTTTATATATATAGATAGTGAACAATTTCTATAATAATATATATAAATTAAATTGCGTTGCAAGTTCAAAAGAATTCATTATGTGATTCCTTAATCCTTATTAGCTAATATGTTTGAAAATGAAAGTAATGTAACGAGTTAAGATTTGGGATCTGCAGAACCTACAGCCCTTCCTCTGGACTAAGCATGCTTTAAAAAAAGTGTGCGTTGAACGCCACGTGACAGAAGTGAAACTTGTTTAAATTTTAGGATTATTTTCAATTTTGTATTGTTGGACTTTTTAACATTGAGTTTTTGGACTTTTCTAATTTTTGATCTTTTAACTTTTTAATTTTGGTATTTATTATTTTTTAAATTTTAGTTCTTTGAACTTTTTATTTTTTGGATTTTTTTATTTTTTATTTTTTAAATTTTGGATTTATTATTTTTAAATTTAGAATTTCGATTTTTTAATTTTGGATTTTTTAAATTTTTGATATTTCGAATTTTTTAATTTTTAATTTTTCGATCTTTAAAATTTTGGATATGTGGATTTTTAATTTTTTAAATTTTGGATTTTTTATTTTTAAATTTCAAATTTTTGGACTTTTTAATTTTGGGTCTTTGCATTTTTTAATTTTGGAATTTTGGATTTATTCATCTTGGGTTTTTTATATTTTGGATCTTTGAATTTATTTTTTAGATTTTTTAATTTTGGATTTTCGATTTATTAATTTTGGATTTTTATATTTTTTATATTTTAGATTTTCGATTCTTTAATTTTGAATTTTTTAATTTTTTAAATTTTGGATAAGCCTAATCATTGAGTTGATTGTTTTCTATGCAGCCCGTTACGTCACAACTCACTAATTTCGTGACGATTTTGAGTGTTACACAAACTCTCGATTTACCCCTACCGCGGCTAAAGAAGTTTCACTTAAAAATTCCTTGATCGTTTAATGCTAGCAGCACCGCCTGCTACCAACGACTAGAAAACCCGCAACACACAGCCGATAGAGATTGCTTCAGAATTCGTTGGTTGTTTATTTTTGTAGCACCGCACACATAAATTATATTACGTTGTAAGTTCAAAAGAATTCATTATGTGGTTCCTTAATCATTATTGGGGCAAGGCATTTAAAGACAATAAAATAATGAAACAATGCAAAAAAATGCATTTATGACCTAAAAATAGTGAGTAAAGACACAATTAAAAAAAATACCAATAATACATCAAATTGTTCGTAAAGAAATAAGCTTTCTTTTAGTACTAAAAACAAAAAGTGATATTTTTTGCCATTTTACACTTTCTGGTTACCTTAAAGGACAGTCCTTTGAAAAAAGGACTGTTGGACACACTGGCATTAGCTTATATGTTTGAAATGAAAGTTATGTAATAAATTAAGATTTGGGATGCTGCAGAACCAAAGGGATCCCCACAGCCCCCTCCCGATCCACCAATGTACTGAAAAAGCCCCCTTAATGCCCGGTTTCTATCAACTCGTGAAATACCTATGGGTAAATTATCCATGGGCAAATTAGTTCCTAATAACCCACAATGATATAATGAGGAAGGCCTTGAAGTTGTACAATTAATTTAATTCAGAAGGCTTTGATTCTCATTGTTTAAATTATTATTGATCCTATGAGAGGTTAAATTTTATCCAGCCATCCATGAAAGGATAAATTAACCCGACGATTTACCCTTGGAAAGATATAGCCAGAGTTTGTAGGAACATTTTTTTCTGTTATTTTCATATTTACCCAGAGGACGTTTATCTAGAAACTCCCCACAAGTGTATGTGATCGTTACCTTTAAATTATTTGAGTTTGTAAAATTTATTCTTGTGTAAATTCTGTCCATTGGATAATTTACCCATAGGTATTTCGCGAGTTTATAGAAACCGGGCATAAGTCGCTCTAATACGAAGTGACCAAAATAAAGAATTGCTTCTCATTATCAAAGAACTCCCCTTTGTTCATCCCTGGCTTCTAAAACGCGCATGACGTGGGGCGCAAAACCTCCGATTCCAGTGCATGTATAGGCTTGACTTTAGTATCTTTTGTGATGGAGCGGGGGAAGATAAAACCTGATGGAGCGCTGAGCACTTATTCGCTATCCATCTCCTGCATACTGATCGCTCATCTCTTATTCCAGACATGTCCGTGGTTCGATTCCCCCGTGTGGACATAACGCTTCCCTTATTACAGACACAGCTCGAGAATGTGTTTAATTATCTTCATTCCTCTACTCCAGTCGAGTGAAACAAGAAACAAATAACTGGCATTCCTTCACAGCAAGTAACGCTATTTACACGATGTCAGAAGTTAGAATGTGCCTGGATAATTTTGTCAAGCTCATTGGCTGCATTGAAATACCTCTGCAATGTCCATTCAATGTAATGAAAAACTGGCATGCGAGAATTAATTAACTACGAGGAAAAGCCAACTTTGTAATTTTATTTTTGTTGAACGATACTGTTATACGCTTATTACTAGGGACCGGATTTTTAGGTTTTTAAAAACACTGTTTTAGGTTTTCCATTAAGTGAAATAGTTTTTTTTAGGTTTTTTGTTCAAAATATCATTTTTAGGTAGAAAAATTGGTTTAACGAATTTGAATGTGCTACATAGGATTCAATACATAATACTTGTAAAGTATAACTTAACAAAATTGACTTAAATTTCTGTAAACTTGCTTTAGGACAGAACGTCATAAAACAACCTTAGAAGAAGAAAAAAAGAAGAAGAAGGGGGAAAGATGAAATTCAGGTCATCGCCAATCCACTGCCGTAATAAACTCGATTTCATTTGTTTCGGCATAATTAACACGTCTTCTTGAAACTCACAGTGTAACCACTCAGTATGAATAACAGGGAAGTACTAAAGGCAAACAAGGGCTTTAAAACACAGAAATCTATATCCTTGTTCATACACGGCAACAATGGTTGTTCATACGAATATTTTAAAAGGAATACGCCGGTACTCTTTCACTTCGTCTCTTGATACTGTCCATCCTAGACGACAACGGGTTGAACGAAATGCTGGTGGTATTAATTTCAACCCGACAAAGTTATTGTCTCTCCGCAAAATATCGATTTCTCAACTGACAAACAAAAAAGACAAAAAAACAGCCTAAATTAGATATTTTAGGTTTTATATCCAGTTTAGGTATATTTAGGTTTCTATACCCCATTTAGGTATTTTTAGGTGCCACAGAATTAATGTGGGTGAATCCTGTGGACATGATTCGAAAAAGTGTATGAGCGCTTTTTGTTTTGGTAGCAAGGAAAAAATAGGTAAAAACCTAAAAATCCGGTCCCTACTTATTACATGTGATGAAACATGTTATGATATGTGTTAAGTAACGGGCGTATATTAAGGTATTATTGTATGTTTGTGAACATTATGGTAGATTATTAATTAATATTAAAGCTTATTATTAGGGGGCGAAATTCTATGACATGTCATATTATCCCCTTTGCATTATTTCAGGTTTCCGACAAATTTAAACCCGATTCCAAGCATCCTGGTGAAAATGCTTCGGCTTTTATTGTGCATATAACTGCATATTTAGGAAATTTACAACTATTGCAGCGTATTTGGTATGAATATGCATATTTACAGTGTTTTGCAGATGACAAACCGTTTTGTCCTTCTGCTGCTTAGATACGCGGTCCAATCAGAGACAGCGAGACGGAGGGAAGTCTCTTACTGCTAGCGGCGCTCCGTTAGCTCGTACACGTGATTGGTGGTGAAGGAAATGGCTTCTCATTTGAAAAGTACTTTAGGTAATATTTTTAGCATATTTGAGTGCATATTAAAGCCATTTTAAAGTTTCATATAATATTTTGAAAATTTTTCATTTTAATGATACTTTTTTGAGAATTTACAGATATTTCAAATAATTAACATTATATTTTAATAAAATAAATTGTAATGAAAGTTAAAAAAATATACACAATGTTTAAGTGGTAAAGTCATATTTTAAATTTTATTGGTCATATTTTAATGTTTTTAGGTTATAAATGCATGCATATATATCCTATTTTTTAGGTCATAGAAATCAGCCCCCTACTTATTATTATACCTGCTTACTATTGCTAATAAACATACCTTGAATAATTAAGTATTTTAATAATTTACATATATTTTATGCGTTTTAATAATTTTTAATGTATGAAATAGAAGTTTTGCTTCAAGTTTTACATGTTTTTAAGAATTTATTGTGTAAAAGAAGTTTTAGGACAAATAAATAGTTTTTACAATTTATAATTAATAATTATTTTTATTTTACGGACTATTGTTGTTTTTGTTACAAAAATTATATGAAAATTTGTTTTTAAGTTAACTATTACTTCCACAATTAAAGTTAAACACAAAATTATTATACCTCTGATATGTCCATGCAATGTAATGCAAAACTGGCATGCGAGAATTAATTATCTACGAGGAAAAGCCAACTTTGTAATTTTATTGTTGTTCTACCATGCTGTAATACGCTTATTACATGTGATGAAACATGTTATGACATGTGTTTAAGTACGAGGGTCATTCAATAATTAAAGAGATAAAGTGCCCTGGAGAAAAAACAGTTTATTTATACAAAACAAGACTTTTCCTGAGAATATTATAAGAGAAAAATTCCTCCGACACCGGGACTTAAACCCAGGACCTTTGGCTATTCGCGCCAATGCTCTACCAACTGAGCTAAACCGGAGTTCAATTCACAGCGACAGATGGAACCTCTCTCCTATGACTAAATGCCCTAATGGTCTACCTCACAGAAAGATGTTATGTCATATGCAGTACTGTGAGGCACATCAAGTAGTGAGTTTTGTGACCGGGCTCCCACTGTTATTGTACAGTTAACATTCAAGATAGATATATAAACATTCATGAACCACAGATTATTGTCTCTGTTGGACATTACATGAGAATATTATAGGAGGAATTATTTTTTTTATTTATTATTTTTTTTTTATTATTTTTTTTAAACACAGGTGGACAGAAGGGGAGAATGAATGCACGCCTAAATGGGACATCATTGATTGGACGAAACTCATTTTGCGGGCATTTTTGGGCTGGAAACTCGAATCTGAGGTCTTTTTCTCCCTCATAATAATAAAATTGTTTACGAATGATTTGGGTACAGTTCATGAATCTATGGTCTATTTTAATAGTTTCATTTCGAATTTTTATGCCCATATGTCAGCATAAAATTTGTTTTGTTCGTTTAATTATGTATGTTTTAACGTTAAACATTATAATTAATAATAAAATTATGTAATTACTGCAATTTATGTAAAAACGATGTCAGTGTTAATAAATATGATGTAATTATTTTTATGTTAAATAAGTGATTTAAACAAAACTTCTAGGAGTTACCTGCTAGTTGTAAATATTCCCACTGTACTCCTTTATGTTACATCACATGCATTATTGTATATAAAGAAGTTTGTAAACATTCGTTTTCAAAAAGATTTAATTATTTTCAATTTTGTCTTGAGCAACTTATCGGATAGTAGATAGCCTACTAATACTTGAAGACGGATCAACCCAATTAGCAAACTTAAATACCTTCTAGTTTTTTAGCTGTTTAAGAAATTTTTGTTTCACTTTTTTTAATGTATTTATGTATAACATTTTTTACTTTCTTTAATAATCACATGTTTTATACACTTTGCTTCTTTGTCTCTCCTCTTTCTTCACTTTTATATTTTTGAAACTGCACCCGAGCACGAAGCAGTCTTGCTCATTCGGGTGTATTACTAAATGTTAATATTTCTTGTGCTAGAATAATTATAAATTGTGTAATTATTATGTAAGGGTAATTATCTGAGTGTTATGTGATAGAAGTTATTAGGTTACGTTTAGGTATTTATTACATTTTTCAAAAGTTCGAACAGTAAATCAGCTACAGCACACAACACCCGAAAACTCGCCGAAGGAATTCCCCGTAATGATGTACAAATTACACTCATGTAATACCATTGCCAAAAGCAATATACAATATCTCGGATAGGTGATTTTTGTAATATTACTTACATAGAGGTCCAAGAAAATTGTTTGGTTTTTAAGGAAAATTCCTCTTAAATTTATGTGTTTGACCATGAAATACGATGTCGAGTTTTTACCGTTAAAAACCTTTTGAAGTTACCTCTCTAAAAAAAAAAGTATGTTTTCGGAAACTTGTGTCTATGGGCTGCATAACTCGAGGACGAAAAATCGTATAGATACAACATTTTATTTTTTGTGATTTTCTCGAAAGCGACCTTTATTTTTATGAAATATAAATTATTTTAAACAAAACATCTAGCAGCTGAGTAAATAATCTCGGGTGAAGCCGCGGACACCTGCTTAGAATTACATAAACTACTCTTTAATTTCCTTATTGCAAGAAATGTAGGCTATATTATCAATAATTTCACTGACTGGAAATATTTTAAAGACAGAGTACAAGAAAAATTATTACCGCATATGCCTCTTCAAAATAGCACAGAAATCGACGAAGCCATTGAACATCTAACAACTACTATACAGCAAGCTGCAAGGGATTCGACACCTCCTACTAGTAACAATCAACAAAATAAATATCCACTTAACATCATGGAAAAAATTGAAGAAAGAAGAAGGTTACGACGTATATGGCAATGCTCAAGACAACCCGAGGATAGATGTGCATTTAACAGGGCTTCCCGGCAATTGAAAAGTCAATTACAGTCTTACCGAAATGAATCCATCACCCAATACTTCCAATCATTAAGCCCGAATGTGGAATCAAACTATTCACTTTGGAAAGCAACAAGAAGACTACAGCGACCAAAATCTTACATCCCACCCATCAGGAACAGTGACAACACCTGGGCTCGCAGTGGGAAGGAAAAAGCAGAACGGTTTGCAGAACATCTAGCAACAGTTTTCGAACCTTCTACTCGAAAGAGCTCTTCTGAGGACGACATTATTAAGTATTTGTCTGCTCCACTTCAATTATCACCCCCCATTAAACCTTTCTCTTCAAGTGAAGTTAAAAGGACAATAAAGAATCATGTTAATCCTGCAAAAAGTCCAGGTTACGACCTAATTACTGGTAGAATCCTACAAGAATTACCGAATTACCGAATTTATTACATCAATTTTTAATGCTATTCTCCGATGTAGCCATTTTCCAAATCAATGGAAGATAGCACAGATAATTTGTATTCTTAAACCTGGTAAACCACCCACTGAAGCAGCATCCTATCGTCCGATTAGTCTCTTGCCTGTACTTTCTAAAGTGTTTGAAAAATTGCTCCTGCAACGACTAAAACCATTGCTCTCTGAAATAATTCCTGACTTTCAATTTGGTTTCCGAGAATGCCATTCTACTGTTGAACAAACCCATCGCATTGTTAACATTGTACAACAGGATTTTGAATCACGTCGTTACTGTACAGCAGCTTTCCTGGATATTCAACAAGCATTTGATAAAGTCTGGCATATGGGCCTTCTGTACAAAATAAAACTAAAACTTCCTCATCCTTATTATCTGCTGCTTACATCATACCTAAGTGATCGACATTTTCAAGTTAAAGTTAAAGACGAACTCTCCATATTCCATCCCATAAAGTCAGGTGTCCCACAGGGTAGTGTTTTGGGACCAGTTCTGTATCTTCTTTATACACATGATCTACCAACAACAGAAAATACCATAACTGCAACATTTGCAGATGATACTGCTATTCTTGCTTCAAATGAAAATCCTACTTTAGCCTCAGGATATTTACAAAATCATTTAGATTTATTACAACGCTGGCTAAATCAATGGCTCATTCAGGTAAATAGTTCGAAATCTCGGCATATCACTTTTTCTTTACGCCGAGAAAAATGCCCAAGAATACAAATAAATAACGAAGAAATTCCAGTTGTAGAGCATGTAAAATACCTTGGTTTTCATTTAGATGTACATCTAACCTGGAGACATCACATTATCACGAAAAGCAAAGAAGCCAAACTAAAGTTTCAACAATTGTACTGGTTATTAAATAAGCAATCTCAGTTATCCCTGTATAATAAAGTTATACTTTACAAGACCATAATAAGGCCAGTATGGACATATGGACTTCAGCTTTGGGGCACTGCCAGCAATTCCAATATTGACATCTTAAGAAGATTTGAATCCAAATCTCTTCGCCGACTTGCTAACGCACCGTGGTATGTTTCGAATGCTACATTGCACCACGACCTGGACATCCCTACTATTAAAGAAGAAATCACCTTGTACAGCAGTCGATACCAGCAACGCCTAAACAATCATCCCAATTCCCTAGCCATCAATCTATTGGACAATAGTTCTTCAATCAACCGTTTACATCGACATAAGATTTTAGACTTGGCATTCCGATTCAGTGACTTACCTTAAAGAGTTGTTATTCAATGACTTACCTTAAAGAGTTGTATTTTACAGCTCTGACATCATTACTGTGCCATTTATACCATTTACTGAATGTTCTTATTTGAACAGATTGTAAATCTGCAGAAGAGATAGGATTACAAAAAAAAAAAAAAATTGATCACAATGTAAGTAAACAAAAATTAAACCAGCATTTTTGAAGGAAGTTAAAGATGATTTGAAATTACTCAATATCTAAAAGGATGATATTTCAAACTGAGAAAAGTTTAGGAAAGCAATATTTGATGGCGAAGTTCCAGAGAAACCCAAGAAGAAAACGGAAAGTAAATGGACGGAAGAACGGAATCAGCAACATCGCGAAAGAATGAAGAAGTTTTGGGAAGACAAGAAGAAGACAGCTGTTTCATGTGGTCCTAAGCTGGCCTAATCGAAAGGAAAAAATATATACTTAATAAGCTACCATGAAGTTTCAAAACAAAAAGATCTAGCCTATAGAAGTATTAAAAGTGATAATTATTATTAGGGGGCGGATTTCTATGACATGTCATATTTTTCCCCTTTGCATTATTTCAGGTTTCCGACTAATTTAAACCCGATTCCAAGCATCCTGGTGAAAATGGAACGGCTTTTATTGTGCATATAACTGCATATTTAGGAAATCTTCAACTATTGTAGCATATTTAGTATGAATATGCATATTTAGGTCATATTTTTGGCATATTTGTGTGCATATTCTTTAATAAATTTTGAAGTTTCATATCATATTTTGTAAATTTTGCATTATAGTGATACTTTTTGAGAATTTTTTTTTTAATTTACAGATATTTTAAATAATTAACACTATATTTTAATAAAATGTATTGTAATAAAACTTAAAAAAAAATATAGGCTACAAATGTGTAAGTGGTAAAGTCACTATTTAAAAAAAATTATTGGTCTTATTTTAATGTTTTTTAGGTCATAAACGCATACATATATCCTATTTTTTAGGTCATAGAAATCCGCCCCCTAATTATTATTAATACTTTCTAGCCGTTCGAAATAGAATACGTATGCCTACTACTACAATATTTTTCATTGAAATGATATCAGCTTTAATTCCCTTTAGTTAACTACAAAACTCGTGAATCAACCTGTATACAGAAACATGTAGCATGTTACTTATTTAAGTTGTGAAGAGAAGAGGAAAGAAGTTGAATTATGTTGGATTATTAATTCTGTGCTTCTGTCCAAGTGACGTATTAAATCGTGAATGTTAAGATAATGATTACAAATAGCAACGCTAGAGAGTTTGAGATTTATTGCTTCATTCTTCTGATTCTCCCCAGATCGATGCTAAGCCAGGTTTCCTGGTATCTCCCTCCCTAGACAGACCGAGTTCTTAACTCGAACTTTATGGAAAGGAAGTATAATATTTCACGGTATTTTCCAGCACTTTACTTTCGTCTAGTGTTTTTTCGTCATTATAAGTACCGCAAGTAAAAAGATCAGTTCACTAGGTAAAATGATCTACATGGCGCTATGTCCCTGGAAAAACTAGGCCTACCATCAGATCGCTGCGTCTTCAGTTATTGGCAAATTGCAGGAATGAAGAGTGGGGGCATGCGGTCAGGATACAAAGAGGTATTGGAGGTCGAACCTGGACCTGTGGCGCTAATCACAAGACAGACGGGCGGTCAAGCGACTAGACTTTGGGTGGAGTGAATAAAAGTCAGTAAATGCTTTTACTGCAAAATTCTAAGTAAATACTATCATTTTAGTTAATAAAATATTTCAGTAAATACTGTTGCTTATTAGTAATCAGTACATACTAGATCAAGTAGTACCTACTGCAAAATATGTGAATAATAACAAGTATTTACTTATCAATACCAGTAAATACTGTGAAATTTTCAAGTGTGGTTCAGACCTTGCTTAAGATGGCAGTGCCTTATTTGAAATGCTTGTTTTTACAAGAATTATGAAGCAAAAAGTGTACAGAGAGCAAATGGAGGCTCAAGAAGATGACTGTCACAATTGATTTAGATTCCGAAAGGAAAATATGAAGTGGCATACTTCACATTTCATGGATGAAATAGGCAGAAGTTATACATGTTTTATTTTTAATTGATCCAGGCTATCAGAGTCAGAATTCATTATACGATTCAAGATTTTTTGTTTGTTTATTATTATCTAAGCAATTTCACAATTTTCTTGTGTTTTTATTTAAGCAGCATGGCCAATCTTATGTGGCATTGAGGTTATGTAGTATTGAGGTAAGCCTATATATTTGCTATTGCTAGATTAGATTTTTTAACTATAGGCCTACACTTCATAGGAAAAAAAAATAAAACTTAATTTATTAAAACTTACACCATTTTTAAATAAATTGCATTAATTATCTAATTTTATTGTAATTGTATTGTCAGATGTAGGTACTAAAAATGTAGTATTTTGTGTTCAAAGCTTTGAATATTACAACTTAAGGTACTTAGGCTATTTATATCTCGTTATCTAGATGCACCTTACTGAACAGTCTTGTTCAGGTAAATTAGAATGTTGTAAAAGGTTATATAATCACAGCAAGATATTAAAATTACAATTAAAAACATATATACAGGTAGTTGTATGTACATAATCTGAGTGTAGAAGATACGTCACATAAAACCATATACGGGGTGTTAATGAATAACACCGAAATATTTTACCTGTGTATAGAAGGGACATAGACAAGCAACTTTTATTGGGAGATTTTTCATCTATGGATTCAATTTTTCCTGTTACAGCATAAGATCTCCCAGGTCATGGCCGCCACTGGCTTCTAACATTAGAAAAAAATTAAAAACAAAGGAACCTCGTTGTTAACAATGTAGTGAGTAGTTATGAATAAAAGAAGACTAGTGCAGTGGTGGCCAGTCATGTGATTAGTCTGTAAGATTTCAGATTACGAAATCTCTAAATCATGATATAGCTGTTGTTGAATGATTAAGAATCAAGATCACTAGGAAGGCATGAAGTCACTTTAATGAAAATTGTAACCCTAAACATAGCATTTATTATGGTCCAAGACTCTATAACTCTATAATTAGGTCACATCCAGAAATAGTACATATGAACAACAAAAAATTCAATAAGTTTATCAAAAATCTTATTTCTTAGTTCAAAAGTTACTTCACTCTGTACTTAGTAGACAATTAAGGAACGATTTTATTTGTAATAACTCAGGGTTTCAATTTTTGTTCTTACTACTTTTCCTTTTTTCTTTTTACTTTTCTGTTCTTTCTTTATTATTATTATTTTTTAGGTTTTGATTTAATTATATTTTCTTTATGTATTTTGTAATTTGTATTTTGTAATGTAAATGGCTGAACTGTGCCCGAGCACGAGCGCTTGCTCATTCGGGTGGTCTTGTTTTGTTTTGTATAAATATTTTGTATAAATATAAATAAATAAAAAAAAAATATATATATATATATATATTTCGCACAATTATTGACTTATGAGCACCAATTTATAATTACTTTAATGTCCTGTAGCTTACATATTTTACGTCATAGAGTAAAAATCTAAGTTGCTTGTCTATGTTCCCTCCATATACAGGTAAAATATTTCGGTGTTATTCATTAACACCCTGTATACAGACTAGTGCATAAGGTGGAAATATTATCTTATAATAAAACTAATTTATCAGCACTAGTAGAAAATGAAGTTCATCAATGACCTGTATATGGCTAAGGATAAACCAAAACCTGAAAAATCACTTTGTACATCCCTTTAGCACACCACATCTCACTCGTAGACTCAATTCCCCATTTAATTTTCTCGAAAAAGCTAACAAACACATAAAAACACACATTCACCTCCCCTCAACTCCTACTTCCGCCCCGAAACAACGAATTACACAGCATCCCATCTCTCTCTCTCTCGCAAACGTGGTTTATCTAATTAAGACTCTAACTTCATAAACAGGGGAGGATGAGGGGGGGCAGGGTGGGTGAGATAACGCTCTACAACAAAAGTTTCAGCTTTGTGTGTATGCAAAATCACGATGATTTATACGTGAAATTGGGATATTATGACAAACAATGCGAACTACATACCGTAGCTTAGTAATTACATCTCCGCTTTCCAAGTTTCACCGAGACTCTCTGGCGTGGTAACCACACAGGGATTGGATCCTCTAATAGAAATGAGAGCACGTTTGTACAAGATATAAAAATCCCGAGTCCCCTTCCCCTCTCTCAACCCCCTTTTAAAAATGCGATTTACTTTGTATGTGTAATGCATATTCAGAGATAGGAACGTATATATAAAACTAAAAAAAGCAAAGTACATGGAATCGATAAGTTGGTCGAACACAGAAAGTAATCAAACTCGCTTGTAATATAAAAACTCGAAGTTTAAAGCGAATGGAAATTATCTATTCTGAAAGCTGATTGAATCTGCCATTTGAGAAATAACACAAGTACATTTTTATAAAATTGAATTTACCCTTAAGCTAGTAGTTCTGCTCACAGTAGTCCACTGAATCTAAGCTCTGTTCTTACTCTAGACAAGGAACAAATAATAATAATAAAAAAATCCTTACACCTACGACGTTTTAAATCTTGTAAATACTGTGGCCGTGAAAGCGAAGAAAATGACAAGGAAATTTAGAGAAGAAAATAAAATATTCCAAACCGAACAATGGGGTGCTTGCCCTTTGAATGTATTGTAATAAATAATAATAATAATAAATAATTTTTTTGTAAAACTGAAAAGAGAAAAAAATTCAATAAATCAATATATTACAGTCGTAAGCATCGGATGAAGCTATAGACATAGTCAATATTAGTAAAAGTGCAGAAATTAGCTTAAAAATAAATTAGGTAGATTGCCTTTAAAACGTTATATTTGCAATAGACTTAAAATATTCCCAAATTTTATAGAGGGTGTTGTCGGTTCGTATATAAGTTAAGCTTTTTTGAATGCTACCATCTCCGCAAATCGACTGGCTCCCGCTTCATCAATGGCATAATAATACAAAATTACAGAATTTTGTACAATCAATATTCTATACCCAATTGGAAATAATTTACGGTCCTATTTTTTCCACTATAATTTTATTAAAAAATAATATAATATAAACAATCATACTTATTTACAATAGTGGATAAAACAATATTTTCCAACACACAACGTTTCAACCTGCCCTCCAGGTCATTCTCAAGTGTACTGAATTGAATAAATCGTAAACAAACTGCTACATAGTTACGGCAAGTTTGTTTACGATTTATTCAATTCAGTACACTTGAGAAAGTCCTGGAGGGCAGGTTGAAACGTTGTGTGTTGGAAAATATTGTTTTATCCACTATTGTAAATAAGTATTATTGTTTATATTATATTATTTTTTAAATCAATATTCTACGGGATATTTTATTATGGAAACTATTTTCTGCAATACGACACACGGAATTTTATATAGATTACAAATTCATAACATTGCATTTAGAACTTTTTTTTCCACCGCTGACCTCAGCAGAAGTTAAAGGCTCTGCCGAAAGAAAGGGGACCTGATGAAATTTCTTTTCATTTAGTGAATTCGAGAGAAAGTAGAAGGAAGTAATAATAAAATAATTCTTACAGCTACGTCGATTTAAAACTTGTAACTACTGTGACCGTGACAGCAGGAAAATGACAAAGAAAATTATGAAAATCAAAAAGTTAAAATTATTAATATATTACCATAAAAACAGATCTAAATTTATTTCCTACAGTCATTGTCAAAATACAAGAAGAAACGCTATTTTTTCGATTCCCTGAATCGAAATGTAAGACGACCAAGGGGCAATTACATGGTCAAAACTATGGTTTGAAATTGTATAACAAGTTTATTGCTGAGCACCCTGAATATGTAAATTACAATCTTAAACATTTTAAGAGGAAAAAAAAATTATATAATATTAATAGCACAACTATAATTTTGTTTGGTCTTTCAATGTTTCTACCCAATTTATTATATATTTGTTGTAAATTCTATATAAACCACTGGTTAATGCTGCAAAATTATGTTTGTATACATTGTAATCATACATTTATAATTTTTCGTTTGTAGTATACTGTGCATTCATATATAATTATATTTACTTTTAATCTACTATACCCCCTAAACACGAGCTTTGCTCATAAAGGGGCATGCCTTACATTTTAAATGGTAAATTAGAAATAGTATTTTCTTTTGGTTTTATTTGTTTTTACTTGTACTAAATGTGAAATAATGTAAGTAATGTATTGTAATAAATAATAATAATAATAAATAATTTTTTTGTAAAACTGAAAAGAGAAAAAAATTCAATAAATCAATATATTACAGTCGTAAGCATCGGATGAAGCTATAGACATAGTCAATATTAGTAAAAGTGCAGAAATTAGCTTAAAAATAAATTAGGTAGATTGCCTTTAAAACGTTATATTTGCAATAGACTTAAAATATTCCCAAATTTTATAGAGGGTGTTGTCGGTTCGTATATAAGTTAAGCTTTTTTGAATGCTACCATCTCCGCAAATCGACTGGCTCCCGCTTCATCAATGGCATAATAATACAAAATTACAGAATTTTGTACAATCAATATTCTATACCCAATTGGAAATAATTTACGGTCCTATTTTTTCCACTATAATTTTATTAAAAAATAATATAATATAAACAATCATACTTATTTACAATAGTGGATAAAACAATATTTTCCAACACACAACGTTTCAACCTGCCCTCCAGGTCATTCTCAAGTGTACTGAATTGAATAAATCGTAAACAAACTGCTACATAGTTACGGCAAGTTTACGATTTATTCAATTCAGTACACTTGAGAAAGTCCTGGAGGGCAGGTTGAAACGTTGTGTGTTGGAAAATATTGTTTTATCCACTATTGTAAATAAGTATTATTGTTTATATTATATTATTTTTTAAATCAATATTCTACGGGATATTTTATTATGGAAACTATTTTCTGCAATACGACACACGGAATTTTATATAGATTACAAATTCATAACATTGCATTTAGAACTTTTTTTTCCACCGCTGACCTCAGCAGAAGTTAAAGGCTCTGCCGAAAGAAAGGGGACCTGATGAAATTTCTTTTCATTTAGTGAATTCGAGAGAAAGTAGAAGGAAGTGTAGAGAAGTGTATATATATCACTTAGTAGTTGGAAGAGCCCGACTCGGCTGGCAGTGTAACAGCTGCCGTCTGGCCATGCAATATTCAGCACCACGCCGATCTATACTGCATATTTATACAGGGTGGTCGTAAAAACCAGCGATAAACTGCCGCCTCGCAAAACCTTCCTCCTTATTTATCTCCGCTCTCAAACTGGAGCAGGTCAGTTATATTTTTAGTTCAAGTTATGTCCCACAGAGGGAAGGAAGGTAGCGGGTGAGTAGAAATATGAGTAATAACAATGACGGGCATGAACTATGGACTACATTACCCTTACTGTTTATGCTATCAGATACTTTGCTCTAAAAACTAAAGGAGATGGAGAATGTTTTAACTGCATAAATAGAGTTTTATAACCCCTAAGTTCGCAGTTTATATCCCTTTCGTGGTATCTAAAAGTGCTGAACGAAGCAAGGCTATAAGCAACTTTCAATTATCCTTGAAAAAAAAAACAAACGAGTTTGTGAAATGAGATAAACGTTTCTTCTAAATTAGGCAGCAGATTGTATTGTCAGGTGATTTCATTCAGAACAAATAACACAAACCAATAGCCATTTTGATGCCTCAGTGCCAGTACAAATTTCCGTGAGAAAAGAACATTCACAACTTTACAGTTATTTACAGTTTTTACAGCTATGCACAAACTAGTCTATAACTTTGTGTGTACAATAATATTTTTTTATAAATAAAATATCAGTTTTTTTAGGTCATTTTTTTTTTAATTTAGGGTCATTTTATAGGTCATTTTTCAAACAATTTTAGGTCATCAGAATCCTGGCCCTGGTTATGACAAAGTTAAACAAATATTGCAATAACATGAAAAATAAAACCGGTCTTGTGCTGATATTCAAGTTAGCACGTAATATACTCCATTAAATAAAATATGATTTGCCATTAACTTCCGGGACACGGTAGCATTAATTCATTTCAACTGTCGATCTCTAAGTCAACATAAATTGGAAACGTTGGTTAGTCTGTCATTCTAATTTCAATGAACGGATCAGTTGGAAAGAGAGCTGCCATCACATCAGTTAAAACCCGTTCACATCTCTATTCATGGCGTAGCTGGTGAGTTTGCTTTTAAAATAATTTGCAGTGAAACGTAATACATAAGTGCTGTCATAACATGGCCGTTGTCGGACAGTAATCCGTTTATAATCACTGTCTCCATCCCTGCTATAAATATTGAATGGCCAGTCCCCATCATTATGTCATATGTCTTCTTTGTTTACATTCACTGTACATAAGCCCCGTTCGTTTGATGAGAGATTACAACAAAATTATCAATGTATCAAGTTGTTGGATATTATCAATAGTAACAATGTCAATATAACAAATAGGCTACAGATTATTAAGCCTTAAATGCATAATGTATCCTATGAGATAAATAATATATTGCCTAAAATTTGTAATAAAATAAAATCAGGTAAACTGATGTAACAAAGTGCCAGTATGTTTTTGTTTAATCAGTTATGACTGCAATTATGATATGCAGAATATGTTTTTTTTTTTTTTAAATTGATTTCCAAGTTAAGCTTCAGATTTATTCATTAAGCAGGGCTTACGGAAGAAGAAAGGTCTACCATCTCGGCCACCTGGGTCATTTTAACGGTCTAGTTGGATAAGCGCATGTCAATTAATATGTTTTTTGTCATAGCTACCTGTATTTTAATTTCCAAGGCCTTATAACATCACAGTAAAACAATAGGCTATGTTGTCAAGATAATTGATTTTCATTTTTTTTTTATAAATTCTTTCGAATACGTATATTACCATAAAATAGGCACTAAATTGAGCATTACTCCGAAACAGGTCAATCGATTTTATCCATTATGAATAGACGTCTTCCCATGGACATTATAAATGTGTATACCAAGTTTCATAAAAATCCGGTAAAGCGTATTTGAGTTACCGCGTCTTTAAAATATTCACTAAATTGGGTTTTACTCCGGTACCGGTCTACCGATTTGGTCTAATATCAGTAGACGTCTTTCCACGTACATTATAAATGGGTATACATATTTTCAGGAAAATCCAATAAAGCATATTTGAGTTATCGCGACTTCTTATATATTAACATAAAAACACTAAATTGGGCATTATTCCGGTACTGGCCAACCGATTTGGTCCAATATCAATAAACGTCTTCCCATGGACATTATAAATGAGTATACGAAGTTTCATAAATATCCGATAAAGCGTATTTAAGTTATTGCGCCTTTAAAGTAGACACTAAATTGGGTTTTACTCCGGTACCGGTCAACAGATTAGGTTCAAATTCAATAGGGCACTTCTCATGGACGTCATAAATGGGTATACCAAGTTTCATGGAAATCCGATACAGCGTATTTGAGTGATGGCGCCTTTCTATTAGAAAGGCGCCATAATCTATTAAAATAGGCACTAAATTGGGCATTACTCCGGTACCGGTGAACCGATTTGGTTCAATATCAATAGGGTTCTTCCCATGGACATTATAAATGTGTTTTCCAAGTTTCATGAAAATCCGAAAAAGCGTATTTGAGTTATGGTGCGTACAGACACACGGACAGACAGACGGACAGACATTTTTTCGTCCACCACACAATCTCATAAAGTACCATACTGGCACTTAATAAAATCAGGTAAACTAATGTAACGAAAGTGCTAGAATGCTTTTGATTAATCAGTGATAATTGCAATTATGATATGCAGAAAATTACGTTTAAAAAAATCGATCTTCCAGTTAAGCTTCAGATTGATATGTCGAATAATGGTGTTATTTGTCATACCTAACTGTATTAACAGGGTGTCCACCAAGTAATTCTGAAGAAATTCCCGACTTATTCACTGATTTTCATTGATCATTCCAGAACTTCCCTACCAAAATATGATTATGAAGCACTTTCTAATAACTGTGTAAGAAAAATTATAGGATTATAATACTTAAATAAATAAGAAAAAACTTTTAGTAACAAAAGTAATTGCAAACAACAATTACTTAGGCTATAACAGATACACACGTAAGGAACAGTAAAATAAATTAAATATACCTTCATATAGGCCTATTATTGTCTAGAAGACTTTTTGATCCCACTTATTTTTTCTTCAGCAGCTGCAGCTTTTTCGGACTCTAAGAGTAGTTTTTTTTCTTCTCTTCTAGTTCAGTTTTGCAATTTTTCGAATTTTCCCGGATATTTTAAAAAATTCATTAACTTTTCCCGGATTTTCCCAACCAAACGAAATTCCCGGCCTTTTCCCGGATTCCCGGATTTTCCCGACCAGTGGACACCCTGGTATTGCAACTTCCAAAGCCGTATATGAACACTGTAAAACAACATGTTGTCATGATAGCTAATTTACATTTGATAAATCATTTCTAATATATTAGAATTGGGCATTACTCCAGTACCGGTCAACTGATTTGATCTAATATCAATAGGCTTCTTCCCATGGACGTTATAAATGCGTACACCCAGTTTCATGAAAATCCGATAAAGCGTATTTGAGTTATCGCGCTTTCAGACACAAGGACGGACGGACAGACAGACATTTTCCCGTCCCCCACACAGTCTTATAAAGTACCACACTCTCACTTAATAACCGAAAATAGCATGCAAGGAAATTTAAAATGCATGTATAATTTACATTTAAGTGGTTATAATTGTGTCAGGAATCCATACTAACTGTAAAACATGTTTTGTTCGATTGTCCTATGTTCGAAACAAAAATACTCCAGCTAAATTTGCTTTTTGAGGATTGTGACGAAATTTCCACGTGTCAAAAAATTTTCACGAAGCAATGTTATTATGATCATTTTATGCATTATCTAACATATATTCACAACCATATGTAATTCATATTCTATATTTTACTGTATATAGGCCTATTGCTGTGTAAGCCATAACCCTAACATGCCTTTTCTGGCAAAATAGGGTTCATAGAGATTTGGAGATACAATAATAATAATAATAATAATAATAATAATAATAATAATAATAATAATAATTTACATTCAAATGAACTATAAACCTGATTATTGTACAAGATGTTTTCTTTGCAGTCCGGCACGGATTTATAATTTGCGTGAGAAAGTGAGTCACGCATATTTAAGGATTAAAAATCTTATCAAATTGCCGTATATGAGGCTGGTATCCAAGGGGCCGGTATTGGTTCCAATCCTTTACAATATTTACACAAGTGACATGTACCTACTGTACCAGGGGAGGTGCTAACTTCTACTGAAAGTTTAAAGCATTTTCTGATACATATTTAGTGAATGTGTTGTAAAAGACGATTCGTTCCTGTGACCCCTATGGTGGGAAATAGGGCCTCCAAGTGGAGGTTTCATTACCTATACTAATTTTGTTACGCTTATTTTCCGATAGAGGGCAGAGGGACAGATGGTAAGCCCATCGCCTCTCAATCCCCCCCAGGAAACTAAGGTATTACTTGGACGTGAATTGGCTGAGAAATTTTGTCCAGAGGCTCTAATTTAGGCTTGGAGTTCTTTTACGTGCTGTAAAATAACTCATAGTCCCTCAAAATATGATAGGCCTATAGAAGATATTTATTACCATATTAGGAACTATTATGTCCTTATATCTGCACAGGTATATCCATTTCTAGCCTTTATACATACTGTACCTGTATGTATGTGTGTGTGTGTATATATGTATGTATGTATGTATGTATATATACACACACACACATATATTTATATATATATATATATATAAGTTATATAATATGAGGCGTGTCCATAAAGTAACTTTCCCTGGGAGCGTTTAAACAAACAAAACAAAATTTAATGGAAATATTTATTGAAAGAGATAGGCTATAGCAAGTATTCAGCTATTTTGCAACATATATGCCATACGAATTGGGACACTTATAACGTGGAACCTACTTTTGAACACTTGTGTCGTAGAAGTCTGCCGCTTGCGATTTGAACCACAGTGTGACAACCATTTCCTCTTCTCTGGCATTCCCTGTCATTTTTTAATTTATTCATATTAAAGTCGCTTTAACTAAAAAGTCATATCGTGACTGGACACTAAAATACAATGGATTTAGAAAAACAGTTAGATAACATTACAAAGTACAGTGAAATTAATGAAATTTAAGACATTCATGTGGTATCTTAATTGGCTCAGAGCCACGGAGAGGAAGGAAAAGATGGATATCACTGGGAGCGAGGTCCGGGCTGTAGGGTGGATGTTAAAACTCTTCCCAGCCGAACTTCTGCGGGAGACTTGCTGGGAGGTGTTTAAATTCCACTCTACAGCCCGAATTTTGTTCCCAGTGATTTTCATCTTTCCCTATACACCTCAAGAAATGACAAGAGAATGAAAGAGGCAGAGATGGTTGTCACACATTGGTTCAAATCCCAGGCAGGATACTTCTACGACACAAAGATTAAAAAGTTGGTCACACGGAATGGTAAATGTCTCAATTCAGGTGCCAAATATGTCGAAAAATAGCTGAACACTTGATGTATCTGTTGCAATAAATATTTCTCTGCAATTTTGTTTGTGTAAACGGCCCTAGGGAAACTTACTTTATGGACGCGCCTCGTGTATAGACTATATATATATATATATAGGCCTAGGGTTCGGATGTTTATGCCTAAAAAAGTGGAAAATATGACTGCAAATATGCCCTCAAAAATGAATAAATATGACTAAAAATCTATCTATATTAATAAAAGGAAGTGTCAGTCTGTCTGTCTGTCTGTCCGCGATGCCCAGCGAAATCTACTGAACGCAGAGATCTGAAATTTTAAACATAGATGGACTAAAGGGTCGGACAGTGCACCTCGAAGCCGGAATTTTAATTTTAGCTTTCCTTCGCGAGTTATGAGTGAAAAACGGGCAGAAAACGTGCATGTTTTGCGTTTTCGAAGCATCAGTTTTCAGTAATATATTTCAATGTCAAATCAATTACAGTTGGCTTTGGCTATTTTTGTCATACCTTGGAAATGAAACTTTCGCGATCGCTTGAATGTTGTAGCTCACGCTGGTCGATTCATTTGTTTTTAATGTCAAGGCACGCAGACATATGAAATTTTCAACCTACACCGAAGAGGATTATTATTATTATTATTATTAGTGGGATAATCAATATAGGCCTAAATATGGTCAAACGTTGCTCGATTTGGACGAAACTCACTATACAGGGGTTTTCTGGGCCAAGGACCTCGAATCTGAGGTCGCTTTTGCCAGGCGACGCTATCAAATCGTGGTATGTAATTCACGGGATTTAGGTGCTAATAAATATAATGATTTAACTATTATGCTCAATTTTTTATTTTTAAAATAATTATCGCGGGCGAAGCCGCGGGCACATGCTAGTCCTAAATATTACATAATAAAATACATAGTTTCTAAAAATAAATGTTCCAATTTAAAATTTTTAATTACACTAAATTATTACATCGCACGAATTCAATCAGATATTCACTTTTTAACAATTTTACAGGTGATTTACAGTTTTACCTGTAATTAACTTCTGGTTTCAAATAATTTTCTCCTGTTTGCTCGCTTCATTAGCTCCAAATATATTGTACATCTTGCGTGTCCCTATAAATTATGAACAATTATATTATTTTTAAAATTAAGTTACCTATTAACTTGGGAAAGCCTTTAATTAATGTAATAACTTTCAAATCTAACTCGACCGTTTATAAATGTTGTCCTTTACCAAATGTATAATTCAGATATGACATTAAATTACAAATATGACCAAAATATGACCAATACCATAAAAATGACCAAAATATGACTTTATATGCAAAATAAAAACGGTCCGAAAAGGGTAACAACAGTGAAATTTGTGTTTGCGACGAGAATGGCGGTAAAAAAAAAAATATGACATGTCATGAACATCCAAACCTCATAAATAAATAAATATATATATATATACATACACACACACACACCTTTGCACCGTACAGTCGGTCAAATAAAAAACGTCGGGCGGTATTTGATTAAGTATGACGAACGAGCATATGCGCATGTACAGGAAGACTTAAGGTTAGGTTCACACACGCCTCTTGTCTATCCATGTATTTTCTTGATTATTTAGTCAGTTTTGTTCCAAAACAAACATGTATAGAAGGCTGTGGCTATAGCTTCAAATCCGCCATATTCTTGGTTGCAAATTTTTATAATATTAATAATTAATAGATTCGCGAGGAATATGTTTATTCAAGGAGCATTTTTTAAAGATTTTATTTTATAATACCGGCACTTCTAGTGCAAAATCAATAACTTACGCTCAACTTCTGCAACCAATCTAGCATCGAAATACGCGCCCGGCCAGATCCACGTTTCCTATGAAAACTTCCGGTCGCATTATAGTAAAGTTCCCACCTCTGAGCTGCTCTTTCATAAATATGGAACCTTCTCGCTGCTTCAGAGACCGAAAAATGCAGGTCAATTACAGCCCTAACTACACTTTCTCTCACTTTAGCATTTGTATGTGGCGATGACACAAAGCAAAATGAATTATGACAATACATTAAATTGAATATCGTGTGTTGCGCTTTCCGCGTTGTTAATTTTTTCCCTCGTTGTTCATTTTTTCCGTCCTGTCGCATGGCCTCATATGTTCCGAAAATGACCTGTATTTTATGTTTTTTATAGGAAACTTGTGAACTAATGCGTTAAAACTTTAATTTTAACTGCATACGAGTCCCGACGTTTTTTATTTTGACCTACTGTACCTACACAAATGCCAATAAAACATTAATAAATGCACCATTATAAAAATTCGCAGAACACATATGCTGATTGCTCTTTGAAATCCAAGGTACAGACTGCGAACAATGGTTTCTCTTGCTATAGAACAAATTAAAATGAACAGAAAAATCAATGCTCGGGTGGGTTGAACTCGCTGGCTGGCACCGGCATTGTCATTCTAGCAATCACGAATATTCGCTTTGTATTGTTTCGAGCTTATAGCCTCATGGGAAGGGGACGTCCCTCCACACTTGTCATGGCTCTCAGTCAAACGCTCTTCTCGGTACGACTTTTAAAGCTGAAATAGGCTTCCAAATTCCATAGTTGGAAGTGGTGTTCTAGTCAGTTACGAAGAGGAAAGGTAGCTGAATTATACTATAACTAGCATGTGCCCGCGGCTTCGCCCGCGATAATTATTTCAAAAATTAAAAATTAAGAGCATAATAATTAAATCATTGTATTTATTAAACCCTAAATCACGTGGACTACATACCACGATTAGAAAGCGTCGACTGGTAAAAGTTACCTCAGATTCGAGTTCCTTGGCCCAGAAAATCCCTGTATAGTGAATTTCGTCCAAATCGAAGAATGTTTGACCATATTTAGGCCTATACTGATTATCTCTCTTATAGGGTAAATCCGGGTGAGATGGCCATGCTTTTTTAAATGCTTAATAACTTGAAGGATTTTCAAGATAATTCGTGTGCAAAATGTTCAATTAGGTCCTTGGATGTCACATTCTCATAGCATAATTTTTTATGGAGAAAAAATGTATTTTAGGGTGAGAAATCCCAACATTTAAAAAAATGGTGCGTTGTCCATCTCACCCGAGGTGTCAGGGGGAGATTGCCATAGGACATAGGGGCAGTTTTCGAAGATAGAAAGTACAGGTAAAAAAGTAGAAAGACTAGTTAGCTCTTCTCCAATAAATATATACAAATAAAATAAATTTAAGTGCCAAATAAGTTATCACAACGTAAAAATAAACATATTTTTGAAAACAGAATCAATTCTGAGTAACTGAAAAGTTCTGATACATTTCTGAAAAGATAACTAAACTCTACTGCATGCCACTACATCCGATAGAGAGGAAGGGCATACCATCTAACCTCTACATAATTTATTTCCATCTTTCGACTTTGTTAGTTGATGACAGGAAAACGTAAATATGAAAAATAATACAATATTATGGAGCCACCTTTGGCATAAAAACATGAGTCCAATCCACTTTTTAAGCACATAAATAATTTTGAAAATGAATTTAATAATATATTTAATTAGGGGTACACTGTCAAAGTCGTCTCTATTTACATACATCTGTCCGGATTGGATTTTCAAAATTGTTTCATTAAGGTATACGTATTAATATGTTCGTTTATGTCAATTCCCTAGCAATAAAAATAAGTAATTGAGAAGCGATGGAAATTAGTCTTAAGTGAAAATTTTTACATTTCGCGTTAGAAAAAATCAGGAGATCTTGAAAATATGGCTCTTAAGTTGTTGGCCAACTCTCCCGGAAAAGAAGTGGGCCATCTCTCCTATTTGTAAAGGTGAGATGGCCATAGTCATTGGTTAAAAATGGAAAAGTTTAGAACAGAACACGTAATACAAGTGAAATATATAAGGTTCACTCACCTCACACAGTGAGTATCGTTTAACAATAATAATGTCGGACTTCTGCTTATTTCATTCAACATACAAAAAATAAATGGCCAGTTAGAAAACAATAATGTTATATAAATCGCGAATTTCTAAATATAAACAACGCAGGTGTTCAACAATCGACTCTTAGTACCAAAAGCTTGCCGCCTACCAATTTACGTTCAAATATGTTTATCGGCCTTGAAATCAGAGCGATTGGTCGTCTCCCCCGCATGGCCGTCTCTCCCGGAATTACCCTAATAATAATGCTTCCATATAGCTAAAAATTCACGTTTTCTGCCAGGTTTTCACTCACAGCTTGCGAAGGAAAGCGGAAATTAAAAATCCGACTTCGAGGTGCATTCGGCCATCCTTCAGTCCACTACGTTTAAAATTTCAGATCTCTGCGTACAGTAGATTAAGCTGAGCATCGCGTATAAACAGACAGACAGACAGACAAACACTTCATATTATTATTAGAGATGTTAAAGAAAAACGCAGTTACATGACTCTGATGAACACCAAATACATTCAACCATTACTATTTTTATAATCTTAATTTATGCAGTCGCGTATTTCTGTGCATGAACAGACCCCCAAAAGTTTAGTAAAACATTGTAAGTCACATACATTTACTAATGTTAGTTTTTCAGGTAACACAAAGGTTTATCATCTACCCATCATACCATGATGCCACATTTTACCCTACATACAAAGTAGATTAATGTTAATTATGCAGTCGTTATAAAATTTGTCCTAAATAACTTGCAGCGTGATGTCACAAATAAAAGCACTTTACATTCATTAACTGAGTTTTAAAATAGACAATAAAAAGAGTTTTTCACGCAATCTGATAGACACAGGACTAGCATGTTTCGCAACGAGAGAGGCATTCTTTCATTTCATTAAAATGTACATATTGCAGTCCAACACGCAACTTGCATATGAGTTTTTTTTTTTAAATAGCATTATGTGGAAAACTCCACACGCGTTTCCATCTGCTACTCAATCAGATTTTAATGCAATTCTAACACGTTCGTAATTAGTTGAGATTTGACATTAATGAAAACACTGATAATATTTTCATACACATGCAATCTCTCTATTTTGTGAGTTTCATATGGTAAGTATAGGAGCTATATAACCTTGAGGTGATGGGAAATGAAAAGGGTCAGAATTATGAGCTAAATAAAATCAGGTAACAAAGTGCCAGAATGCTTTTGTTTAAACAGTGATAATTGCAATTATGATATGAAACAAATAAGTAATTATTGTAATCGATTTCCGAGTTATGCTCCAGATCGATTCATTAAGCAGGGTTTAGGGAAGATCAAATGTCTAGTTTGTTAAACATATGTGAAGGAATATGTGGGTAATGTTATCTGTCAAAGCTAACTGTATTGCATCTTCCAAAGCCGTATATGAACACTGTAAAACAATATTGTTCGTGCCATTTTAAGAATATCTCTCTACAAAATAATACAATAGCATTGTTCCCTAATACGAAAATCTTCACCGACACAAACCCATCAAAGAACCAGTGGTCTTGTAGCCACGTGGATTTCCCCAGTCTTGCCGCTGTCATTCACTGCTTCTCAAGTGAAGTAACCGTGCTGTGGTATGTATTTGGAAACATTGTACTGGACTGCAGACAAGTGTAAATACGCCTAATTACCGTTCTATTCACTGACTGACAGATCGAAGATGATTAGGGTGTCAGCAGGCAAGGGAAGTTCTTGAAAAAAAAAAAAAGTCTCCAAAAAGTGGCCAAAAGAACTGATTTGCATTTGATAAATTCATTCTAATATATTACCATAATTATGTATGCAAAAAATCTAAAAAAATTGCCTCCTTCGGAATTACTTCGAAATTACCAGTCATAAGATGCTTTAGGGCCGAGAAGGGTTGTTGAACGTTTAGGAAATACTAATTTCATTTTCACTACACTAAAATATATTGAACTTTCTTGCACGTTTGAAAGACTTTTATATCCCCAGATAAGGAATTTCACAGACGAGCTTATAGTAGACTAGTGGTACAGATCGTAACAAAAAAAAAAGTGTGCGTGGAACGCCACGCGACAGAAGTGAAACTTGTTTTAATTTTTGGATTTTTCAATTTTGGATTATTGGATTTTTTAATTTTGGATTGTTGGACTTTTTAATATTGGGTTTTTGGACTTTAATTTTGGATTTTTTAATTTTAGATTTTTTATTATTAAAATTTGGATTTTTAATTTTTTAAATATTTATTTTTCAAATTTTTTAATTTTAATTTCTTGATTTTTAAACTTTGGATATTTGGATTTTTAAATTTTGGACTTTTTATTTTTGAAATGTTGGATTTTTGGACTTTTAAATTTTGGATCTTTGAATTTTTTAATTTTGGAATGTTGGATCTTTTTATTTTGGATTTTTTAAATTTTGGATCTTTGAATTTTTTTACTTTTTAATTTTGGATTTTGGATTTTTTAATTTTTAATTTTTTTATTTTTTGAACTTTGGATAAGCCTAATCATTGAGTTGATTGTTTTCTGTGCAGTCCGTTCCGTCACACCTCACTAATTTCGTGACGGTTTTGAGCGTTACATTAATTTCGTGACGATTTCTGAGCGCTACTCAAGCTCTCGATTTACCCCTACCTCGGCTAAAGAAGTTTCACTTCAAAAAGAGGAAAAAAAACTTTTCTCCCCTGCTGGGAAGATCTCATCAGATCTGCCTTGACTTCTGGCACGGTCTCTATTACTATTAAGAACAGAAGTGAACACTCACCGGTGGTGTGCAAGCTGCCAGTTCCTAACAGGACGTCTATGCTTCCTTCGGTGAGCATTTCGCTGTCTTGATAGCTGATGCTCAAAGTGGCGTCCTCCTGCTGCAGACGCGCCAACACGGACGCTAACCCGCTCTTATCGTCCAGGTCGTCCGTGTCGCGCAGTTGAAGCGTGACGCTGCCCTCCGCGCCGCCCGTCGTGCTGTACATGAACACGGCGTGCGGACTCGGAGACGCGTAGCTCGTCTGCAGCGGCAGCCGCACTCCAGGCACCTCGTGCATACCCTGCAAAAAACACATACTGCTTCTTAAAACCATCTTTGTACATCTAGGCAAAAGGTTGCTCTGTGATATCAATGCATACGACTCTAGCTTCACGCGGTAGACTTCCGCCAGAAATTTGTGAAATGTAGGCACCATTGAACAGAGGAAACTAAAAAGGCATTAGTATTGCAGGCAGCGAACATTTAGACCCTACACCAGGGGTGACCACTAAGCTTAACTTTGGAAATTTATGAAGCTGTTCGAAGCGAACCACATTGTTTTTACTACACACATAATAGTATATTGCGATACAAGTGCCGTAAGGCACGTTTACGGGTCGAGGAAACAGATTGAAAACCCGAGGCGCAGCCGAGGGTTTTTAAGTTTTCGAGACCCGTAAATGCCTTTACGGCCCGTGTGTTGCATGCTATTTTTTGCACGATGATTATTTATATCAATTTAATTATATTAATTGTGATATTACCTGAAAATATTATGCAAATACATTCTTGAAAATAGATGTTTATTTCAGAAAGTGATTCGCATGTGTTTGTTGTTATGGGAACCGAATATTTGTCCTGGGGGCCGTGGCCATAAAGGCTTGTATTATGAAGTGTATCGTAATGAATTATGACGTAGCGCTTGGACCGTAAGTGTTTTAACCTCATCGCAACCGGCCTTAGCAACAAGACTGTGTGGGAATGTCAACTTACGATCCATGTAAACAAAGTTCGTAAGTACCACTTACTAGCTAAGGAGTGCAAAAACATTATTGTTCAACTGATATTAATTTAAATGAATATGAGATACAACGTGAAATGGTAGGGATTCATGGTATGTAAATATCCACTTCGGCATTTGGCTTTACGACTGGGGAAAACATGAAAAAAACCCATGCCAAATTTACCGGCTGCGGGATTTAAACCTTGGATCTCCCGAATGCGAGTCCAAGACATGGCCACCTCGCTTGGTCTTAATTCATTGTCATTTAATTTGTTTAATTACAATGAATATTAGAATTTCTCAATTTCACAGGTAGGTCCCTTAAGGGGGCTCATACACCAAGAAGACCATGCCCGAGAAGGCATTGCAGTAAAAGTTCAATACCTTCAACACTATTTATTTATTTATTGTACTAAGAATATTACAGGCTAATGCCCAATTACAATATTCTCGCTTACATAATACACCAGATTCAAAAATTCAAGTGACATTCAAAATAATTAAGCTAATGCTACAACAATAAGAAAAAAAAAACACACAGAAAAGAAAAACACAAACACAAACGATTTGACAATTACACAAGGGAACATAATATGAAAAACAAATAATAATATAAATAATAATACAATAGTTTTGGAGGAAAATATACATGTCAGAAAGATTTTAGTAAAGAAAATGACATGGAGCAAAATTTATTAATTATTATTTTTATTTTCAAATTTTTTTCACATATATTTTTAAACCGCTTATTGTTAGTATTAAAAATATCTATATTGTCCATTTCGTGCAACTGATTGTATAGTCGGAGTACATTATAAAGAGGAGAATTATTATGAGAGTCAGTATCTGCAATAACAAAATGAAATTTTGGACATTAGAAGTATACACTTGGGGCTTGAGACGTGCACAAAATTTGTTATGTCACAAATATGAAGGTTGATATTAGAACATTAAAATTTTGTATTTTTCAAAATGCGATATGTTCTAAGAAATATGATTTCTTGCAAAGGGCCAATCTGATTGGTGTAATCTTTTTTTTCACAGCTGACACTATAATCTAGAGGCTAAATCTTCAATAAATACTGTGGTATGCCTGATACAATTTTCAGGGATTTTAAAATTTCAATATCAAATTATTACTAATTTTTTCACATTAGTGAAATAATCTTGTGATGCAAATACATCAGATTATTTAGATTTGTCCTCTAGAAAACACAAAAATCGATGTGTGTGCAAAACTTCATGCAATTTGGACCATTACTGTAAGAGATATTGTGTTTTTTTGTGTTGAAAATATTAAGTTACGGGAAAATGGATTTGAAAATTCAACATGCCATTCAACTTGACGCACGTACTGGCATTTAAACTTGTATATCTCCAGTAAATGACGGAATTTAAACATACAAATTATAGGGTACGTTCAGAACGGTGTGTTCTTTAATATGAGAGTAAAAAAATAAATTGAAAATTTTGACACTGGTTGGTGTATGAGCCCCCTTAAACTGGGAACGATACCATCCCCCTGATGTGTTTTTCACATATACATCTAGGTTTAACAAAAACAAAAGTACACTAACACACTAACGAGGTTTAAAACTGGAAGTTCAACCGTAATGTAATATAAAAAAGTTCACTTTCGTTTCATGTAATCATGCCAGAAAATAAGAGTTTAGGAACTGGAAACAAATTATGTTAGCATCTGCAAGGGTCAATTTCCAAGTTGGAATTCGACCAGGAGCTCTGTGATAATTGTCTGCTATTTGAATTAATGCGAGGTTGCAAAATTTCACTCTCGTCACGTTGATTAGATTATGCAGCTCTAATTGGGACAATCAGTGAATACATCTGCAGTGCACCGCACATTTTCATCCCCTAGGCTGTGACGTAGTTGCAAAGCCCCAGGTCTTCAGATATGAACGTGTACACACCAAAAACACAGTGGAATATATGTAGCCTATAGTACCACACTATATGGGTAGTTACTGTACTACTGTCATCTAGGAAGTTTGTATGATAAATTTGTATGAAATTTGGTATTCCTCCCTAATTCATTTCAGACCCGTAGCAGATATACCAGAGTAGGCTATAGGATTTATATAGGAAAAAGTATTAACGCCATTTAATACATTAATTAGTATTTTCAAGAACTGAATTATTTATCTTGAACCCAAACAAATAAGAGATGTGAATTTTCTTCGAATAAATTGTGAGCAAGATTGGGTGGTTTTACAAACCCTCGCCGAACCGCAGAGAAAACAGTTAACGCAATGATAAGGCTCGTAGTTTATATTTTATACCCTATTCTGCAATAAAAATTTTGCACGACGTAACTAATTAGTGGTACTTACGAATATTGTTGCCGTGGATCGTAAATTGACATTCCCGCACGCAATTTGGTTGCTATGGAAACAAAATAAAAATCAGTGTTGTAAAAATGACAAAAAGCACAAAAAGCCGTAAGTAAATCCATCATAATACAAGCCTTTATGGAAGACCGGAACCAAGGCCCCCCTGCTGTGGCGGCTTTAACAGGACAAACATTCGGTCCCCATAACAACCAACACATGCGAATCACTTTCTGAAATAAACATCTTTCTTCAATAATGTAAATATACATAATATTTTCAGCTAATATCTCAATTAATATAATTAAATTGATATACATAATCATCGTGCAAAAAATAGCATGCAATACTCGTACCGTAAGCGCATAACGGATCTCGGAACTTGAAAAAACTCTTTCCTCGATCCGTATGCACCGCTTACGGCACTTGTATCGCAATATACTATTTCCTCACCAATGAACTGCTCTACAATCTTGCAATCTGGCATGTTCTTTATTGACCACTTCAACAATCACATAAGTTACTATTTTCAGAATTAATCAAACTGTTAAAGTTACGGGTAATTATCGCTTCAAAATGGCAGTCACGTTTAGTGCACTAAAATGCAGTTTCCGTGATAATTTCCACAAATGGCAATATTTTTGAGTGATTCTTTTTTCTATCTATTTGCAATAATCATATTATGAACATCATCAACTACAATCTTTGGAATATCTACAGTATATGTATTTTTAAAAAATCCCTTTTCATTAAATATATAGCCTATATATTAAAAAAATAAACTATTAATGTTAAATTGAGCAATGATTGTAGATAGTGTTGTTCTTATGATATTAAAAAATACTCAAAAAAATAATAGCTGCGAAATATTGACATTTGTGGAAGTTATCAAGGAAATGGCATTTCAGTGCATGACACATGGCTGCCATTTTAAAACGATAATTACCCGTAACTGTAACAGGTTGATTAATTTTGGAAATAGTATACAATTGTAGAGGTAGTCAGTAAAGAGTATGTCAGATTGAAAAATTGTAGAGCAATTCATTGTTGAGGAAAAAAATAATGAAATTCACCTATTTCTCACCTATGAATTTCACCGAAAAGTGTATGTCCCCCCTTAAAAAAAGGGCTTGTAAATTTTTAATTTTAGATTTCTGGAAAGAGGACGGGAAGATAAAGAGTCTCTGAACTGCAAAAAAACAAGAATTTTCTGATTTTAGTCGACACTTATCTTCGGCTTTATAATATTTGTATCTGTAATTATACTGTTATTAAATAAAATTATTCAAATAATTCAACAGGAAAGAACTAAAATGTGCTTCTTTTATGACTAATATATGTTAAAACTAGTGTATTCATGATTTTTGGGAGTGATTTTCAAATTAATGCAGTTATTTACGAAACATTATTTCACCAAATCTTAGTTTGTTCCTGGTCGCTGCTTTCAAATGACATTGCATATCTACCACACGCAATATAACATACCAACGTAATAAAATTAACGCTAGATTTACTTTCACCCCAAATCCATTCTTCTGGATTTGCCTCTAGCTATATACTTGACTCATACTTTGGGAAGAACATCCCTAGATATCTGGAGGGAACATTACTGGATATTGAAGTTAGAGCTCTATAAAATATATCGCATTGGTTTGCAACTGGTAGAACTGATCTATTTGCCATGATTCATTGGTGAGAGTGTGATTGGAAGGGGTGAGGGGGGGAGGGGCGGGGGGGGGCTGGAAACACTGTAGAGCAAGCCATTAGACTCTACCGCAATGGTAAATCACTATGGCTACACTCACCGCTACACCTAGTTCATGGCGAGGGTGGGGTGGGGGGTTAGAGAGAGAGCAGAACGATTTCAAGCCATTAGTATAGGGATCGATTACCTATATCAAACTCGGGACGCCCAGTTTATGGACTTGCTTCGCCGCCGAACTATCCGGCTCTTCCCCTGTATATCACAGACTTGGACGTCACAACGGATTTACTGCAACCTCGAAGCCTGTTTGGTAAATTCTACAGTATTAAGGACACAGGGGGCTCTTAAAGAAGTTTTAATGGTGTATTTCTGCAGTTTCTCCCCATCATACGTATCTGTCTTCCTGCCAGTGATACGTGGCGTCTCAGAGCAGCATATATCAATATTGTTATATATACTAGGATCGTAAAACAGAATCAGCGAAGCCATACTTACTTATTTATAGGTAGCTATAGAACTTGGTTTATTTGCGACATACAAATACAGGGTACACATAAAAGAAGTCCAGGGTTTGAATGTTAAATATTTTCTTGTCGATTAGGTAACACGCCTGTCTGTCTGGACAGTGCCGTATTTAAGCCTAGGCAGACTAGGCAGCTGCCTAGGGCGGCAGATTTGAAGGGGCTGTTTTTAAGTTGTTACTGTTTTTTTAAATATATTAAACATTTTATTCATAACTCTTCAAAATAGTAAACTAATGTAACGCACAATGAAATAGAAATTAATAATATTGACAACAATACGCACCTATTTATTTACTTATTTATTTATTATATATTATTATTATTATTATTATTATTATTATTATTATTATTATTACTACTACTATTATTATTAGCCTACTATTTCAGTTACAATAATGCTTATGGCATGTTACTTTGTGGTACATTAATGTGGAAATAAGGGGGCGAAAATATTTTTCTCTGCCTAGGGTAGCTTAAGTAGCTAAATACGCCCCTGTGTCTGGAACCCTATAGCCCCTATGTTGGGACACGAAGGGGCCTCCAAGTGGAGGTTTCTGTTACCTATATGAATTTTGTTACGCTTATTTTCCGAGAGAGGGCAGAGGGACAGGTGGTAAGTTCATCGCCTCTCAACCCCCTTGGTATTACTTGGACGTGAACAGCCGAGAAAGTTTGTCCAGAGGCTCTAATTTAGGCTTGGAGTTCATTTACGTGCCGTAAATTTACGACACGGGCCCCCCCCTTAAAGTCCCTCCCGGAGGACTCCGTGCCCAGGATTTTTACGTCCTGAAAAAACCCATCGACCGCGGCCGAGTTTGATCCCACGACCTTCGATTCTAGAGGTGGGCACGCTATGTCTAGACCAACACGGCCTACTTTTAGCCATCTAGGCCGCTAAAATTGCATAAAACTGCATTCAAATTGCATTCAAAATGCAGTTTTATCGACCTAGGACACTAAACTCGCCATGGCAATCTATAAACAAAATCCGGATGGCATTGACAAGTCACACCAACTTTAACATTTATTTAAGCAAATATTTAGACATAAAACAATAAATTTATGCTAACATGTTTCTTTATGATAATCAGAAACTTTACCAGGGCTTCTTCGCAAAATAGGGTAACCTGTTTCATCATATAACAACAAATATAAGTCAAGATATGACAAAATGAAAGAGGCAGAGATGGTTATCACCAGGGCCCGGATTCTGATGACATGTCATCTATTTATTGATGCTGCATAGACGTTGCCAACTTGTAGATAAATCCTAATCATGGCCTCTGGATTATAGAAATACATTTTTATTAGATCATTTTTTGTCATTTAATGCAATTTTATATTTTTAGGGCATGTATTTCAATTTTACGTCATTATTTTGTCATTTTCGTGTCATTTGCTTCCTTATTTAGTCATTTTCATGTATTTACATTGAGTGTATTAACTTTTTTCGCCTTTGAAGTGTTGTTTGTTAATGCAAGAAGGAAAAATTCAGCGTTAAAGTGTTGACATGTCTCAGTCGGAAGTGAGAATCAAGGAAACGCCAAAATTTTGGGTTAAATTGCCATTGTTATTAGATTGACTTGGCACCAGAGTCTGCCATCTGCTTGGATTTGAGAGTGCAAACTATAATTGTTTACCCTCATTAAACAATAATATAACCCAGCAGACCGCAAAAGGAAATGCCGAAGTTTGACTCGCCAGTGCCTCAGTGCCAGTATAAATTTCCGTGAGAAAAGGACATTCACAACATTACAGTTATTTACAGTTTTTACAATGTACAAATTAGTCTATAATTTGTGTGTACAATTATAATTTTAATAGTTTTAATAGTTTTAGGTCATTTTTAATAATATTATTAAGTCATTTTCTTTAAAATTTAGGGTCATTTTATAGGTCATTTAAAAAAAAAAATTTAGGTCATCAGAATCCGGGCCCTGGTTATCTCACAGTGGTTCAAATCCCAGGCGGCAGACTTCTCCGACACGGGTATTCAAAAGTTGGTCTCACGGTATGAAAAATGTCTCAATTCCGGTAACGAATATTTTGAAAAATAGCTGAATACTTGCAATAAATATTTCCATGAAATTTTGTTTTATTTCTGTAAACGGTTCCAGGAAAACTTACTTTCTGGATGCGACTCGTACTCTTTAGGGGGGATTGGACCTTGAGACTCAGATCGACCTGAATTCCCGTTTCCATGACAATTTCAATACGGTAAGTGTATTCAATCGATTTTAATTCTACATGACAACGTAGTAAATGTGTAACAAACATAAGCCATCAAAAACGTTGCCAGTAAAATCACTCTTTAACAACATAAACATTTGCCGTATTAGGCGCACTTTTTTACCTTGAAAACAGAGCCTTGAACGATAAGATAGTTACAAATGTTGGCACAGACTGTACATTAGTGCATTGTCACAATCTTAAAATGTAGGTATACAATGCGAAAAGAAAGGGATGTTGAGTTCTTTTATACGAAAGGAGTTGTCTCCGTCGGATGGTTTAAATGAAGGCAATGAACTCTAAACAGCCTTGTCCCGTTATACTTACCGTATGGTGAACTGGGGGTTAGAGAGAGTAAAAGTATTTTCAGTCTTTCATGAGAAATCAGTTCAGTTGTTAAAATTTACGCGATGGCACCTGTACAGAAGAAATTTTCGTACAATGCCGGTTTAAAGTTAGGAGTGATTTACACTGATTCCATTGTAAAAAGGTAAAGTGATCCCTATACAGGCCATGGAGGCCCAGAGGGTTCCAGGAGGTTGAGGCTCCCAGATTTTGGACATTCGGCACATGAAGGTGGTAAGGTTGTCAGCCTTACGCACCGGCCGCCTTTACCCCCAGGATTGCTCCTGGTACTCATTTCTGTTAGAGGCTGAGTCGACCCCAGGGCCATAGTGCCACCAGAAGGATTAGGCCAATTGAAAAATCTCAACGACCTCATCGGGAATCGAACCCACGACCTTCCGGTTTGTAGCGCAGCGCCTCAACCACTACGCTACGACGTATTATCGCCGCGCTCAATTCGTTGACAGTTAACATCAAAGAAGTCTCCGCCGCTTGGAGTAGTTGCCACACTGCACAGTGTTAGTAAACAGAGCGGGAAGATGTAGATGCAGCAAAACACTTACGTGGCAATGTCATTGAGCAATGAGAGAATTGGCAACACGAATTCAGTCAGCGGTTTCTTTTGAGAAAACCTTTTACAGTAACAACAAGCATTGTAATATGAGAACAAAGCGAGCCGCCCGTCAACGTTATGAGTGAGGCGATAATACCCCGATTTACACTGATTTCATTGTACAAGGTTATAATGTGTTTATGCAATGAAGTAGGCTACATTATTCCCTTTGAAATTTGTCGTTTAGAATCGCATTAAATTTATTCTCCTTTAAATTTCCATTCTAAAATTTAGGTGCGTCTTATAGTCCGTAAAATACGGTAATTTTGGACCCTATATTACCAGCATTAGGAATACTGTACTAGTTGTTGAAGGGACTTGAAATGAAGCCTGGTATACCATGGCTGGTATATCTGCAAGGCACGAGTCCTAACATTACATGATTGTTATTTGAAGAGCAGGGAGATGTTTGTTTTTGCTCAAGTACTTGTAGCAGAAAATCACGGAGCAGTTGTGCCACGCCATGAAAATAAAACTTCCTCCTGACGTGAAGAGGAGGGGTCAACTCGCCTCGTTACGTCATAACAACATGGCGAACAATTTATTTAACGTTCACATATCAACACAAGGCTGACCTAGACAAAAGCCAATAGGAGTGCCCGCTGTCACTTTAAATGCTTAAGGTAATAAATATACAAAAACAGATGGAAATAAAATTACAACATTCTTCTTTAATGGGACCATATACATTAATTTTATTATTTTTATCCTTTTTTCTTAGCGAAGACTGATGTCAGATAGTAATGCAAAAAGAAATGAATCATAGTCAGGGCCAGCTCTACGTATTTCGGTGCCCTAAGCGAGAGAAATTTCGGCGCCCTCTATATTGACATCTCAATCATTCCATTTTTTACAAATCGATTAAAGTAATTTCACGTTCTCTAGCCTGCTGGTATTGGTAATGGTAAAATAAAATTGATTTCAATTGGCCTAATATGAGAAAGGCCAACGAAGACTAGGCCTATATAGGCTAACATTTCTAGATAGTATGGGGATTAAATAAATCATACTTACTTACTCTATGGCAATAGACAATTCCTAAGCAAGCTAAAGGAAGATTATCTATTTTATGGAACCCGGAGGTTCATTGCCGCGCTTACCCGAGCCCGCCATTCAACCCTATTCTGTGCTAACTCCATCCAACCATCCCTCTCAAATCCTACTTCCCTTAGATCTATCCTAATATCCTAGATCTACGTCTAGGTTTTCAAAGTGGTTTTTTCCCTTCGGGTCTTCCAGTAAGAACTGTTGAGATATCTCTTTCCTTCCCCATGCGCGCAACATGTCCAGCCCATTTTATCCTCCGTGATTTAATTACCTTTACTATGTTCGGTGAAGAGTACAGTTCATGAAGCTCGCCGTTATGCAGTTTTCTCCAGTCCCCATTTTCATCTCTCGTAGGCCCAAATATTTTCCTAAGCCCCCTGTTTTCGAACACTCTCAGATTATGTTCTTTCCGAAGAGTAAGCGACCATGTCTCACATCCACATAATACAACCGGCAGGATAAGTTTATTATAAATCTATATTTTTTTATTTCTGGACAGAAGACGAGAAGATAAGAGGTTTTAAACTGCATAAAATAAATCATTTCCTGATTATAGTCGACACTTAAATAAATAATTCATTACTTAAGATATTTCCCATGAGGCAGGCATTGAAAAAAAGCTTAAATTCCTAAAGATACTTTTCTTGCTTTAATTGTGGCTAACTTCAGCTTTCAGTTAAAAATGAAATAAATTTGTATTGGGAATTAATTTGTATTGTTGCTTTAATAATTAAAATTATTGTACCATTATTGATATTGTGAGTGAAAAACGATTAAAGATTAAGGGATAATTTTTTTCAAAGCTAACCGTTGCTGCTCCTAAATGTGCCTAAATAGATCCCGCCCTAGGCTTAGTTTCCCTATATGGACGAGCCCGCCCTGACCATAGTGAACCAAGTGACATTAAAATAAATTATATATAATGAAGGTTAAATCAAAATAACATAACATATTGAAAAACTTCACACAAAAAAACATGACCTGTAATAATAGTTCTTAACTATGTTAATAAACAACATCGAAATATTTTACTTAAGTATAGAGGGGACATAGGCAAGCAACTTTTATTAGATTTTTCCTCTATGGATTCAATTTTTCCTGTAACTCCATAAAATATTCCAGGGTATGGTCGCCACTGACTTCTAACATTTGAAATGATGTGAAACAAACGAACTTCGTTATTAACACTGAAGTTATGCATTACAAAGACCAGTGGCGGCCAGTCAAATGATTAGTCTGTAAATATTGCACATTATGAAAACTCTAAATTATGATGTAGCTGTTGATGAATGATTATGAAACAGTTATCGATCACTAAGAAGGCGTGAAGTCATTTTAATGAAAATTTCAACTCTACTTCGCTTCATTAATTACACAGACCAACAGCTATTTTGGTGCCTTAGAATTTATATTTATTCTATGGTATATTTAGGTCGCTGATGCCAAATGTGCCATTAGTTTTTCCCTATCAGCTTTAGATTTGTGAGATATGCATATTATTCCATTTTGCGTTTGACAGAAATAAAAAACAGTGCCTATTTTTAGCTTCCAAAAAGCAACACACTAAGTGGGCCAAAAAATAATCCAGCTTTTAGTTTTTCTATACTTCGTACGGTTTTCGTCCTATGTGTCCAAAGTATGGTCAAGAACCTTCACTACCTATAGTATATCAAGCAAGATTTTGTTTCGCTACAGGAATAAAACCTATATAAAAGTAGAGCTGGTAGAGAAAAACTGTTTACATATTTGGAATAAATACACTAAGTATAGCCAAAATCCGGTAAAACATCTGAGACACCAAACAAAAAGTTATTTGTTGTTAGCTGTGTTATATAAATATATATAATATAGCAGAAATATCCTAATAAAAGTTGCTTGTCTGTACCCCCTCTATACACAAATAAAATATTTCGGTGATGTTCATTGACATTTTGTAGATCTATACAACTTAACAGCCATGCAAATAATTTAAACCGGAGTGAAAAGATATTTCGAATGATACCTCACTCATAATATTTATTTAGTATGTATCCGCTTTGAAAAATATATAATGACAACAGAAATAATATACGATAATAATGAGATTTTAGCACTTTTTTTTTTTGCTCCTGGAAAAATTTAAAAACGTACTTTCCAGAACACATATTCATAGAGGTATGAATTCCATGAAAAAAAAATCACCTTCCAGGCTACTGTATACGAATCTCATTTCGACATACACGCGACAGACAAATAAACGATATCGAACTTCCCCTGCGGGGGAAATGGCGGAAAAGGATAACATTGCGTATTGCAGAACAAGCCATCTCAGCGTATTTTGTTCTTCATACCCTTATTACATTACGGGGCTTTCAAATTTATTCCTCTTTACATTTTTGAGTGCCAGAGGTTAGAGGAATTCTATCCAATATTGTACAATATTATATTGCCGTACAATGCAGTAACTTATGTGTAGGCCTACTGTTATTTTTTAATTTTGGAAGAAGGAAAATATGATAGCAGTTTTTATAACTTTTAAAAAAGAACAGAATTGAATAAAATCAGTGGGAGGGTAAAATGCTCCTCAGAAATTGTTCTTTTTAAGGGGGAATATTTTGAAAAAATAAAAATAAAAACAGTTTTTATAACTTTTAAAGACAACAAAATTGAATAAAATTAGGGAAAGGGTAAAACGCTCCTCAGAAATTGTTCTTTTTAAGGGGGAATAGGCTAAATTATTTTTGAATATTTTGAAAAAAAAAAAAGAAAAACAGTTTTTATAACTTTTAAAGACAACAAAATAAGACAAACAAAATTGAATAAAATTAGGGAGAGGATAAAATGCTAATCAGAAGTTGTTCTTTTTAAGGGGGAATAAATTATTTTTGAATTATTTTTAATCATTGTCTTTCTGTCAGATTCAAAATTCATTTTACACCGCTTGATAGAGCCAGGTCAATTTCTTCTGGTTGCTGTGAAGGCATTCGTAGCGATAGAAGGTCCCTATTTGCTCCGAAGTATGCTGGATATCCAACAAACATCTAACGTGTGTGTTGTGCTACTTTTTACTTTTCGAAAAAAAAAACAGTTCTTTTAGCTTTTAAAAAGAACAAAATTGAAAAAATTAGGGAAAGGGTAAAACGTTCCTAAGAAATTGTTATTTTTGAGGGAGGAATAAGTTATTTTTGAATTATTTTTAATCATTGGCTTTCTGTCAGATCCAAAATTCATTTCAGACCGCTTGATAGAGCCAGCTCAATTTCATCTGGTTACTGTGAAGGCATTTGTAGTGATAGAAGGCTCCTTTTTCCTCTGAAGTATGCTGGATATCCAACCAACATCCAACAAAAGCAAATTGAACTTCCTGTAATTCTTCCTTGATTTTATAAATGTGTTGCCACTGTTAAACTTCCAACCCTCGTATTAATTACGATAAGACTCTCAACTTATCAGGTAGGCAATAAATTAACAAAACTAGCACCAGAGTACCGTAGGTAATGTTTTGAGCGAACCTACGTATTGTGACTTTCTTAGCAAAGCTTGTGCTCGGGGGCGGTTCAGTTCAATACAATACAGTGACTTAGGGTGGCGTGCACCAACCAGGAAAAAACTAAACTAAAGTAGTAAATCTAAGAAGGAAACCTGAAGTAAACAAAGACCAGTTTGTCTGTCTCACTCTTAAGTCATAGGAGTAATGTGGTAGAGTGAGACAGATGTACTGGTTTTTGTTTATTTCAGGTTTCCTTCTTAGATTTACAACTTTGGTTTGATTTACTCCTGGTTGGTGCACGCCACCCTTAGACTAAAATAATTATTTACACTAATTCAAAAAATTGATTTACTCGTAGAAAGGTATCAGTTAATATTATTATTATTATTATTATTATTATTATTATTATTATTATTATTATTATTATTATTATTTACAGTAGGGATGTTATATTTACAACAGTGGAAAGTACGAATAAATACAATAATAGCCTACACATTTTTGTTAAACAGATTTTAAGATAAGACAAAGCAATTATATTTATATTTTAAAATTTAATATTGGAAATGTTGTAGTGAAGCGAGAAAATAAAATGAAGGGCCTAGTTTCATAAGGGTATAAGGCACAGGACATAGTTTCGAGAAATCTTAATATTTTTAAACAATGTTACCATTCACAAGTAGGTGGTTTAAAGTTTAATTTTATAACATATATTTTTGAAGGACAGGCTAAATTAGTGTTCTGCAGATTTACAAGGTAGAGTGTATTCGGATTTTTTTACAACTAGAGGTACCTAAACATGTTAAACAAAAACTGGAGCACTTTACAGTAGCAAAATATTTTTACTTTGTATCATATTATTTGTTTTTAGTTTATTTTAGTAAAAACCTGTATTATACAGTGACAATTGTATGTCTGCCAATGAATACCAGTATAGTCATTGTTACAATAGATGATCAGCAAAACAATCTATTTTGAATGAAGTTACACTTCAGAAATGGAAGTTCAGTTTTTATAAACATTTGCTTGGATGGTAGCACTGCGGAAAATAAAAACAGTTGATTGCTAATAGTTAAATGGTTAAGACTGAGTGGAACAAAATCAAGTTTTTTGGCGTGAACAAAACTTGTTAAATGTTTTGTTTAATAAACAAAGGCTTGTCTACAGCCTATTACGAATTATCGTCTCTTCCTTTTGTACGCCGAGAACACATAAAATCCCTATAATGATGTACAATCCTAGAATTCCTTAACTATCTATCTTCTTCCATGTTCTAGCTCTAGAATTTCTGCTTCAAAGGCAAGTTATATAGCATCCCAAAACAAGAGAGAAACTCGAGAGAGAAGTTTAAGGTGCAAAAGTTATGCTGCTTCCAATTTCCTTTTCACATCTCTTGATTTGCCAACGCCCCCCAGTAATTAATTCTACTAACAAAGCAACCGCAAACAAACGAGAGCTGCAGAGATAAGGATGTGTGATGTTATTAGTTCCATCTGTCTACGTCAGGGTGCTTTCCATTCGCACACGCACAGCCGCGCGCATGCGTCACGCTCTGTGACGTAAGAGCCATGTCAGCAACTTACACGAGACAGTTAATATTGATCTCATGACGTCACGTGACAAACTTGCGTGCTTTTTTAAATACATGCTTCCTCTCTCTTTCACGCACATACTTTAGGGTTTGTCCTGATGCCACCTTTCTAATAACGCGCGGGCGGTAAAAGTTGGCTAATGCGAAATAATAATGAAGCATAATTTTCATCTTATTAGATTTTCACTACTTGTTATGATGGTTAAAAGTATGAAAGGAACCCGTAAGAATAGGGGACCAGAGCTCTTATTTGGATATTGGCTGTAACGGTCTGTATCTGACAACTATACAGTCTAAATACGCTGTATATAGCACGCTAAACGTTGAACCATACGCGCTGAATGTAAAATTCATTGGGGTGCTTACTAAAAAAAAACGAAAATCACACTAATATAGGCTAATTTAATGTAAGTCCTTCATTATAAGAAATCACATTAAGTGCCAGAATGGTACTTTCTGAGACTATGTCAGGTGGACGGGAAAATGTGTCTCTAGGCGCGATAACTCGAATACGCTTTATCAGATTTTCATGAATCTTGGTATAATGTGTAGTGTAATTTTTGTATATATGTATAGCTGGCACTTATTGCACCACTGCCACTGGGTTGTTGACCCACTTGCAGTGTAAGAAAAAAAAAAAACAAATAAAAAAAAATACAAATATACATTTATAACCTCCATGGGAAGAAGCCAATTGATACTGGACCAAATCAGTTAACCGGTACCGGAGTAATGACCAATTCAGTGCCTATTTTATGGTAATATATTAGAAAGAATTTATCAAATGCAAATCAGTTCTCATGGCAACATATTCTTTTACAGTGTTCTAACGTTTAACGTTTGACGTTGAAGTTGTGCCCGTGTTTGAGCACCCGAATGAGGCCGGGCGTTGTCGTAAATCAAAAACATATTTTCATACAACTTTCCACGTCTCTTGTTTTGGATAACGCGTCGTAGTAGTCAAGAATTGCAAAATAGGCCTTTGCAATTATTCCTTGTCTTCTTGGCAGAAACTCCAGACTCAGGTCTTTGGCGGTAGAAGAGTATAACATCGGCAATGAAAAACCGGTACCACGTTACAACAAATGCCTTGACAGCAATGGCGATTACGTTGAGAAATAGAGTAAGGTACTTTATCTTTGTAAATAAAGTTTTGTGTTGGTAGCTTTCGTTATTGTTTAGTTATGCCAAATCGTTCCTTACTTTCTGAACGACCCTCGTACAATCGGCCCTTGCGTAATTCAGTAGGCCTACAATATCAATAACACTAGATTATGTAATAGCAAAGCATTTAAAGAAAAAAACGTAAATAAAACGCACCTTTTCTTTTGTAAGTTCTGTCCTCTGTAATTTTGTACGGAAACAATTGAATTCATTAGCCTCTATATATACTGGAAATAACATAATATTACGGCAGGCTATCCTAAAACTTTTGGAGAAGAATATAAAGAATATTTTGTTACAATAGAAGAAAGTAAGTAAGTAGGATGTTAATGATTCCGTCATTTTGTTCACTAAATAGTATCAAGAAATATACAGGGTGTTAATGAATAACACCAAAACATTTTAAATGCGTATAGAGTCTTGCTTAGGGTAAAGAAAGTTATTGAAACGTAGAGAAATACAGTAAGGTACTGTTTCTTTGTAAATGAAGTTCTGTATTGATGTCTTTCATTATTATTTAGTTATGCCAAATCGTTCCTTACTTTCTGAACGACCCTCGTAAATACGCAATAAACCCTTGCATTTAGAACTAGTATATTGCACATTATTTATAATGTATTTTGTTTACCTATAGTAGCAAACCAAAACTAAGTTATCAGCAGGGCCCGGATTCTGATGACCTAAGATTGTTTCAAAAACCAGACCTATAAAATGACCCTAAATTTTAACGAAAATGACTTAATAATTATAAAAAATGTTATAAAAACTTTTATTTTATTTATAAAAAATTATTAATGTACACACAAAGTTATAGACTAGTTTGTACATAATATTGTAAAAACTGTAAATAACTGTAATGTTGTGAATGTTCTATTCTCACGGAAATTTATACTGGCACTGAGGCACTGGAGAGTCAAAATTCGGCATTTCCTTTTGTGGTGTGCTGGATTATATTGTTGTTTAACTGAGGGTAAACAGTAGTTTGCACTCTCAAATCCAAGCAGGTGGCAGACTCTGGTGCCAAGTCAATCTAATACCAATAGTAATATAATACAACATTTTGGCGTTTCTTTGATTCTCATTTCCGACTGAGACATGACAACACTTAACGCCGAATTTTTCCTTCTTCCATTAAACAAACAACACTTCAAAGGCAGCATCGCTAGTGACGAAAAAAAAGTTAATACACTCAATGTAAATACATGAAAATGACTAAATAAGGAAGCAAATGACACGAAAATGACAAAATAATGACCTAAAATTGAAATAAATGCCCTAGAAATATAAAATTGCATAAAATGAGAAAAATGACCTAATAAAAATGTGTTTCTATAATCTAGAGGCCATGATTAGGATTTATCTACAAATTGGCAATGTCTATGCAGCATCAATAAAAAGATGACATGTCATTAGAATCCGCGCCCTTGGTTATCAGAAATTAAATATAATTCTCAGTAACGAATAATGCATTCGTTTCGGAACCCCTCGAAGTGTTTAGTCATCGTCGTTAATGTCACAGGAAGGGTGGAAATGAAGGGGAAGTCTTGATTTCCCATGAGGAATTGACACATAATAATTAGGGGCAGGAAGTTTGTTCTTCACAAACAAATATTGTCGCAAGGAATTCGACCGATAAAGTTACATGTACAGTCCCATAAAGAGAACTACACATACAATATACAGTTATAGTATGTTGCGATACTAGTTCCGTAAGCGGTGCTTACGGATCGAGGAAAGAGTTTGAAAAAACGAGGCGCTTGCCCCGAGTTTTCTGAAATATTTAACAGGTTATATATATTTTTATTTTACTCTGCCAGCTTAAATAAACAGAATAAAATAAAAATATATATAAACTAATAAGTTTATCAAAAATCTTATTTCATAGTTCAAAAGTTACTTCACTCTGTACTTAGTAGACAATTAAGGAACGATTTTATTTGTAATAACTCAGGGTTTCAATTTTTGTTCTTACTACTTTTCCTTTTTTCTTTTTACTATTATGTTCTTTCTGTTTTATTATTATTTTTTAGGTATTGATTTAATATTATATTTTCTTTATGTATTTGTATTTTGTAATGTAAATGGCTGAACTGTGCCCGAGCACGAGCGCTTGCTCATTCGGGTGGTTTTGTTTTGTATAAATATAAATAAATAAATATAAAATATAAATATAAATAAACCTGTTAAAAACAGAAGTCCTTATCGAGTATAAAATTATTTTAGTGTTGCAGTACTTATTTTCACTGCTAACCGCCGTGGTCACATTGTTAGGATTCAAGTTTATTAATGTAGAGGTACTATTGTTCTATTAGCATATGATTACAGCAAATACAGATGTAATTTAAAAGCTTTTTTAAAATAAAGAAGCTTCCTTTTTCTTCTAATAGGTGCTCATTCACAGACAGTCCCATATCAGAATCGTCGATATTTGAGGCTACTGCAGATAAAAATGTCCTTGGCTTATCTATCTCACTTTTGAGGGTATAAGGCGAAAAACTGCCCACTAGTTCCATAACTATTACATCCCTCAAAGAAATAAAAAGTGAACTTCATTAATTGCACCTTTACATTTTTTTAATTTATTGAGTGATTTCCTCATTTCTGAGGTTAAACTCCACCAACACAACAAGTCTATTAGGGGAAGGTTGCCTATGTTGGACCGATTTTACATTTTGTTACCCCACGCCTTTATTATGTATTTAATTGATACAAAATATATCGTACAATAATCTACATTTCATACACTTTCATCTGGTAGTATTATATTTTGTATAGATATATATCTCCAAGGCCTACAATTTAAAATTTAAAAGTCTGTAAATGGTCCGAATTAGGAAACCGGTTGCTTAAGTTGGACCGATGGTAAAACTGTGAGTAAAATAAAAAAAAATAATTGTAATATTTTAAATAACCTGTATTTTAACAAATTTATTAGGCACACATGGCATTTAAAGTAAGTTAGTTAGGACCTATTATACAAAACCATTACTTATAATTTGTAAATTAGAAGCAAACTGTTTTGTACTGATAAGTACTTCAAATAAGAAACAAAGAATAACCTAGGAAACAAATTGCATGAAAAATGTAGAAAAACACCAAATATATCAAATCTGCCTTTACGCTGAGATGAACAATGGAAGTTATGGTGGTCCAAACTAGGAAACACGCAGTGGTCCAACTTCGGCAAGTGGACGCCATGTAAAGAAATATGATGCTGCAAGGACTCACAAAATGTAAAACTAGTTTTACGATATCTAGTTATTAACTAAGAAAAGGCAGTTGCAAAATATAATGTAGGTAATTGTTTTGCTTACTCTTACTCTGCAGAATAGCTTATAATTTGTAGCGCGACTCTTGTTACAAAAACGAGAACACAATAATTGCAGTTATTCTTTCTTCCAAGGCTGCATCCAACTGACCGTTGGATCACACTTCCTTGACAACATTTCTCACCCATAGAGCCAACTTGAAGGTTTAAGTTACTAACAAATAGCGAAATATGAAGGAGGTCCAACTTAGGCAACGGTCCAACTTCGGCAACTCTCCCCTACAATAACACCAAATTTTAGATTACAATTAACCCAAATTTTACATATTTTAATAAAATTAGCATAATTCCAAAGAATGTTCAATGTGTTGCATGCTACCACTTATCCCTGTCCATTGCATCTTCTGGGTTTAACTGAAAATTTTGTAAGGAGTCGCGAACGCAGTGATCCCATTTTCTAGCAGGTCTTCCCTTTTTCGTTCTCCCCTCTGGTTGCCAATTCATTATAGCTTTTGGGATCCTATTCCCCGGCATTCTTTGTAGATGTCCATACCAATTTAGTCTTTTTTTTGTCTATTGTTGTTAAAATTGTTTCCTCTGCTTTCATTATCTTCCTTATTTCTGAATTTCGAATTCTTCCTATTCTTAATTTTCTTGCAGCTCTTCTCCAAAAATCCATTTCTGTAGCAATTAGTTTTCTGTTATGGTGTGGATTGACTGTCCATGTCTCTGCCCCATATAATACTATACTTTGAAAAATTGTTAAAAAATTATTGTTTTAGTTTTTAAATTATATTTTTATTCCACAATATCGAATTTAGCATTCCTATAACTTTTCTCCCGTTAGTGATCCTTTTCTGTATTTCTTTATTTGATGTTCCGTCTAAGTCAAGTATGGATCCTAAATAACAAAAATGGTGCACTTTTTAAATCTTCTTTCCATCTATATATAAATCACTTACATATAAGCAAAAAATAATTTGAAGCCAACAATATTCGTTCGCCACCTGTGTGGCTTGTGTCGTATTAGTACAGTCCCTAACCCTCTCGCGTCATGAGCTATATATTCCCGTACATTACTCTTTTGGAACCGTTTCCTCTTCTCAAAAACATACAAGTGAACAAACAAAAGGTCAGCATACATTGTGGAACTTCCGTATCCGGATTTCCTCTGACTAGTCGCTTTTATTTTTGGAACAGAGAAAGAGAGAGGGGAGAGTGATGGAGAGAGAGAGAGAGTGTGTATGCAGCCGAAACATTAATGTTGTAGGTCTGTCTGTCCATTCAACACGGACGCTACAATACACAGCACATATACTATGCTCTTTGTATGGGACCTACGAAGATTGGATAGGCAACATATGACCCGCGGGCCAGATGAGGCTTTCTGAGAGGATGAATGAGGTTCGTGACAGATTTTAGGGATCGCGAGCGTTGACAGACTAAGCCTATTTTATTTTATTTAATATAATTTATTCAGTTATTTACATACGGTATATATAAGGCTTTCTCCTCTATATTCAAAGGACTCTTCGAAGAGCGTGTCTTCTATGTCTACAACTGATTAATACAAAACTAAACTCCATATACTAGGGGTAATTAAATCACGGAAGATGAAGTGGGCTGGACATGTTGCGAGCATGGGGGAGGAAAGACATATCTCAAAAATATTGACTGGGAGACCCGAAAAGAAAAGACCACTTAGAAGACCTAGACGTAGGTGGGAGGACAATATTAGGATAGATTTAAGGGAAGTCGGATTTGCGAGGGATGGTTGGATGGAGTTAGCACAGAATAGGGTTGAATGGCGGGCTCAGATAAGCACGGCAATGAACCTTCGGGTTTCCATAAAATGGATAATATTACTTTAGCTTGCTTAGGAATTGTATTGCCATTGAGTAAGAAAGTAAGAATAATACTAACATTTTTGAAAGACAGGGACAAATAATCTTCCTTTTTAGTGTAGGCCTGCAACTTTAATAGCATATATTTGTAACTTTATACTACACTAGCATGTGCCCGCGGCTTCGCCCGCGATAACTATTTCAAAAATTAAAAATTAAAAATTAAGAGCGTAATAGTTAAATCATTATATTTATTAACCCCTAATCACGTGGACTACATACCAGGATCAGATAGCGTCCCCATGCAAAAGAAACCTCAGATTCGAGTTCCTTGGCCCAGAAAACCCCTGTATAGTGAGTTTCGTTCAAATCGAACAATGTTTGACCATTTTAGGCCTAAATTGATTATCCCTCTTCCGATATAGGTTGTAGATTTCATATGTCTGCGGGCCTTGACATTATAAACAAATGAATCGACCAGCTGGGCTTACAACATTCAAGCGATCGCGATGCTTTTGTTTCCAAGGTTTGACAAAAATAGCCAAAGCCAACTGTAATTGATTTGACATTGAAATGTATAACTGAAAACTGATGCTTGGAAAACGCAAAAAAAAAAAAAATGCAAGTTTTCTGCCCGTTTTTCACTCATAACTCACGAACGAAAGCGAAAATTAAAATTCCGGCTTCTAGGTGCATTTTCCGACCCTTCAGTCCACCTATGTTTAAAATTTCAGATCTCTGCACTCAGTAGATTTCGCTGGGCATCGCGGACAGACAGACAAACTCTTCCTTTTCTGAATATAGATTTTATACGTAACACTCCTCACTTGTAAGTACAGTATATACAATAAACAACCTGTAAATCACAAAGCTATCCACGGTTACTTTTTGGAACCTACTTAATTTGGAGCCTACTTAATTTGGAGCCTACTTAATTTGTTGTTAGTGAAACTTCAATCAACCTTATCCATCTCGTAAGTTTTGCCACAGCAGGGTCAGGCTAACAATTACAATGCTAAAAGGAAGCAAGAGAGGGCGATGTATATGAGGGAGAGAGAGTGAGGGGGAGGGGGAGAGAGAGAGAGAGAGAGTGTGAGTGTGTGTTTATGTTGGAAATGCTATTAGGCTTGCAGGCGCACACGTACATATACCAAGATCAACTATGATATTTTCTGATGTCATGTCATGCCGCCGCGAAATTACGTTCATCTGAGCTAGTCAGGAATTTGACATCATAAGCTGATAACATTCTCCATCCCTTTCGCTCCCCCTGGAGGCAGTTTATGAGTTTGGCTTCGGATGATTCGCTGCAAACCAGAACTTTGAAAACTCTCTCTAGTTACATAAAGCGTGTGAATGCATGATTCAGACAAGGATTGTATGTTTGTATTACGCTGTTATGTGAAATGTAAGCACATACTTATAAATACTGAAAAGCAATGCTCTTCGTGTTAAAAAAAGTAGAAGAGTACATATTCAGACATGCGAGTTATGTAAGAATGAGAAGTTAGTTTATGTTACTCCACAGTGGCGGACGCGGGGGGGATAGGGGGATATATCCCCCCCTTCTGAAATTTGAAAAAAGGCTATACAGTGATACCTCGAGATACGAGTTTAATTCGTTCCGTAACCTTGCTCGTATGTCAATTTGCTCGTATCTCAAAGCAATTTTCCCCATTGAAATTAATTGAAATGCCATTAATCCGTTCCAGCCCCAAAAATGCTACCCCCAATTGTTTCTGTTACGTGGTTTTGAATAAGAAAAATGTATTTATAAATGACAAATATTGTATAAAAACATAATAAAAGAGAATGTGAAGCAAAAAAAAACTGGTTTTATAAAGTGTACATACATATTTGTTACACTTTCTTCGGACCCATGGTTATAAAAAGAAATGTGATGAAGTATGTAAATGCACAAAAAGCGCAAAGGCCTAGAAAAACTTAGCAAAGATGCTTCGACAGCGAGGTAAACAAGCACACTGGGGAATACGTGCAAGACGCACGAGGCGCAGGCGCAGTAAACTGGTGGGCCGTGTGCTGCGTCGCAGCTGGCCGTTCCTCGTATCTCAAATGTCGCTCGTATTTGAAAACAAAACTTCGCTCACTCGACAGCTCGTATCTCAAATAACTCGTATGTCAGGGCACTCGTATCTCGAGGTACCACTGTATATGCATTCTAAGTGGCCAGTTTTATAAACTAAAAATATATGTAAGTTAATTAATTTTGTTAGTATTGTTTCTACCTATTCAAATCCCCCCTGAAAAAAATCTGCGTCCGCCACTGTTACTCCATGATAGGCCTACAATTGAAGGGCCTAGCTCCATAAGGGCGTAAGGCACAAGGACATAGTTTCGAGAAATCTTTATGTTTTTAAACAATGTTACCACTCACAAGTAGGTGGTTCAAACTTTAATTTTATAACATATATTTTTGAAGGACAGGCTAGATTAGTGTTCTGCAAATTTAAAAGGTAGAAGGTATACCTGAACATGTTAAACAAAAACTGAAGAACTTTTACAGTAGCAAAATCTTTTAGGTAGATTTTAAAGAAAAATCTACCTATTGCAATCGATACCATGTCATTGACTTTCGAAAAATTCTTTCATATCTTTACGTTTCATGCCTTCCTAAGTACGAAACCACAGCCCGTTCAAAATTATTTTTGTATGTATGTGTGTGTGTGTGTATATATATATATATATATATACACACGCTAGCGGCAGCAATTTTGAAGATATTTGAACCAAATTTTATTATGTTGTATCTAGGCCTAATAGTTCGGGTAAGTTCGTTAATGAGCAAATTTGGCCCAAGGGGGGGTCGGGGGAGGTTGAAACTTTCAAAAATTTATATCTCGGCCCCTATGAAGTATAGAGGGGAACTTTATTTGAATAAATTAGAGTACTCCCTATGGATTTCACAGAGACACCAACGATTCGGGGGTTTTGGGGTACGAGTGGGAGTAGGGGTGGGGAGATGGAAATTCGAAATTTTTTAAAAGCTCTTGATAAGTACTCTACAAATCAATAACTAGTTTCTCGATAGTTCTCATATAAGGCGATATTTGAATGTTTGAAAAAGTTGTCTTTCCTCATTTAATTATTATTGTTGGTTTGTCGTGCCAAAGCTAAAGGAGAAAAGTGCTGCGCAGCGACAATAAATTAAACCAAAAGCACTTCGAAATCTACCTCAGCCTGTACGCCTACGTGAAGGGATTTTTAATGTACTTTGTATCATATTATTTGTTTTTACTTTGTTTTAGTAAAAACCTGTATTATACAGTGACAATTGCATATTTGCCAATATAGTCATTCTTTTTTTCTTTATCTTAGTTTTACCTCTCCCTTATGCCCTTATGGAACTAGGTAGGCCTACTTCAATTTCTTGTCGGGAAAGATAATAAATAGTGGAACGCGTGCCATAAGGGCTTCTCCCAAGAGCTGTATAATAGGATGTCAAAATCATGTGAGTCAGGATAGAATAGTATGCGCGATCAATATGCAATACAAGAATTCTGAACACAAGAATCAAATTTTATTTTACAAGAAGTGGTAGCTTACTACAGCAAAATTACAATAAAATCCAGAATAGACTACAAATATCAAGCTTTCAAAATCCCGAAGGGAAACTGATACCAAAAGCTCAGATAAAGGCCTATATTCAGTGAAAATACAGAGCTTCAATTATAATCATTAATAGCAAAAGCTATAGCAAAAATTCCCCAAAACAATAGGACTGAAGGTCCAACGCATAAGGCTTAAGGCCTGTCATGAGTCAAAATACAAAGCTTCAAGAATAATTATTACCAGCAAAAGCTTTAGCCAAAATGATCCAAAATAACAGGACTGAGGGTTCAACGCATAAGGCTTAGGGCCTGTGAAGAATTGTGGAAATTAACCGGCGAGCCATCCTTCTTTAACAGAAAAAAAACGAAGAAAAAATATAAACCTAACGTGAAACTACCGAAATGGAATAAAATTAAAAAAAAACTAACTCAAAGCTGGTGGGCGAAACCGAAAATAATTAGAAAACACAAAAACCCAGCAGCAAAACTAGAATTTAGAAACTAAACATAAAGTACCTGCTGGAATAAAGAAGTTACGAGATCACAGCATGCCGGATAGAAGTATCACAGCGGGACGATGACAGGGCACGTCTCACTTCCACGAGATGCAAACTTGAACTCCTTTACAGAAAAAACGCCCCCTTAGTATGGAACCGGGGCGGCCGATAGAGGCGCTGAGCAAAACAAAACAAACTCGCGAACCCAAAACCCAAATAGGAGGCGCTGACTACCAATAGACTAATGAACTAATAGTTGAGCGAACCCAAAACAAAAGAAGGATGGCTGCCGAAAAGAACTGTGAATGTGCGTGTCAACAAAACCCACATAATTACGTGAGTAAATAAACATCAATATATACATATATATAAATAGTCTGTGAAATTATTAAACAAGTGCCGAAATATAGACGGCACAATAGTATTTATTAAGATAAGAGTATGTTTATGAGACGAGCAACACGATGACAAAACCAATTTTTACCGAATTTTCGAGATACGACTTGAATATACAAATTATTTAAAATAAGATGGATATTTTTTAAAAAAAAAGGAAATTGATATTAGCCAGACATTAATCACAACATAATTTATTGATATTTCACTTAGCATAAAACTAAATAATAAATAACTTATACGTCCAACTATATTGTTACCATATAAACTTTATGGACGCGTCTCGTGTGTGTACACATATATACAGGGTGTTAATGAATAACACCGAAATATTTTACCTGTGTATAGAGGGGACATAGACAAGCAACTTTTATTAGGAAATCTTTGCTCTATGACGTAAAATGTGTATGCTACAAGGCATTAAAGTCCTTAAAATTTGGTGCTCATAACTCAATAATTGAGCTAAATAGGGTTAAAATTTTCATTAAATTGACTTCATGCCTTCTTAGCGATCGATAAAAACCTGATTCTTAACAATTCATCAACAGCAATACCATACTTTAGAATTTTCATAATCTGCAAAATTTACTGATTAATCACATGATTGCCCGCCACTGCATTATGTTTTTATTCCTAATTCCAAACCTAACAAAAATATTTCGTTTGTCTTTTTTTCCCTCAGAGTTGTAAGATATCGATCGTCATTTTTTTACAATTTTCCCGACCACTGCACAATATTCACTGTTCCTTTGTTTCCCATCATTTCAAGTATTAGAAGACAGTGGCGTGCATATCCTTGGGATATTTTTTGGTATAACAGGAACAATTGAATCCATAGAGCAAAAATCTCCTAATAAAAGTTGCTTGTCTATGTCCCTTCTATACACAGGTAAAATATTTCGGTGTTATTCATTAACACCCTGTATATAATATCCTAATCCTAATATACATATTATGTATATTAGGGACGGGTCCTCGATACTTTCGATACCTCGATACCCTCGATACTTGCATGGTATCGGCATCGAGCGATACTTCTGAAAACTAGCTCGGTACTTTTTCAATACTTTGGTAACTCTGCAATTTAAGGAATAGCGGTATCTCTGTCTGCTTTTAGTAGTCTACTAAATATAGTAAATATTTCTATTTCTCCTTAAAATGGAAAAAACCACACTTCGACTTTTGTCTACCCAACTTTTAAAATCCATGCATAAGAGATTCTTTATTGTTTCGTTTCCTGTCAAACGTTTCAATAACAATCAAAACGTTTCAATAACAATCAACAAGCAAGCTGACTGTCCAAACCCCATTGTAATTTTTGAACAAAGACTTATAAGTTGACTGTTTCAAAAACGAATTTTAGTTTTAATGTAGACTTTAAAAATAATTATATTCTACTGATGATATTAAATTTTGTCTCATTAAATATGCAAACTTAATTAATTTAGTTGGTTTTACACAGTTCTCTCAACTTTTAATTTTTAAAGTAGCTATTTATTGAAACTGGAAATGTTGACGTTATCGAGTATCCAGGAAAAATCATGTATCGGTATCGAGAAAATCTGGTATAGACCCATCCCTAATATATATATATATATATATATATATATATATATATATATATATATATATATATATATATGATTAATGTCTACAATTCTGCACTGGGAAGGTGACTTCAATAAGATTATGCAGAAACTGTGTTGGAGCAAAAAGGCGAACTATAGGAGCTGAACATTAACAATACGATAGAGAAATAAAATCAGGTAAACTGATGTAAAAAAGTGCCAGTATGTTTTTGTTTAATCAGTTATGACTGCAATTATGATATGCAGAATATGTTTTTTTTTTTTAAATTGATTTCCAAGTTAAGCTCCAGATTTATTCATTAAGCAGGGCTTACGGAAGAAGAAAGGTCTACCATCTCGGCACCTGGGTCATTTTAACGGTCTAGTTGGATAAGCGCATGTAAAACAATAGTGTTTTTTGTCATAGCTACCTGTATTTTAATTTCCAAGGCCTTATAAGATCACAGTAAAACAATAGGCTATGTTGTCAAGATAACTGATTTTCATTTTTTTTATAAATTCTTTCGAATACGTATATTGCCATAAAATAGGCACTAAATTGAGCATTACTCCGAAACAGATCAACAGATTTTATCCATTATGAATAGACGTCTTCCCACGGACATTGTAAATGTGTATACCAAGTTTCATAAAAATCCGGTAAAGCGTATTTGAGTTACCGCGCCTTTAAAATATACACTAAATTGGGTTTTACTCCGGTACCGGTCAACAGATTAGGTTCAAATTCAATAGGGCACTTCTCATGGACGTCATAAATGGGTATACCAAGTTTCATGGAAATCCGTTACAGCGTATTTGAGTGATGGCGCCTTTCTATGAGAAAGGCGCCATAATCTATTAAAATAGGCACTAAATTGGGCATTACTCCGGTACCGGTGAACCGATTTGGTTCAATATCAATAGGGTTCTTCCCATCGACATTATGAATGTTTATACCAAGTTTCATGAAAATCCGAAAAAGCGTACTTGAGTTATGGTGCGTACAGACGCACGGACAGACAGACAGACAGACGGACAGACATTTTTTCGTCCCCCACACAATCTCATAAAGTACCATACTGGCACTTAATAATGGCAGTTTCTCCTAAAGAGCTCGCTGGGATGCGAAGAGGACACTCTAGAGCTCGCGCATGCTCGCAGTTGACAACACGTAACACAAGAATTAGTGTGTCAATCACCATGGTAACGTGAATAGACAATAGCTCTAGCTTCCCCACGTCAATCAACTTAATCTAATCACAGTGCCTTGTCTATAGGCAACTTCTCCGTCGCCTCAGTGCGGCGGGAAGGACTCACTACAGGCGGTAATCATATTAATGAAGACTCTGTAATTGAACTGTCTTTTATAACGTTTTGGGGCTGGTAATCGAACGCCTACCCTTCCCCCCCCCCCCACAACCTCTAATTTACAGGGTGATCCAACACTTCCGTAAGGCTGTTGAAGTTCAGAGGCAGTACATAAGATGTTCTTAAATATCTCCTCAGATTTTCGGCAGTAACAAGACTGAAAATGAAACACTCTATAAATGAACATTTACACCACAGATGTACAAAAAATTCTTGAATGAATTTGAACATTCACAGAGGTTATTATTTGAGAACCACTTCCATGTCCTTTAAAGTTGCACTTTTAGAAATATTTTTATATGTTAAAGTTATGAGATTTTTTTTAAAAATAATCGATAGGGTATTGGTACTTAGATAACGTGTATTATTTAATGTAACTGTATGTATATAGGTCTAGCTGGTGTAATTGCAACACTGCCACCGGGTTATTGACCCACTTGTAGTGTAACAAAATAAATAAATAAATAAAAGTTTTGTTTTCAATCATTTTGCCCAACTTATACATGAAGCATTATAAGACTATTATCCTGCCAGTTGTATTATATGGATGTGAGACATGGTCGCTTACTCTTCGGAAAAAAACAATCTGAAAGTGTTCGAAAACAGGGGGCTTAGGAAAATATTTGGGCCTAAGACAGATGAAAATTGGGACTGGAGAAAACTGCATCTAACGACGAGCTTCATAACCTGTACTCTTCACCGAATATAGTTAAGGTAATGAAATCACGGAGGATGAAATGGGCTGGACATGTTGCGCGCATGGGGGAGGAAAGACATATCTAAAAAATATTGACTGGGAAACCCGAAGGGAAAAGACCACTTGGAAGACCTAGACGTAGGTGAAAGGACAATATTAGAATAGATTTGAGGGAAGTAGGATTTATGAGGGATGGTTGGATGGATTTAGCATAGAATAAGGTTGAATTGCGGGCTCAGGTAAGCGCGGCAATGAACCATCGGGTTCTATAAAATAGATAATATTCCTTTAGCTTGCTTAGGAATTGTCTATGGCCATTGAGTAAGTAAGTAAGCAAGTAAACCAAAAAATAAACAGCTTTTCATGATTTATTATAATAAAATTCGTAACTAGATACAGTAGTTAGACTAAACTAGCCTATCAAGAACAATAGCCTAATTGCGTTGTCTCAAAAGTTATAGTAGGCACATGGTATTCTATCTTAAGAACTGTAAAAGACCAGGAGAAATTTTAATCAAGGCAAAATGGAGACATAAGAAAAGAGAAAATAAGGAAAGAGGGTTTTGAAAATGCCCTTTCACTCCCTGATGTTAATTTAAATAAGAAAAAGTAAAGTAATTTTTTGTCCGCTCTCCTCTCGGCATCATTAGCAGGAGGTGGGGGTGATCCATCCACAAATAGTTTTCAGTCACTGTAATTTCGTGTGTATGACTTATGTACTACTTTAAGTAGGTGCATCTCGAATAATAAGGTATTTTGCTCTTACTATACTTTTAAAAAAAAGTACCTATTAAATTCTTGCATTCTACATTTTTCTGATATTTAACATTTTCATGATTTAGGAACACGTTTCTCAGGAACCACTGGAAGGATTTTGATGAAATTTTGCACATCTGTTTCTATAAATAGCTTGCACATTTAAGTGGAACAGAATGCCAGTCTAAAGAATATAAACAATATTAAGAATGAAAGATCTTGGAAAAATTTGTAAAAAGAAAAAATTTCAAATTCAAATAATCGCAGAAAATAATTGAATCAAAGTGACCGAAAGTTACTGCACTTAAATGTGTCCCTATTAGTGTAGATAATTTTTCTGTGGAGAGAGTTGAAAATTTTTATTTGGATGTAGATTAAATGTGTACCGAAAGATAGAAAAAATTTCAACATTCCACTACACCATTAATAAACCATTAAAATTTTTGTACAAATTACCAGAAGCAGAGGAAATCTTCCTCAATATGTGTTTCAAATTTCAGTATGATATGTTCCAAAATGTGGGAGGTATAGAATTGCAAAAATGTCAGTGTAAATCTCCCTCCGTCTCCACTTAATCAAGGGTGAATGGAGACATAAGAAAAGAGAAAAATAAGCAAAGAGGTTTTAAAAATGCCCTTTCTCTCCCTAATGTTAATTTAAGTATGAAAAAGTAAAGTAATTTTTTTGTCCGCTCTCCTCTCGGCTTCATTAGCAGGGGTGGGGGTGGGTGTGATGCATCCAGAGAGAGTTTTCACTCACTGGTAATTATCGTGTGTATGACTTATGTATCATTTTAATTAGGTGCCACCAGACACAAAGCAAATATGTGCACAACATCAAACGCTTTTCCCACTAATTTTAATTGTGGTACAGTGGCTCCCTCACTACTAGCCGTTTTAAACTTTCATGGTGTTTCCATGGTGAATGCCTAAAGCGCAATGAAATCACCTTTCTGCTGCCTTCCCATAGGACGTTGTTATTACCGTCATAGTCCATGCTACTATAAATAGAAGAGGAGTTCTATCAGAGGCGGACAGTGGACTATACTTGATCCAAGATGTGTAGGGAGCAAAAGTAAACTTGCCTTGACTAACTGTGTCCTGTCGTTTCATTGGTCAATCGCACCAGCGTATACTTCACGATAGTGTGACAAGCTCAGTCAGATGTTTACGTCCATTCCGCATACATCGTGAAATTATTTATATCTTATGTAACTGTGAAAACATAAGTTCTTTTAAGTGCTTGCTTTCGTATTTATATCATAGGCTTCACACATGTATTTCAACATATATCTAGCAAAGAAGATTTCATTTGTTTTTATCGTTGCCTTGGCAAATTTGTTGATTCTGAAGAAAAACAAGTGTCACAAGTTTCTAAATATAAGACGTGTTTTATAAAATAATTAATTAATTCGTTGTTTCTGTTGTTGGTGTATTTTATGTCAGTACTCTTCAACTAATAATAATTTGGATGAAAATGATACAGGACGAAATAGCGAGGATGAGTCATGGGAAGTAATCATCAAATTCGGCATTTGTCTTTACGACTGGTGAACCCATGATAAAACCTAATTCAAATTGGCCGGCCACTGGATTTGAAACTGGAACCTCCCGAATGCGAGTACACGACGTTACCATCTCGGCCAACTCGCTCGGTATGTATATCTTTTAACCCTAAAATTGCTAATGTATCCCATGGGATACAGTCGTTTGTCTTAAATTTATTAAAAAATAATTGGAAGGACCTTTTTAATTTCATATACTCAGATTACACAAACACTAGGAAGGAAATTAGGGCTTGGTAATTGTGTTAACGGTTTTCTGTGCAGTCGGGCACGGGTTTGTATATTGTTTGAGAAATTCAGTCTCACCAAATAAAGTTTCACAGAAAATGTTCTACTAGATAGACACGATTGCAGTATTCTAAATAATGTGTCTGACAGTCGAGATTTAACCTTGTACAGCAGACCATCATGCCATACTTTATCAAACGCCTTCTCTGTGTCTAAGAATAATCCAAGACACACAGACTTCTCTTCATAAGTGTCTAATAATGTGTCCACTACACGGTGTAATTGCTGACTACAAGAATGTGCAGACCAGAATCCAAACTGCGTATTCGGAATAACTGAATCCAGAAAGTTCAGAAGATGAGGTAAAAGAAGGCGTTCAAATAGTTTGGAAAATAGAGGAAGTAGACTGATAGGCCGATAGCTGTGAGGATCACTCTTCTCAATCTTCCGTCAAAACCATAACTGCGGGTGTGCCACAAGGGAGCGTTCTTGGCCCGCTGTTATATCTTATTTATGTATCTGACTTCCCAGCAGACAATAGCCTGACAATAGCCTGACAATAGCCCAGTTCGCAGATGATGTTGCTGTCTTAAGTAAAGGGTCCTGTGAGACAACTGCTAATCAAATTCAGGAATTTGTAAATCGGATTGATGATTGGTGTGTTAAATGGAAAGTTAAAATGAACCCAAGAAAATCCAAAACTGTTCTCTTCACTTATAAACGGAATGTACATCATCACCCAATTTACTTACAAAATGAAGAAATACCCCAGGCTGATAAAGTAAGATACCTTGGTTTAATTTTTGACAAAAAACTTACATGGAATTCCCACATTACTCAACTAATGCAGAAACTCAGATACAAAATTCATCGGGTTAAACATCTCATCAAAGGATCTTCTTCATTGCAGCTTCAATTCAAAAGACTTATTTATATATCTTTAATCCGACCTGTATGGTCCTTTGGGTGTGCTCTATGGGGATCTGCCTCCAAAACACAAATCAACAGAATTCAGACTCTACAGAACCGGGTTTTACGACTCATCGCGGATGCACCTTGGTATGTCCGCAATGCTAACCTTCATGCCGATCTGCATTTATCCACAGTGGAAGCTACAGTCCAGTCCTGCTACAAAAGACTTTATAAAACATTCACTAATCATCCAAATGAACTAATTAATGAGATCCCTCGTCATCTACCACCTGACCGCCACTTACGTAGACCTAAGAGGAAACGTCACAGCGATTGTTTATGTTAATTCCAGCCTATACCTACTTTACTTTAAGACAATCATTGGATTGCGACCTCTCTTAATGTTCCACTAATGTTAACAAATCATTATACTTATGAGCACAATTGAAATATGCATTTGTATAATAACATTTTCTTACATATTTAAAAAAAAAAAGGGTTAAAGTTTAATAAAATCAATCATGTTCCTTTTATGGGATGCCACAAGCGTTGATACCCTTTCAATGTCTTATCTGCCTCAAACATTGAGGACAGTTTGCTCTGCAGCAGAAGCAGCCGTTCATATCAAAAGACAGAAGCAAGACCGAATAACCAACTACATCTTTGTATAGTCCAGTTATTCATTGCATGAACAGGTCTAGACTGATGGAGGATGCTGGAGCACCTTCCAAACAAATTTCTTGATTTTCTCACTCACAGCTGCAGCAACATGGGGCACCGTCGGACTTTAATTTCTTTGATCCCATAAAGAAATTCATGGCCGGTAAACGCTTTGCGTCAGATGCAGAAATGAAAACAACAGTCCGCAGATGGCTATACTCCAACCGAACGGAGTTCTATGAACAGGGTATTTTGAAACGGGTATCACGATGGGAGAAATGTGACTATATAAAAAATAGACAAAAGATGTCCCTTCATTTGTTTGTAATTGTACCTATTAAACTTTTTGTAAAAAAAATTAATGTGCGTTACTTTTCGATCCACTCTCGTGTGTGTGTGTATATATATCAGATAGTTTTTTCTTTCTTCTTTCCTCTGTTTGTCTAATACTAGGAGATGCCCGTGGCTTCGCCCACGATAATTCATTTAAAAATTAAAAATTAAGAGTATAATAATTATTAAAGCATTATATTTAATAACACTTGCACGCGAATCATTCATAAACTAAGCCATTAATAATATTAATGAAACGGCTAAAATTGCGGTTTCAGAGTACATTCTAAAATTAGAAAGCGCCCCCTGGGAAAACTATATCAGAATCACTGCCTTCTAAACTGTATTACTGTAATTCTCGAGACGGCGGTGATCAGAATCGATTATGCAGTTCCAAAGAAACCCGTGAACACATAATACGTATTGTTTCTCGACTGTTTATTGACATGAATATGATGTGAATTTTATTTTATCAATTCAGTGTAATTTTCAGAAATTATATAATGTTTCAAGGGAAGGAATGGTTTGTTTGGATTATTATCAGCGATATTTCAAGAGTTAAACTATCAATATTTTACTGCTGGTGCTCCCGGTGCTTCGCCCGCCATGATTCATTGACTCCAGGATTTTTAAGAAATTTACACTGGTAGATTATTAAAAATGTTTGTGGTTCAGAGCTATGAAAATTGTAAGTAAAAATAAAATTAGAATATTTGTTCATTGTGTTCATTTCACTCAGGCCTTATATAATAAAGAAACGGTTTTACTAACTTTGTAGTCGTCATGAAAGTTTACACTGCGAGAGACGAACATCGCCGAGTATACCCGATGTCTCACGAAGCGGGCGAGCGAGCAAGCACGCTATTTAGGGCCGTTGAATTGTATAAGAGTAGATTAATATTTTCGAGTCAGTATATAATTCCTAACACCATAATTTATACATGTCTTAAATGATAATTGTATTAATGTATTAAGTGATAAAGTAATTCACCTAAAGCTGGACGTTATGGCCAATTGTGAAACATGATTTAGTGAAAGATTTCACACACAAAACTTCATTAAATTAGTATACAGTTTAGGTTCTATTCTGTATTGATTATTAAGTGCCAGTATGGTACTTTATGAGATTGTGTGGGGGACGAAAAATGTCTGTCCGTCTGTCCGTCTGTCCGTCTGTCCGTCCGTCCGTCCGTGTGTCCGTCCGTGTGTCTGTACGCGCTCTAACTCAAATACGCTTTTTCAGATTTTCATGAAACTTGGAAAACACATTTATAATGTCAATGGGAAGAACCCTATTGATATTGAACCAAATCGGTTCACCGGTACCGGAGTAAAACCCAATATAGTGTATATTTTAAAGGCGCCATAACTCACATACGCTTTATCGGATTTTCATGAAACTTGGAATACCTATTTATAATGTCCATGGGAAGATGTCTGTTGATATTGGACCAAATCGGTTGGCCGGTACCGGAATAATACCCAATTTGGTGCCTTTTTATGGTATTATATAGCAAAAGGTGCGATAACTCAAATACGCTTTATCGGATTATCATGAAAATTGGTATATACATTTATAATGTACGTGGCAAGAAGCCTACTTATTTTGGGCCAAATCGGTTGACCGGTACCAGAGTAACAACTAATTAAAGTCACATTTTTTAAAATCATATCTATACAACAATGTCGCATTTTTAATCATTTGGGGGCTTTGTCTGCAGTGCAGTCAGATGTTTGTTTACTTGGCTGATGTAGTTGAAAATAAGTACTATCAAATACTATTACTGTGAAATAATTAGCGGAGTTATATGCCACTGAATTTTGTGAAATGTTGACGTATTTTAAGAATTTCAAGTTGTAGGCCTAATATATTTAGATTTGACAAATAACAATATTTCTTATCAAGCTTATCAAACTACATCGTCAAATTGACTGAGTCAACCGAATGGTAACGTCTTGGATTCAGCGAAATCATACTGGCACTTTGTTATATCAGTTTACCTGATTTTATTTTTGTTCTGAGCACTGTTTTATATAGTTTTCTAGAACGTTTATTTCATTTATTCTTTCACTGATAGCTTAACGACTTCCAGATTTTATCAAAATATGCGTATTTAACAGAGAAAAACGTATAATTATTTTCCTCCAGATTTATATCATGACTTAATCCTAATCCTCGGCGAACTGGATTCAGCAAGTAGACGAATTATTTACCGTCAAAGAGACAGATTTACAGAGTTAGGAAAGTACATCTGTAATTTAATCCGGGAGTCTCCCTTGAAAGCCTTGTGGAGCTCATCTCATTTGCTTCTAAATAAACTGCCGCGGATCCATATAAAATATGTTTCCATTCCACTAATTGTGTTTTTTTTCCCTTCTTTGTTTCAATTCTTACTTACTTACCTTTTTTTTTTTTCATTATCCGACATTTTCGCAGAGTTGTTTCTTCTTGTTTGAAAGTTTACTTTGTTCTTTGCTTTTCTCTTTCGTAATTACTTTTCTCTCCCGCGTGCTTTCCGTCTTGATTTTCCTCTTCTTTCTCTAATGATAGTTGGGTAATACTTTATCTTCTTTAAAAGTCGCCATTTCTGCAGTTGTTTATTTTCTCCTGCTGCAAAGGCTTCTTGCAATATACAGTAAGTCTCTAGGTGTCCCTCTAGTCCCAGGGAGCGTGTTCGTCACCCCTGGCTCCTCCTGGCTTCTTATCTGCTTCAGTTGTATCGAAGTGTAACGTGATATTGTTATAGCAAGCGTTGACCTGCTTTCATTGTGCTCGCAACTACCTTAATAAACTTGGCAGTTTATTTAAGGAATCAGCAGTTTCATTTTCTAAAGAGTCTCAATGCATCCTCTATTTTATACTTTGTATCACATAGGAATATATTCAAACGAACCTGCTGGCGATTGCAGCAAATGGTCTTACTGAGATGCCAGGCAAAGATAAACAGTAAATTTCAATTATTTTCATCTTCCTACTGAGCTGTATAATTTGATTTTATGAATATAAAGTTCACCTATACTCAGTATGTAAGAAAAATTTATTTTAGACACCTAACATAACCTACGGATAAGCATGTAACCTACAGCTATTCTGTCTGCACGAATACTCAAAATATACACCTGAAGATGATGAATTAACGTCGAAACGCGTCGTAAGAAAAGACATCTGTTTTTTATTATAAGACCTACATTTTTAAGAACTTTAAACATATTTTTAAATGTGTTAAGTATTTTTAATAGGGTTATGACTATTATATCATATGTACGTAAGTTTTTTTTAATATATTTATAGACTAGTAGCTGATGCTGCTTTTATACGAGGTAAAATGTCATAGGATAAATTATGTTAGGTGTATAAAAAAAATTCTTACATACTGAGCATCTGGACTTTATATTCATAAAATCAAAATAATCAGTAAAGTTACGGCCATTTTCATCGACGGAGGGGGGAGTTACTTTACACTAACCCCCGGTTTGTTAACTTCGGGTTAAAGTTTTAACACCTTCTTACTGACTCAACAGTAAACAAAGGAAAAATGGTGACGGTATCATAGTAACAATAATATAGTTTACCGAGCGATGTAGCCGAGATGGGAACATCTTGGACTCGCATTCAGGAGGTCCCAGGTTAAAATCCCGTGCACGACCAATTTTACATGGGTTTTTTTTTTCATGGTTTCCACAATCGTAAAGGCAAAATGCCGTATTGGATATTTACATATCATGAATCATCCTCACCATTTCATCTTGTATCATATCCATTTAAATTAATATCAGTTGAAATTTACTCAATAAAATTACATCAATAATAGAAACAATTGACAACCAATAGTTCCATGGCCTATCCTACTGTATAGACACACATCCCGAACCCCTGGCATGGCCTCACAGCTGAATTAAAATAATAATAATAATAATAATAATAATAATAATAATAATAATAATAATACATTAAAGCAAAAAACACTCAGAAGTGATTGATTCAACGTACCTACCCCAAAGTTGGATGAAACTGAGAATAATAATAACAATAATAAAATAATAATAATAATAATAATAATAATAATAATAATAGGGAAGTAGGATTTTCGAGGGATGATTGGATGGAGTTAGAATAGGATAGGGTTGAATGGCGGGCTCAGGTAAGCGCGGCAATGAACCTTCGGGTTCCATAAAATAGATAATATTCCTTTAGCTTTCTGAGGAATTGTCTATTACCATTCAGCAAGTAGTAATAATAATAATAATAATAATAATAATAATAATAATAGGGAAGTAGGATTTTCGAGGGATGATTGGATGGAGTTAGAATAGGATAGGGTTGAATGGCGGGCTCAGGTAAGCGCGGCAATGAACCTTCGGGTTCCATAAAATAGATAATATTCCTTTAGCTTTCTGAGGAATTGTCTATTACCATTCAGCAAGTAGTAGTAGTAATAATAATAATAATAATAATAATAATAATAATAATAATAATAATAATAATAATAGGGAAGTAGGATTTGCGAGGGATGATTGGATGGAGTTAGCATAGGATAGGGTTGAATGGCGGGCTCAGGTAAGCGCGGCAATGAACCTTCGGGTTCCATAAAATAGATAATATTCCTTTATCTTTCTGAGGAATTGTCTATTACCATTGAGTAAGTAAGTAATAATAATAATAATAATAATAATAATAATAATAATAATAATAATAATAATAATAATAATAATAATAATAATAATAATAATAATATAGTTTGTACTAATAATATCTTTTAAATTACATCTCGTAAAAGTTTTTACACATGTGAAATTTGCAGCGCTTGGAATAAAGTTCGAATTGAATGCAGCCTTTATGTCAGCAACTCGGAACGTAGCCAAAGGAGGGATTAGAATCCGATGAACGCGAGGAATTCTACAGAACATGTTGCAATATGATTTCAGTTGATTACGACCAACTTTGTTGGATCGAATGAGTCTTCGCAAACACTGAAATAAAGTTACATTATGCACACATAGGGGTAGCGGTTTGAATTTAGTTTGAGGGGAATAGCCATCCTCCACACATAGATTGAAATATACTGAGTTATATAAAATAAAGAGTTTACCCTTTCCATACTCTCTCTCTCTCTCTCTCTCTCTCTCTCTCTCTCTCTTTCCGTAAATCCAACACATAACCCCAAAAACCTCCTCTATTGAAATTAAAATAACTCATTTCCAACAGATAAGGGTTAATATTAAATATATTTTTATTATAATATTCCGCCTTTACCCATACCATATAATACACAACTTTTTTGAAGATGCATTTCGGCGTATGCTGCGCCATCTTCAGTTCATATAAGATGTAATGAACACCACAATTCTTCTGAAATAATGTTGTTTATAAAATTTGTTATTTGGTAACCTAGGTCACCGTTGTAGTCAAGTCAAATAAATGATTTTGGTCAATTATGTTATCATTAAGGATGTTACTCCTATTCTTATAAATTTGAAAGATTTCCAATGTATTTAGTCTAACACCCTTATCACATATATGTAGGACTTCCTTAATGAAAACATAATTGACCAAAATCATTTATTTGACTTGACTACAACGGTGACCTAGGTTACCAAATAACAAATTTTATAAACAACATTATTTCAGAAGAATTGTGGTGTTCATTACATCTTATATGAACTGAAGATGGCGCAGCATACGCCGAAATGCTTCTCTATTGAATCTAGTGAACCAACTCTGGTACAGTGCAAAAGGAACTTAGTTCATCCAGCAATCACGGGGCGGTGTTTATAATTTTACCCGCGTTTTATATGCAGCTCGGAGCATTTCAACTTCGTGTTACGTGGGGGTGGGGGGAGGGCAGAAGAAGTAAAGGGGTTGAAGGAGGGGTTGGATTCATTAAAAACTTGCACGAATATGCTCTCAGCTGAGACGAGCAAAATGTCGCAAGCGAAATCTAAAATTCTGACGAGAAACTTGTGTGAGGCGGCAGGGTGGGGGGATAATGTTGTTACTACTGAATAAACAGTTTCTTACTCCAACGTCTGTAACTCACATGTTCCAGAAATTATGTAGTGTGCAGTACTTTTCCTCTGGGACCGTGCAGTGCATTTCTTATGCATTAATCATTGCATACAGGTTGTAGCAGAACGTACTACGCCACCAAGTTATCTCTGCATGCAGAAAATATGTTAGGAATGTGCCTTACATCTCGATCTCCCTCCTTTGACGTTGCCACTTCCTATTCACTGAGTTAAGTCATTTGGCTACAAGAGGGGTGCTGAGAATTACTGTGTTTTTAAGTGACCTGACACCTTCGGCAGTCGCCGTCGAAATGAATAATCTGGCAACCATGTCCCAACTGGGGAAAATGAGCTGTCCCTTCTTTCACCCCCGCCGCCACGCTGCCACTTCCTGACCACTGTGTTGGGTTATTTGGCTGGAAGAGGGGCACTGAAAATTACCGTGTTTTTAAATGACCTGACACCTTCGACAGTCATTGACCAAATGAATGATCTGGCAACCATGTTATGATCTTTAGCCACCTGCTTCCCCTACATCCCTTCCGTATAGTGGTAGCTGGACGACACTAGCGCTAAAACACTTCCCCTATCGCCGTGCAGATTTAACTTGGTGGCATAGTAGTTTACAAGGTGCCATAGCCGATAGAAGAGTAACAAGAGACTATTCTATGGGACGAGGCATTTTTTATGTTGACCAATAACTAGGGGCCGTATTTTTGGGTAACAACGATAAGCGCGAAATTTTATAAAACAACCTCCCTTAGCTATATTTAGCTTTTATATGCTTAAAATACCAATATGAACCAAATTGAATCCACGAAATATCGCGAAATTTACTCGATTCCGCTAAATGTGTCTATAAGCGTGAAATACGCCTCTTCTGTCCGTAAAGCGAGAAATGAGCACGAAAATGTGCCTTAAAATCACAATATTGTGTTTTGGTTTACTGTATTTTTTATTTCTAAGGAGCATGCTTTTTTCTGCTGTTTCTGTGGCTGTCGAAGATTTACCGATATATCGATATTTGTGGTCGATTACAAAGATTGCAGAATTTACGCAAAGATTGTCTGTGACCTGGTTTGTACTGTTGAGTACACTCCTTTCCTGCTATGTCTTTACCAAATTAGCGATGCCTATGATCGAATACAGCAGAAGAGTGTAGAATGTTTGTTACTTGTATTCAACAGATTTCGCCTTTTATCCACAGTGGTATGGTTGGCACTTCCACATGAAGTATAGGCCTAAGTAATTTATTTCACGAAATACCCACCGAAATCAGCCATTTTATTTCACCAATAAATCAGGGCCCTACCAATAACGCTTATCAATTTTTCGGATTAATATGAGGGTAACCCAGGGATTAATATGTCAGATATCTATGTATCACATTATTTTATTCCACAATACTTATTTCAAAATTGAAACGACAAATTATTTATTTATTATCCAAGTTTTAACCTTATTTTACCCGACGGTATATTAAGGTTATAGTTATTAATAATCATTTAACATATCTAAATATGAAAATAATATAAGTACAAAAGTATTGAGTAATGAGATGGCTAACAATTTAACATGATATGACTAACACTATTTGGTTAAAGTCTAGTTTTAACAAATAATTATATAAATTTAGAAATAGTGTATGAAATGGTTAACAACTCAAGAATAATAATTTTACTTTATATGTAACTTCAGTGCCCTGAAACCAGACCTTAAAGCTGAAGAGACATGGACTATGGCTGTTTTTGCCAACAAATTTTAATCCACTATTTAAGAAATTTTTAAGAATGCAAAGAAAAAATATAAAATTAAATAATAAACAAGAAAAATGCTATTCAAATTCTTAATTACACGTCACACTATTAATGTTATTGAAAAGTATCAACATTAGCTATTGTATGAGCTAGGATGTTTATGGATCCTTGATTCCACTGAGACGATGCTTTACACAACAATGAAACAGCTGATTCTAAGAAACAGTTTTCTGCATGATAGCCAACTTCTATCAACAAATTCACTAGGTATTTGCAAAAAACTGAATGGACAATGGTTGTTTTTGCTAAAATTGGTAAACTTTGTAATGATATTATATTTGAGGGACTATGGCAGATTTTACCGTATCATGTAGTTGAAACAATGACCAGTAGGCTGTAGCATCCAATGACACAGAAAACTCAATTTTCAAATTCTTGGACTAAGGTTGTTTTTGCTAAAAGCTCTTCATATTATAGTGAAACGGGGAAAATGGCCAGCTGATAAAACTCATTTGATTAGAGAAAACAGGAAAGATTTTGCTGAATTCGTAAACAAAATAAATTTGATTTATCGTAATGTAAATAAAAGGCAACTGTAAACAAAAAGTAAGACTATAATATGTGTAGAACGACACACAAACAAAAGAATGTAAAACCTAGCACATAGTATTAGTATGATGTAATGGAACATGCCGTTAATAAACTTAAAAAAAGGTGCCGTAGACGATAGAAGAGTAACAAGAAATCATTTTATGGGACTATTCCATTCACAAGAGCGTTCTGTGCCCAACGTTGCGGGTTCGATCCCGGCCCAGGTCGATGGCATTTATGTGTGCATATATATGACAGGCCCATGTCAGTAGATTTACTGGCATGTAAAAGAACTCCTGCGGGACAAAATTCCGGCACACCGGCGACGGTCACAGGCCTAAGTAACAGTACATCCCCGCCGTTAAACAACCATATACCAACCAAACAATCCATTTATACGAGGCATGTTTGATATTGACCAATAGCGCTTAGCAATTTCTTCGATTAATATGAGAGTAACCGAGGGATTAATATGCCAGATATCTATGTATCACGTTATTTTATTCCACATAACTTATCTCAAAATTGAAACAACTTAAATGAGCATTGATTAAAAACAATTTCGATTCGGTGCAAGCTAGTTCGTGTGTTTTTATTCTGTTCGTATTAAGTGCCAGAATGAAACTTGGTATAGGCTACGCATTTATAACGTCCATGGGAAGAAGCCTAATGATAATAGACCAAATAGGTTGATCGGTACCGGAGTAATACCCAATTTAGTGCCTATTTTATGGTAATATACTGGAAAGAATAATAAAATGCAAACTAGTTATCATGACAACATATTGTTTTACAGTGTTCATATACGGCTTTGGAAGTTGCGATACAGTTAGCCATGACCTTTTCCTTCACATATGATTATCAGACTAGTCGGATGTTTGATTATTTCGTTGATCAAGTTGAAAAGTGTTCTACATAAATACTGTTATATGCAGAATGTATATTACTGTGAAATAATAAGGCCTACGTACATTAAGCGGAGTTCTTCGCTAGTGTATTTTGTGAAATTTGACATAATTAAAAAATTTCTTATATCAGTGTATACGAATTTGAATTAAGGTTCTTCCGAAGGCCCTACTTAATGAATCAATCTGGAGCTTAACTCTGAAATCGATTAACTTATTTTCTGCGTATCATAATATTGCAATTATCGCTGATTAAACAAAAGCATTCTGGCAACTTGTTACATCAGTTTACCTGAGTTTATTTTAGCTTTTATTAATTAGAATAAGGAATAAACCTATAAAAGGCCTAGAATTCTGTAATTATCCAGACTAACATGTAAAAACTTTAGATCTATTCCCTTTATGTGTGTATATATATATATATATATAGGCCTATATATATGATTCAACTGTGTTTATAGCCTACTCCTTTTAGCTTCGAGCCCATAACTGGAGTTCAGGATCTGTGTCTATACAGTAGGGTAGGCCATGGAACTAATGCTTGTGAATTATTTCTGTTCTTAGTGTATTACTTCTGTAAAATTTATTGTAAATTGAACTGATATTAATTTAGATGGATATGATACAGGATGAAATGGTGAGGATGATTCATGGTATATTAAATATCCAATTCGGCATTTGCCATTACGACTGGGGAAACAATGAAAAAACACATGTCAAATTGGACGGCCACGGGATTTGAACCTGAGACCTCCCGAATGCGAGCCAAGACGAATTCCCTTTATAGTTTTTCACTAATAGCCGCATAAAGTAAGTACTTTCAAGAAACAGAACAGCCAGAGTACCCTAAAATAAATAAAAAATCCCTCTTAGCCTGCGAAGCATTAAAATCCTTAGCAAGTCTATGTGCCGTGTGAAAAGGTTTATAGAAGATTATGCTTTCATGCAAGGGCGTATTCAGAGGGGGGCTGAGGGGGGTGCAGCCCCCCCCCCCGAAACGCTAAGTCATGCTAATATGTTGCACATGAGGGCACTTTAATTTCTTAAATTGTAGAAAGTTTAATTGCAATTGTAGAAAATTCAGCCTGGCTCGAAAGTTCAAGAAATGTCATCATTTTCTCTGAGACATCATAGGCAATGCAGGGTGTAGTATAAATTCGTCTCACCTCAAAATTAATAAAAGTAGTGTACTTTTATTTTGCATTTTTCGGCACTTGATTCTTCACTAGTCCATTTTAGGAAATTTTCATTCTTTCGTTGCATTTTCCCTATTTTGTCTTCAGAATTAACTTTTCAAACATTACAGACAAAGCGATCTCATTTATGGGACATTCTGGCATAAATATAGTAAACGTAAAAATAATAATAGAAAACATGGTAATAAAGTAGTAATATAAAATACTTAAATCTTGTCCATTGTTTATTTTTTACACTACTTTTAAAAATATGTATTTAGAAATATTGAGTCATTTTTTTCAATTCTTCTTGTCATATTTTCATAAATTTAAGGTCATTTTATAGGTCATTTTCAGGCATTTTTAGGTCATCCACTTCTGAGCCCTATGGTACTATTGTTAGGCTTATCACAGCCCCTCCCGAAAAAAATCTTGGATACGCTGCTGCTTTCATGAACGTACTATAGGGAAACTTGCAGATAACAAGCTGTAGCTCTCTTCAAGACAAGTGGCTCATTACAGGTTTCCCAGAGCTCCTCAATACAGACTGTGATTTCTATAGCGGCCTGCCCACACCTGTACATTAACGTGGTATTATATCTGAGCATTGTACCTAATTAGGCCTCGAACGCAACCACATCATGGAGCAGTTCCTTTCAGGCTATGAGGTGGAAGCTGCCTTTTCCTCATAGGAAATCTGCAAAACGTTAAGTGGCGTTTTATAAAATTATATGAAGTGTCTACGTCCATCTGTAAACCCAAAGCTGTCAAATATATGTTTTCGATCTCATAGGATAATTCAGAAAATGTAGTTTTGGTGGTAAAACTGATCAGAATAATAGCCTGAAAAGTCAAGAGAAATATAACCATTTTAAAATAGTATAATTATTAATTTATTTCCTGATGACTCTTGCCTTAGTGCAGATTTTTTACAAACATATAATTATAAGTATCCATACTAGGGCAGAAAATCGATTAAAATTTCTAATCGAGTTAACGCTTGACTTTAATCGATTAATCGACAAACAGGTCGGTATTTTAAAAGAAACCAAAGTGTACATTTAATATTGTTTTACACGTTTAATAACTACTACACTACAGATAATCAGAAGAAATCCTCAATTAATGAATACCATTATTAGTTAACTAGTGAAAAAATATGTACAAAACGTACATTTCCGGTAACTTTTTCAGCCAGGACTTGAGTCACACGAGTTTGTTGACTAAACTACCCTTCAGGTTTCTGAATTTCGGGAATTGTTTGGATACCATACGCTGAATTACACAAAATATGCCAAGGCCGGAGAAGCGAGAGAAAAGAGTTTGGTAATTTGACCCATATCTCGAAAAACGTTTTTCAGAATTCGACTAAACCAATTATTCGGAAAATGTAATTGATCGACGAATAAATGTTTAATCGATTAATTGAGCCGATTAATCGATACAGCCCTAATACATACATACCTATATCTATATATGGGCGTTAATGAATAACACCGAAATATTTTACCTGTGTAGGCTATAGAGGGGACATAGACAAGAAACTTTTATTAGGAGATGTTTGCTCTATGGATTCAATTTTTCCTGTTATAGCACAAAGTCTCCCAGGGCATGGCCGCCACTGACTTCTAACATTAGAGAAAAATGCAAAACAAAGGAACTTCGTTGTCAACACTGTAGTCAGTAACTATGAATAAAAAAAAGACTAATGCAGTGGTGGCCAGTCATGTGATTAGTCTGTAAATTTTGCAGATTATGAAAACTCTAAATTAGGATAGCCTAAAGCAGTTGATGAATGATTTAAGAAACAGGTTTTTATCGGTCACTAGGAAGCCATCAAGTCAAGTTATTGAAAATTTTAACCCTATTCCGCGTAATTATTGACTTATGAGCGCAAATTATAATGACTTCAATGCCCTGTAGCATACACATTTTACGCCACAGAGCAAAAATCTCCTAATAAAAGTTGCTTGTCTATGTCTCCTCTACACACAGGTAAAATATTTCGGTGTTATTCGTTGACACCTGTATATGTAGGTTATATATAGGCTATTTATATATATAGACACACACATAGAGTGTTAATTAATAACAACGAAAATTTACCTGTGTATAGAGGGGACATAGACAAGCAAATTTCTTTGGGAGATTTTTGCTCTATGACGTAAAATGTGTATGCTACAGGGCATTAAATTCATTACAATTTTGTGCTCTTAAGTCAATAGTGAAGCGAAATAAGTTCAAATATTTCATTAAATTCATTTCATGCCTTCTTAGTGAACGATAAAAAACTGATTCTTAATCATTCATCAACAGCTATATCATAATTTAGTGCTTCCATAATCTGAAAAATGTACAATCACATGACTAGCTCCCACTGTATTAGTTTTTTAAATTCATAACTGCAGTGTTAACAACAGGTTTGTTCGCAAAGCAAATCCGTGACCGCTTGAGAATTTGTTGTACTGCGCATGTCCAGTATGTAACATACCCGTGATTTGCACTTTGCGAACGGTTACAAGAATTTGGAATCGATAGTTTCTGCGTTTAATCGATATGATATGCAAATAAAATATATATTTCCCTTTGACATGTTATAAATGCAATATACATCGACAGTATAATCTATATTTTGGGAAACTTTTAATTATCTTCCATTATTCATACATATAAGTAGCCTATGTTTATAAATCTGGCGCAGGGAGGAGTCAGGCGCGTGAAAATAGGTTACTGCGCATGTCTCTGATAACAATTCATGCTAGAGCCTGCAAACTTTTCTTATAGTACAGAAACTGTCCGTGAGAGCTTTGCGAACAGAAGATTGAAATCAGAATCACGGATTCTCGCTTTGCGAACGCGTGTGGAGAAAGAGCGCATGCGCGAACGATATGTTCCTGGTTTCTGACTGCTTTGCGAACAAACCTAATGAAGTTCAATTGTTTTGCATTTTTACACATGTTACAAGTCAGTGGCAGCCATGTCTTGGGAGATTTTATGCTGTAACAGGAAAAATTGTACCCATCGGTGATATTCATTAACACTCTGTTTAATTATATGTGTTTGTGTGAACGTGATTGTTTGTGCATATATATATATATATATATATATATACACACACACACAGGGGGAGAGTGGGAGAGAGAGAGGTAGGGAGAGAGCTGAATTTACTGGAAAGTGGTGGAATCCGTCTTGGCATGGCAGTTAATCGAGCATCAGCAGCTGTTCAGAATGTCCTCTCCTCTCAACTGAATTGGGAACCGGGCCAGACCCTTACTGCCTGCTCTTACATTATGCATACCACATAAAACTGTCCCAAATGGCACATATCTCACTGCAATTCAATCGCGAAACGCTCAATTCCGAGCCCATAATGGCGTCCTAACTCCAGCACATGGCACCAACACCACTTCTATCCAACGATCCCATGTTCGATCCTTGTGCTTAGAACCCGCTCCCCAAGTAGACTATACATAATTGATTTCAGGAGAGTAACACTAACATAGTTCACAGAATACGATAACGCTTTTATCATAAGAACTGTAGCGAGAGGTCACGAACAAGATGTAGCTTTTGTTTCTAACATTCTTAGTTTTGGAATATGTTCATTTTCGTGGACCATCTAATACATAAAATCGAAGGTTGTATGCATGTATGTATGTATGTTCCCTATACAAATCTACATTTCTTGAGCAATTTGTACGAAATTTTGCACACATACCCAGTTAAGCCAGGGAAGTAACGCGGCCAACATTAAAATTGAAACAAATCAGTCCTTCCCTTCATAATTATATAATTTCTGAGAATAATATACTGAAAAAAATGAAATGCTGTTCAGTTCACATGACAACAGTGTATTGTTTACTGTGTTCACATAGGGCTTTGACAACTATATAATGCTGGACTTGAACGAATTATGAGTCCATCGATGTAATATATTGGCGAAAATAATTACTGAAAAATGAAATCCACGAAAATAAAGCACAGTGTGATGCAGTCACATAACTTTCTCTACCCTCGACATAAGAAATATTTTCTCACTTCACATTTTGATGTAGAATAATAGGTCGTATTGCAGGGACAACTTAAGTGTGTGAGTATGCTATATAGGTAAATAATCCTTTCCGCTGATACGTTATCCATAGCTGTAGGCTTTATATTAGTTGAGAAATAGGAATGTTTATCATAGGCCCTAAGCATGGGATGGAACATTTTGAGTCCTATGCTCGCAGTATATTATGTCTCGGGTTTTAGGGGAGGAAAGTATGAAAGTGATACTGATTTCTCTTTTATTTCAGCCCCGAAACGGTTGTATGGTAACAAATAAATTTTTAACATTCTTTATTTTGGAATATATTCATTTTCGGACCATAATGAATAACAATTAATAAACAGTTGCACATGTCCTACTGGGTTACACACGGAATCTTACCTAGAATTTGTAACGAATACAAATAAAGTTGTATTTTATAGCTATTTATGTTCTTGCGTTTTGTCCATTTTGTAGTGTAAGTAACATTGCCATACCACAGTAGTGAATGTCAGTGAAAAAAAAACTATATGCTTTAAGTGAATCATTAAGCTCTTTATGTACCAAGTAACGCAAAATAACGCATTAGCGGACGAATCTAGTATAGCGGCCGAGGCGTAAGCCGAGGCTGAAATACTGGATGAGTCCGATAAGTTTTTGCGTACGTGGTGCATACAATATTTTTTAGTAAAAGCTCTCTAAATTATATGAAATGAAAAAAAATACCTGATAAATAATTATAATGAAAGGTAACCAGCCATTTGTTGAAGTCACATTGCCAGAGTCACCTAAATCGCAAAACAAAAATGAACCGTACGTACCAATACGAAATGCGGTTTAGATGCATTATATATGAGTTGCTTTTTGTAAACAATAATGCAGACGAAGTAGTATTTATGAAAAACTTGTGAAATATATGAATGGTAATCCCGAGGAAATTCGGGAGAAACATTGAATTGGAGCTGGTGCATGCAACATCACGGCAGCGGTAGACTATGACAAGGAATATATAGCTAGCAATCCATGGTAAGCAATGATTCTCTTGTGAACGAAGATGTGAAAAGTTGTTGTCTTATATTTGTAGTTATATGATGAAGTAGGCTATCGTGTTTTGCGAGCAAATATATGCTTAAATCCATGTTAAAGTTGGAGTGACCGGTCAATGCCATCTGGATTTTGCTTATAGATTGTCATGACGACTTAGTATTAGGCCGATAAAACTGCATTACGAATGCAGTTTGATTGCAGTTTTATGCAATTTTAGCAGTCCTGGTTGCTAAAATGCAATTTTTCGGCGTGTTACCAGTCCGACAAGCAGCTGTTTTAGAGAACATGTACTAAAAAATAATTAAATTATCTTTCATTTGGGAAGAATGATCATTATTGTAACCAAAAAATTACTCCATTAATCTTACATCTCTGCTTATATGCATTTTTTCCGGTTGCGCTTGTAGAAGTCAGTAGCATGAATTATGAATTTCTTCAGGAGATTCAAAAATTAATTTTGAACAGGACATTGTGAATCCTCCAGTAACACGCGACAAGTAATTTATGAAAAATGATTTATAAAATTAAAGGCTAATTTGTGAGTTAAAGAAGAGACACGTCTGAAACTCTAAATGGCACGAGAATGTCGTTAAGTGTCGTTATAAGGGAGGTAATTATGCAGCAGTTGGCAAGCATTCATCTTCATTCATCAAGGAGAGGGGCGACACTGATATACCGATAAATTAAAGAATATATTATCATCATCCTCTAATCGATTATCGATGTCACTCATAAATAGGGCCCGAATTTGAAGGTTTTAACCTTTTTTTCCCTAATTAGAAACATTTTAACGTATTTTTTGCACTCCTTAGCTAATTAGTGGTACTTACGAACGTTGTTGCCGTGGATCGTAAGTTGACATTCCCACACGCAATCTTGTTGCCAGGGGCGATAAGCGTTTCCCGCCCGCAAACGCTTACGGCCCTGGGCGGAAAGTGTTTGAGGGCTGTTATGAATACAACGACACTCTTCATTATACAAGCTTTTATGGACAACCCCCCCCTTATCACAAATATTCGGTTGTCATAAACAATAACAAATGCGAATCACTTTCTGAAATAAACATCAATCATCAAGAATGTATATACATAATATTTTCAGGTATATCACAATTAATATAATTAAATTGATATAAATAATCATCGTGCAAAAAATAGCATGCAATACTCGTGCCGTAAGCGCATTACGGATCTCGGAAAATTAAAACACTCGGGGCGAGCGCCTCGTGTTTTCAAACTTTTTCCTCGATCCGTAATCATGCCTTACGGCCTGTATCGCAATACACTAATTTCCGTTTCATACTCCTAGCTTCCGAATATATTGAATCTGATAGAACCTAAAAAGGGGTAAACCGGACTAAGGGCCTAAAAGGGGGCTAAATAGGACTTTTTCTTAAAAAAAAACTAGGAGCTAAAGAAGACTTTTGCAGAAAAACACGATTTTTAAATAGATTTTCTAATTAATGCGTAATTTTAAGAATAGACATAATAAAAATAAATTTATACGACACACTGAAATTAACAATGTATATTTGTCACTTGTCACTTGTCTTTGTAACTCGAAAATGTTACGCCTCGCCGTCGCAGGAAATGAAACTTGAGCAGTCTTCAATACTTTGAAATCTGCAAGTATTCCATTATCGTTTCAACTTTCAGATAACAAGTTGCCGACCGATGACAGAGAAGTATAGGAGGGTCTAAGTCAAAAAATTATAATACATTTTTCGGTGTTAATATTAGTGTATTATTAAGACGGCTAAAATCGTTCGTTTAAAGCCAAAAAAGGTCTATTCCACGAAAATAGAAGGCTAAAAAAACATTTTATAAAAGTCTAAAAATCCGGGCCCTACTCATAAAATAACCTAATTCCTTTCGTCTCGGCCTACCAGGCAAAGGTAGATTTCGAAGTCCATATTTTTAAAAATATTTTGGTAATATTTAGAAGATTTACAATTACATTAAGCTATAATAATCTCTATATATATAAAAGGCTTTGTCCTGACTGACTGAATGAATGACTGACTGACTGAATGACAGGAATCAACGTACAGCCTAAACTATAACAGGTAGAGACTTGGAATTTTGATAGTACCTTCGTTTCCTAATGTAGATGCTCACTAAGAAAGGATTTTGAAAAATTCTGATTCTAAATGCCAAAACTGAGTGAAAAACGGGCAGAAAACGTGCATTTTTTGCGTTTGCGAAGCATCAGTTTCAGTAATAAATTTCAATATCAAATCACTTACAGATGGCTTTGGCTATTTTTGTCATCATACCTCATACCTTGGAAATAAAAGCAACGCGATCGCTTGATTTTGTTAGTCCATCCTAGACGATTCATTTGTTTATAGAGTGTCAAGGCCCACAGACATATGACATTTTCAACCAACACGGAAGAAGGATAATCAACCCTAAATATGGTCAAACATTGTTCGATTTGAACGAAACTCACTATACAGGGGTTTTCTGGGCCAAGGAACTCGAATCTGAGGTAGCTTTTACCAGGTGACGCTATCTAATCGTGGTATGCAGTCCACGTGATTTAGGTATTAATAAATATAATAATTTAACTATTATGCTTTTAATTTTTAATTTTTGAAATAATTATCGCGGGCGAAGCCGTTGGCACATGCTAGTACATTAAATATTGGGATATAACTTGGTAGATATCGAGAGAGGTGGCCGAGATGGTAACTCGGACTGGCATTCAGGAGGTCCCAGGTTCAAATCCAGTGGCGTGTCAATAATTAGACATGGGTGTTTTCATGGTTTCCCCAGTCGTAAAGGCAAATGCCGAATTGGATATTTACATACCATGAATCATCCTCACCATTTCATCCTGAATCATATCCATTTAAATTAATATCAGTTGAAATTTTCTCCTTAAAATACACTAACAACAGAAATAATTGACAATCAATAGTTCCATGGTCCACCCTACTACATAGACACAGATATCCCGAACTCCTGATACGACCTTAAAGAAACTGCATAGTGAGTTTCGTTCAAATCATTCAATGTTTTCCCATTTAGGCGTGCATTCATGATCCCCTTCGGTCCACGTATGTAAAAAGGAATCGGATCTCTGCGAGAAACGAATCATGTAGAGCGGGTTAAGAATATCGAACTGATCGACAAAATTGATGTTATATTGCAAAAATGTCTATTTCAGCGATGCTCTTTTTTTCCCGGTTGCCATGGCAATCGAGCAAGGCTATCTTCAATTCACTTAACAATTGAATACTGTCTTATTAATAGGTGGCACTGGATGTACACGGAAACAGGAGATCAAATATTATTAAAATATCGTAAAATAACTTGATAGGCTGTCCACAGTTTAATTACGCTGGATTGTGCGTAGGGATATGTTTTCAGAGAGTGACAACGCGTTCGTGTAGCACCAAAGAGAAGAGAATTGTTATTTAATTAACATGTTGTTATGCAAAGAAGGGAGCGTTTCATGATTTATGCACTGCTTTCTTGTTTTACTTTAAGAGCTTTGAGTAACAAATGAAGGGCATGACGCGCGACACTGTGAAATATTCAGGAGCAGACGTCACGACGCCTAGGTGCTCGGCCACCCTCACTACCTGTATGGCGTCCAACAGTCCGAATTGAACTAAACGCCATGCCGTTGCAGTCTACGGGAGAATGGACCTACCATCCGAAGATACCATCATTGGTAGATGGCTGGATTTGGTTCGTCAATCGGGGATCGAATTCAGGCCTGCAGATCCGTAGTCAGCAAGGTCAACCACTCGACCAGGCCTGTCCAAATTTAGAGGAATGTGGGCAAAATTTATTTATGATAGTTATCTTAAGTGCTATTGTACTTAATTATTGTTTCATTGGTAGATGTTATAAACAAATATAATAAATAAAAATAAATAAGCTTATTGCCATGGACATTATAATTGCGTATACCAAGTTTTATGAAAATCCGATAAAGCGTATTTGAGATATCGCACATAAAGACACACGGAAGGACAAATGGACAGACATTTTCCCTTCCCACACACAATCTCATAAAGTTCTATGATCTATAATAATAAAAGAAGTGTTTGTCTGTCGCGATGCCCAGAGAAATCCACTGAACGCAGAGATCTGGAATTTTAAACGTAGATGGACTGAAGGGTGGGCGAATGTACTTCGACGCCGGATTTTTTATTTTCGCTTTCGTTCGCAAGTTATGAGTGAAAAACTGGCAGACAATACGTTTAAAAATGCTGCAGAAATCATTCTGTTAATGGTTTTCTCGGCGGTCCGTCACGGTTTTATAAATAAAGTGAGATATTGGGTATATTGAATAAATTATTCGTATATTAACTTGTCATGGGGCATTACACTCTCTATCTCTATTCCAGAACTCCAAAGCCTACTTGAATAGTAAAAATAATTTTCATCCTCTTTGGATTTTGTTGTTAGTCTTTTATCTTTTGATCGTATTGTTGTAAGTGTAAAACGCAACCAGAATAAAATATTTTCTTCAAAATCTTAACCAGCAAAATAGTGTGGTATAAATTAATAACTGAAGTCTTATACAAACTATCGCCAGACATATATAGGCTATCTCGTGTGGTAGGCCAATACTTCATGGGATGATTTAAAGCACGGAAAACGAAATATCTGGTAGTGTGTTCAATGAGTATGTCCCGGATTTAAATTAAGAACAGGGGGTCTCTGTGACGTAAGAAGTCAGGAGCGTGCTAAACAAGTTTTACGCCATAATATGGACACTTTTTCCTGCAATCAGGATTTTCTATTCACATATAACTTGCTTAGGGCTTGGTTATCATTCGTAAGTGATGTGATCAAACTACTTACATTTATTTTCGACTTCACGTAAGTCAGATGGAATTCAACTTACCTGCAAAAAAAGAAAAATTAATTAACTAAAAGGATTATCGGTACAACATAATGTTTTGGGATACAATACTATTGCCCATTTTGAATGAGTAATTTTGCCTAAGAAATACATTATAACAATTTCTAAACAAATCTTAGCTCTATCCACAGAATTTAACCTAGCCTATCTTATAAGAATTAAATCTACAAAAATTATATATATATATATATATCTGTAGTCATCAGTTTTACAACAGGTTTGATGCAATTATCCAGTTCTTCCTATCTTGAGCCAGTCTCTTCATGTCTACATATTTTTTACATCCAAAATCGCCAATAATCTGTTTTGCATATTCTAATCGTGGTCTTCCCTTACAATTTTCCCCCTCTATTGTTCCTTCTAATATAGTGTTGACCAAGCCTGGATGCCTCATAATGTGCCCCACTAGTCTGGCCCTTCTTCTAATGAGTGTCGTCCATAGACTTCTTTGCTCCTCTATTCTTTCTAAGACCTCTTCGTTAGATATTCTGTCAGTCCACCTGATTTTCAACATTCGTCTATAGCACCACATCTCAAAAGCTTCTATTTTAAGCCTTTCACTTTTTCCTAAAGTCCACGTCTCACTGCCACATCTCAGTTTGATATATATATATATATATATATATATATATATATATATATATATATATCTATCAAACTGAGATATATATATATATTTTTTTTAAAAGACCAAACTCTTCGGGAAGAACATAATCTGAGAGTATTTGAAAACAGGGTTCTTAGGAAAATATTTGAGCCTGAGAGAGATGAAAATGGGGACTGGAGAAACCTGCATAACGACGAGCTTCATGACCTGTACTCGACACGGGATATAGTAAGGGTAATTAAATCACGGAGGATGAAATGGGCTTGACATGTTGCGCGCATGGAGGAGGAAAGACATCTCAAAAATTTGACAGGGAGATCTGAAGAGAAAATACACTTGGAAGACCTAGACGTAGGTGGGAGGACAATGTTAGGATATATTTAAGGGAAGTTGGATTTGCGAGGGATGGTTGGATGGAGTTAGCACAGAATAGGGTTGAATGGTGGGGTCAGGTAAGCGCGGCAATGAACCTTAGGGTTCAAAGAACCTTAATGAACCTAAAAAAACTCAATTTCTACAAAAAAAGGTCCTTAAATATGGAATCTTTAGGCATTAAGAATATAACATTAAATTTGGCAATTTTTGTGTTTGTAAAACCAAAATGTCACACCAGGTATGTAGTCCCCTAATTTTATTTTTAGGATAATTTATAAAGCTGGCAAAGTTATGCAATACTATGCTATGATCAGCTCGCTGGGGTCAAAAATTGGTTGAGTTACCCTAATGCTAGAATCAAAGACAACCGAAGTGCTAACCTAATGGTTGCGGTTACTATAGATACGGTTGGTAACGTAAACCCAAACAGAGGGCTTTGGAAATATCGACTTGCAGGAATTCCGTCACAAACAGGTAGGCTATGTATCAGGCAGTGAATTGTAGAATTCCTTGTAATAAGCAAATTAAACCACCTGTAAGCTCAAAGTGCTATTGATTCGCAGTCAAAGAAGAGAGTTAAATGAATTTACACTTCACTCAGGTCAATACTGTTCTACCCCCACCAAACTTCTTGCCTGCTCTATATTTTTAAAGTTGAAAGCACACGACGTCTTCAAAATCCTACGTGACTGTATTCGTAAGCAAAGAGGACCACATACATCATCCCTTTATAAATCTTGTTAAGACTTCTAATCTATGAAAGGTTATGTTCAGAACTAAAGACACTCTTGCACAAAAATTTTCCCGTTATTAAGTGCCAGAATGGTACTTAATAAGAAAGTGTGGGGGACGGGAAAATGTCTGTCCGTCTGTCCGTCCGTCCCTTTATCTGTACGCGCGATAACTCAAATACGCTTTACCGGATTTTCATGAAACTTGGTATACGTATTTATAACGTCCATGGAAAGAAGCATACTGTTATTGGACCAAATCGGTTGACCGGAGTAAAGCCCAGTTTATGGTAATATATTAGAAAGAATATATCATAGGTAATCCCACGAGAGTTGATGAGTTTATCGATAGATTCACGACTGCACAGCAGGAGCGAATTTATCTGATGCAACTCGTCAACTCGAGTTGGCTTTATTAAGACTATTCCATGAATGAAAATGTAACGGATTATATAAATAATAATTACTTTCGTGCTTTGTTGTATAAAAACAAAAATTAACAGTTGTGAGACCACGGCATACTGTGAATCAATCATCCATGAATCGATTCGAGCTACCATGGTGTAAATCAGTGCTACCAATAGTCCATATAAGACATAGTTAACTTTATTCAGGTAAGCTAACAGCAGAACAGAATAAAATCACAAGAACTGACTTGCACCGAATCGAAATTGTGTTCTTAATCAATGTACTACATTTCTATTATTTCAATTTCCAAATAAGTTATGTTGTATAAAATAATCTGTTTTCGTGCCGCTTAGTGGCAGCACCTGACTATTAATCACTGCACACTAATACTTGCGTCTCCAGTAACGAGAAGACGATTTTATCACGATAAAATACCATCCTCGCGATTCCTACAAGAATATTGCAATATAAACTGTCGTGATTGGTCTATATCCAAGGAATTGCTAAATGTGATTGGTCTATATCCGAGGAATTGCTAAACGTTATTGGTCAATATCAAACACGCGGCGTATGAGTTGAATAGTCAAACGCAAATCAGTTCCAATGACAACATATTGTTTTATATACGGGTTTGAAAGTTGCAATACAGTTAGCTATGACAAATAACACTATCCACATATTCCTTCACATACGCTTATCTGACCAGACCGTTAAACTGAGCGAGGTGACCGAGATGTTTGAACATACCTTCTTATCGAATAAGTAAATTTAATAAATCATTTATGGTGCTTGGTCTTAAACTGTATAATCGCCTGCCTGCTAGAATTAAACAAATAAATAATGGCATGGGTTTTAGGAAACATGTTAAGATTATTTTAATTGATATCTGCCTATATAACAGTGATGACGTTTTTAGCAATGAGTAATAAATTATGTATGATCTTATTTTGTGTGACGAATCTAATAACCAGGGCCCGGGTTCTGATGACCTAAAACTGTTTGAAAAATGACCTATAAAATGACCTTAAATTTTAAAGAAAATGACTTAATAGTTATAAAGAATGACCTAAAACTCATATTTTATTTATAAAAACTATTATTGTACACACAAAGTTATAGACTAATTTGTACATAATTGAAAGAAAAGAAAGAAAGAAAAAAAAACTGTAAATACAGAAAGGATATTGTAGGTCTAAAAACTCTGTTGTTTGTTCTTGATTCGAGCATTTCAGAAGAAAAGTAAGGAAATAGTATATTGCGATACAAGTGCCGTAACGCACGTTTACGGGTCGAGGAAACAGATTGAAAACCCGAGGCGCAGCCGAGGGTTTTTAAGTTTTCGAGACCCGTAAATGCCTTTACGGCCCGTGTATTGCATGCTATTTTTTGCACGATGATTATTTATATAAATTTAATTATATTAATTGTGATATTACCTGAAAATATTATGTATATACATTCTTGAAAATAGATGTTTATTTCAGAAAGTGATTCGCATGTGTTTGTTGTTATGGGAACCGAATATTTGTCCTGGGGGCCGTGCCCATTAAGGCTTGTATTATGAAGTGTATCGTAATGAATTATGACGTAGCGCTTGGACCGTAAGTAATTAAACCTCATCGTAACCGCCCTTAGCAACAAGACTGTGTGGGAATGTCAACTTACGATCCATGTAAACAACGTTTGTAAGTACCACTTACTAGCTAAGGAGTGCAAAAATGTTTTTAAGTAGATCCTACAAAATCTTGCATTATAGTAGCTTAGTAATTCATTTAAATATTACCCCTATGAAAGAAAAAGCTTGTAAACCCTACCTTATTCAGGATTGCAGTAATCTAGGCCTACTGTCAACATACGGAGATTATCGAAGGTATAAAAGTTAACACACTCAATGTAAATGCATGAAAATGACTATATATGGAAGCAAATGACATGAAAATGACAAAATAATAACGTAAAATTGAAATAAATGCCCTAAAACTGTAAAATTGCATTAAATGACAAAAAATGACCTAATAAAAATGCATTTCTATAATCAAGAGGCCATGATCAGGATTTATCTACAATTGGCAATGTCTATGCAGCATCAATAAAAGGATGACATGTCATTAGAATCCGGGCACTGCTTTTAACCTTGTGTTCTACAAGATTATTTCATAAATAAATAAAAATAATTATTTCGGCTACTGTTATCAATGAGATTAGCTGCATCCCGAAGAGATCAAAATCAGCGGCGAGCACTGTAGTATTATAATCATTTCAATTTTCAATTATTTATTTAGAGAAGCTACAGACAATTTTTACAAATTTTAAACAGTAGGCTTTTTAGATAATATTAAAATGATTTATGATTTATGATTATGATGACGATGATGATGTACAATAATAATAGATGACATATACAACAGGAATTACATAATAATACATAATTAGACATCTGACTTGTGAGTATGTCAAGTCTGCAGTTTTAACCTCAATGATCAATTAGGTACATTGTGTGGTCAGCATAATATTCTTATAATTATAATAATAATAATAATAATAAAACTAATAATAATAACAATAATAATAATAAAAGTAATAATAATAACAATAATAATAATAACATAAATTATTTTATAAAGCAATATATGTGAAGCACGAATGCGACTAATATTTTTGGACTGTGTAGTATTTTGCATCGAGTTTTGAACTCTGACTCGTTGGCTGGGTTTGTCAACATGAGAAAGGCTGTCAATAGCAGGCGGAGGATGCCGTTGCCTGGCCCCGACACAATGCCCGCTTATTCATCCCAGACTTCCTCTCTTTCAGGAAACCTCCATGCATTTCAAGAGATACACTACAATCACAGTTATACAGTTTATACATTAAACTACAGTTCACAAAAGATACATTTTACCTAGATTTTGAAGAAAAAGTACGTATTACTTTTTTACTATTTTGCGTACATTCAATGTACAGTCGGTCAAATAAAAAACGTCGGGACTCGTATGCAGTTAAAATTAAAGTTTTAACGCATTAGTTCACAAGTTTCCTATAAAAAACATAAAATACAGGTCATTTTCGGAACATATGAGGCCATGCGACAGGAGGGAAGAAATGAACGTGGGAAAAATGAAAAACGCGGAAAGCGTAATACACGATATTCAACTTAATGTATTGTCATAATTCATTTTGCTTTGTCATCGCACCACATACAAATGCTAGTTTGAGAGAAAGTGTAGTTAGGGCTGTAATTGACCTGCATTTTTCGGCCTCTGAAGCAGCGAGAAGGTTCCATATTTCTTAGAGGTGGGTACTTCACTATAATGCGACCGGAAGTTTTCACAGGAATCGTGGATTTGGCCGGACATGTATTTCGATGCTAGATTGGTGGCAGAAGTTTCACGTAAGTTATTGATTTTGCACTGCAAGTACCGGTATTATAATATAAAATCTTTAAAAAATGCTCCTTGAATAATTATATTCCTTGCGAATTTATTAATTATTAATATTATAAGAATTTGCAACCAAGAATATGGCGGATGTGAGACATATAGCCACAGCTTTCTATACATGTTCGTTTTGGAACAAAACTGACTAAATAATCAAGAAAATACGTGGAGAGACAAGAGGCAGGTGTCTTCCTGTACATGCGCATATGCTCGTTCGTGATACTTAATCAAATACCGCCCGACATTTTTTATTTGGCCGACTGTATATTGCAATATGGACTGCTTCTTTGAGGCAAATCAAAACACATCACCACCATATTAAACCTGCAAAAAAAGGGCTATTAGGATTATTACGGGATCTAATTTTAGAGCACACTGCAAACCACTATTTGTCCAAGAAAAAATTATGACAGTGGTCAATCTTTATATTTATACAGTATTAATATATACAAAGATGAAGTTGCCTAGTTTGCAATTAAGAAACAACATACATGCATACAATACAAGATTTAATTCTCAAATAAATTTGCCAAACCATAGATTAGTAAAATCGACAAATAGCCACCAAATTGTGGGGATGAAATTACTCAATAAATTACCAGCAAGCTATCAGGAATTAACAATCAATAATTTTAGAAAAAGAGTATTTGAGTGGCTTGTTATGAACCCATATTATTCGTTAGACGAATTTTATAACTGCAACATCTTTATGTAAGTCCTATCTGTATGTCTCAACTGTTTATTGTAAGTTGATTGTAGTTCTGGATACATAATGATGGCATTTTAACGTTTTACTGTTTAATATTGTATTTATATCCCGAATTTTACCATTACCATTGAGCAAGTAAGTATTATTATTATTGTTGTTGTTGTTGTTATTATTGTTATTATTATTATTACTACTACTATTCCCATTTGCAGGTCCTCGTACTAGGTCTGAAAAATTTCCTTTGATTATTCCTAATCATTGAGTTGATTGTTTTCTGTGCAGTCTGCTCCGAAACACCCTAGTAATTTTGTGACGGTTTTGAGTGTGACACTAATTTCGTGACGGTTTTAGCGTTACACAAGTTCCCGATTTTCCCCTACCGCCACTAAAGAAGTTTCACTTCAAAAACGTTTCCCCCTGGACTATTCAACTGAAAGATGCCCCAAAATCCCACCAAGCGTGAGGGCTATCTCTGTTCTCATAATTTTCCCCTGGTGTCTTATTCTATTCATATAAGCAGGAATTGAAATTGAGTCTAGTGCTTGATTTTAATGTTATGAAAGCTATCACAATAAATTAGGTCCAGCTCCTTAAGGATACAGTGTGTTGTCTTTGATTAGAGGGTATAAGGATATATATTACTTCCTCTGCCCGTACCATAGGTACTATAGGTAGAGGAAGTATTGTTTTCGACCCCAAAATTCGAAGTTGAGTTTTTAGCATATATACACGTTTCAAGGCCCCCTGAATCCAAAAATACTATTTTTGGAAACATGTCTGTGTGTCTGTGTGTCTGTCTGTCTGTGAACACTCTAGCTCCGAAACGGAAAATCGTATGAAAACAAAATTTCGTATTTGGGTCAGGTATATTCTGAAGTTGTGAGGATAAGATTGGTGACTATTTTCTTCTATTTTTAAGGGGACTTTACATGAAGAAATCTTCGTTTTTCGCGATTTTCTCGAAAACGGCTCTAACGATTTTCTTTACAATTTGCACATGTGTTCCTTTTACTGAGAGCTAAAACTTTTATTTGAAACTATTTTTCTAAAAAATTCTCTGAGGGTAGTTACAAGCCACCCACTGTTCACCCACTGTTTGTAGAAAGTTTGTCTTGCGTGATGAACAACTGAATACGCGCTCTTTCACGGCCTCTTATTCTATATAACAATGTGAAGTGAGAAAGATGTATTGTTGGCCATGCATAAAGTAAAGAAGTATCTGAGGGGAAATATTCGATAAAAATTATAAATTATTCTTTACGGCGGAAAGTTCAATAAACGTCTGCAGTCACTTTTTTTTTTTAAGTTTGTTATTATAGCCTGCACTTTTAGTTGCATCATTGAAAGAAGAGGTATTTATAGGATAATTAGCGTAAAATGGTGTCTTGCGATTCTGTACATGGATATGTGAATACTGCTAACTTTTATTTGGGCAGAGGAAGTTATGTGACTTTCACATCAGATTTTTTTTTTCTTGGACTTCGTTTTCCCCCTGGACTATTCAACTGAAAGATGCCCCAAAATCCCACCAAGCGTCAGGGCTATCTCTGTTCGCATAATTTTCCCCTGTTGTCTTATTCTATTCATATAAGCAGGAATTGAAATTGAGTCTGGAGTTACCTGCTGAGAAACACAACACAGTTTGCAGTGTGTGAATATGATTTCAACTGCTCACCCCAGCACAATAAAACCACAACGCCTCCCTCCGCATAGCACAAGCGAGCAACGGTTAACCAATCAAACAAGGCTGTGTGGTTACCTGTTTTTTAGCAACAAAACGCTCTGCTGCTGCTCCGTTCACACTCAGCCCTCTGTAATTATGTCTTAATTAAACAAGATGCAGAGGAAACAAAAGACACGCGCCAGCTAAGAAACAACACAAACTGGAAAATTGAAACATTGTGCGGTGGAAATTCTCTCTGTACCTCATTCTGAAATCCTTCATTTTCGCATTGTTCCTTATTTAAAAATTACATTTAAACAAAAGGGGGTATATATATATATATACAGGGTGTTAATGAATAACACCGAAATATTTTACCTGTGTATAGAGGTGACATAGACAAGCAACTTTTATTAGGACATTTTTGCTCTATGACGTAAAATGTGTATGCTACGGGCATTAAAGTCCTTAAAATTTGGTGCTCATAACTCAATAATTGGGCAAAATAGGGTTAAAATTTTCATTAAATTGACTTCATGCCTTCCTAGTGATCGATAAAAACCTGATTCTTAATAATTCATCAACAGCTATACCATAATTTAGAATTTTCATAATCTGCAAAATTTACTGACTAATCACATGATTGCCCGCCACTGCATTATGTTTTTATTCCTAATTCCAGAACTAATAAAAATGTTTCGTTTGTCTTTTTTTCCCCTCAGAGTTGTAAGATATCGATCGTCATTTTTTACAATTTTCCCGACCACTACACAATATTCACTGTTCCTTTGTTTCCCATCATTTCAAGTATTAGAAGACAGTGGCGTGCATATCCTTGGGAGATTTTATGTTATAACAGGAAGAATTGAACCATAGAGCAAAAATATCCTAATAAAAATTGCTCGTCTATGTCCCCTCTATACACAGGTAAAATATTTCGGTGTTATTCATTAACACCCTGTATAAGGATCTCGCTTCGCTCATTGGGGCTCCGCCCCCAAACCCTTGCTGAGGTTCCCGGGAAAGGTTTTTTTAAAAGATCTATGGGAGATAAGAGTGCGTGTATTTATTTTAAACAAAAGGGGGTATATACAGGGTGTTAATGAAAAACACCGAAATATTTTACTTGTATATAGAGGGGACATAGACAAGCAACTTTTATTAGGAGATTTTTGCTCTATGACCTAAAATGTGTATTCTACAGGGCATTAAAGCTATTATAATTCCGAGCTCATAAGTCAATAATTACGCGAAATAGGGTTAAAATGTTTATTAAATTGACTTCATGCCTTCCTATTGATCGATAAAAACCTGATTCTTAATCATTCATCCACAGCTATATCATAATTTAGAGATTTCATAATCTGCAAAATTTACAGACTAATCACATGACTGGCCACCACTGCATTAGTCTTTTTATTATTCACATCTACTGACTCCAGTGTTAACAACGAAGTTCCTTTCTTTTTCATTTTGTTTCTAATGTTAGAAGTCAGTGGCGCCCATGCCCTGGGAGATTTGATACTGTAACAGGGAAAACTGAATCCATAGAGCAAACATCTCCTAATAAAAGTTGCTTGTCTATGTCCCCTCTTTGCACAGGTAAATTATTTCGGTGTTATTCATTAACACCCTGTATATAAGGAACTCGCTTCACTCATTTGGGGCTCTGCCCCCAAACCCCCGCTGAGGTTCTCGGGAAAGGTTTCTTAAAAATCTATGGGAGATAAGAGTACGTGTATTTAGTCTGCTGTATTGGCTATTACCTTTTTGCCATAATAAACCTGAAAAAATAAATGTGGGAAGACTTTGGGATTTTTTCGGAATTTTACCGACGATTGCAAGCTAAAAGGTATCAGTTTGCCAAGTCTAAGTTTAGTCCAAACAATAAACGTCAAAAAACATTGAATAGGAAAAAAAATCGTGTAGTTTTGAAATTTGGCAGAGTTGTCAGAGGGACTGTCCTGAACAACATACTACCTTCGGGGACTTTTAGTATGTTGTTCAGGACACTCCATCCGACAAGTCAGCAATATTTCAAAACTACACGATTTTTTTCTATTTGGTGTTTTTTTACCTTTATTGACTGGACTATATAGGCTAATATTACAGTAGTTTAATACTCTTCTAAATAAATGGTGCAAAAATACGTTGCACAAACTTTCTCGCATATACGTGTTAAAGGCTAGCACAGAAAAAATTAAATTAAAGAGACAATTAAATTTTATTTATTACATTTTCATAAAACTAAGAAGTATCTAGAACGGAAACCATCAGAGTCGATCTTCATGTTTAATGGTTTTACCGTGAATCAATAATAATAATAATAATAATAATAATAATAATAATAATAATAATAATAATAATAATAATAATAATAATAATAATAATAATGAATGACAGTAAAACTGCATATTATTAGTACTACTAGTATTACTACGGGAAAATTAAAATATAAGTCGCACCTTGGGATAAATCGGCCCCACCCAACCCACCCACCAATACAAGGACAGTTGGTCACTCTGCTTCGCTCAGAAACAAAATACATCACACAGTAAATGCAAATGTGAATATCGAATGGACGGAGCTTAAGGGGCGACTTATATTTGAATTTCGCTATACTGAAACTAAAACTAAACTCCGTGGCACTACATTCCTTGAGGGATTTGGTCTACCAACCGACCGGTGTGTCATCTACCACAGGCAGATGGCAGGGTTGGGTCATGTGGTCAGCATGCCGACCCCCACGACCGTTAATGGTGGTTTCCATGACCGGAGCCGCTACTTCTCTATCAAGTAGCTCCTCAATTTGAATGACGAGGAAGTGTACCCCTACCAGACCCCTCAACCTCAGAAAAATCCAAGGATGTACCGGGGATCGAACCCGGACCGACGGATCTGACGCTAACCACAAGACCACGCCGGCGGTCCTACTGCTGTTACTACTTAGGTTATATTGCAAGCTTTAACTGCATTGTAGGTCATGTAATGTGTTTAGTATGTTTGCGTGAACTATTAGTCTATTGTAACAACTCATTCGCGTCATCTGTTTCTATTGTTTAGTGATGTCTTCGTATGTGGCATTCAGTTTAAACGATTATAATATCCAGTGACGTAGCGGCGATGAGTTATGGAAAATAAGCAAGTCCTACAAACCCGGCGTTTGCTTTTGCGAACGAGGAAACCATGAAAAACCCAAGTCAATTTGGGCGGCCACGAGGTTTGATTTGAACTCAGGACCTCTTCCCTGTTAGCCCATAGGCCTACCACATCGCTGTAATTGGTTTAGTGTGTTCAATGCGACTGAGCTAAACTGATTGCATTTCACAACAATAAGTACATTAGGCCTATAGTTTTCTTGTTGCTAGTGGCAACAAAATGCCATTCATATTTTAATTGATATGTATGTTCTGAAATTCGCATTTAAGCTGTACTTATTTCGTTTTTATCTTGATATCTATTAATTGTATAAAGAAATGTTTTAAACAAAAAATGTTCATTTTAATTTTCTCTACAACTTTACTGTGGTAGGGTTTCATGTATCACTTACTGTAATGGATATAATCTAGAAAAACTGAAAATGGATACGAATAAAGTACCCCTTAAGTCATTTTTGCAGAAATACAGATATAGCCATTTTATTACTCATAGATAAGAGTTTCCAATTTTAAATTTTTATTAAAATCGTTAGAGCCATTTTTTCAAAAATCAAAAATTTTCAAAAAGTTTTCATGAAAAGTCCCCTTAATATTTCAGTTGTAAAGTTAAATTTCTGGGCGGTTCGACAAAATTTCGAAAAAGTCCTTATTTCAAAAAATGAAGTAAATACAACGAGCCGTTTACCCGCTGTGCTTGTCCACGGACAGACGGACAGACGGACAGACGGACAGACGGACAGACGGACAGACAGACAGACGGACAGACGGACAGACGGACAGACGGACAGACGTCATTCCAAAAATATTTTTTTCGGTTTCTAGGCTTCATGAAACGTGCTCTCCCGGTGTTAACTCAACTTCGATTTTTTGTCACGATCACAATACTTTCTCTATACTCCGTATAAGCGAGAAAGTAAAAATACCCTCTCTAAAACAGCTAGTTGTCGGACTGGTAACATGCTGAAAAATTGAATTTTAGCAACCTAGGCCGCTAAAATTGCACAAAACCGCATACAAACTGCATTCAAACTGCATTATTCAAAATTATTATTATTATTATTATTATTATTATTGAAGTAAAAATTCTTTAGTAGCGGTAGAGGGTAAATCTGGAAAATCAGTCAAACTAAAACCGTCACAAAATCAGTCACAATCAGTCACGAAATCAGTCACACTCTTACTTGTTTCGGTGCGGACTGCACAGAAAACAATCAACTCAATGATTAGGAGTAATCAAAGGAAATTTTTCAGACCTTACTTCCTCAATGGCAATAGACAATTCCCAAGCAATCTAAAGGTATATTATCTATTTTTTAGTACACGCTCTCTAAAACAGCTGCTTATCGGACTGGTAACACGCCGAAAAGCTGCACTTTAAAGGACAAGTCCGCTAAAATTGCATAAAAGTGCATTCAAACTGCATTCAAAATGCAGTTTTATCGGCCTTATCCTTTAAAGTCGTCATGGCAATCTATAAACAAAACCCAGATGGCATTGACCATTCACACCAACTTTAACATGGATTTACGCATATAGGCCTAATTGGTCATAAAACTACAAATATAAGCCAACACGTTTCTTTATGATAATCAGAAACTTTACCAGGATTTTTCGTAAAACACGGTAGCCCAGTTCTTCACATGACAACAAATATAAGCCAACAACTTTTCACATTTTGGTTCACTTGAAAAACATTCCTTACCATGGACGAACAGCATATAAATGCCGTAATATATCCCTTCCCATAGCCTATTTCTGCCGTGAAGTTGCTGGTAGCAGCTCCAATTCAATGTTTCTGGCTTGGATTGAAATTTCCTCGGTATTATCATTTATATTTTCACAAGTTTTTCATAAATACTAGTTGGTATGCAATATTGTTTACAAACAAGGGACTCATATTATGCATCTTTACTACCACATTTGTTATTGGTACGTACGGTCATTGTTGTTTTACGATCTAGATGATAATGACAAAATAACCTAATTATAATTAATTATACGGTATTTTTTGTTTTATTTCATATAATTTATAGAACTTTTACTAAAAAATATTGTATGCACCACGTACGCAAAAACTTTAGCGGACTCATCCAGTATTTCAGCCTCGGCTTTCGCCTCGGCCGCTATACTAGATTCGTCCGCTAAAGCGTTATTTTGCGTACTTGATACATAAATAGCTATTATGGAACCCGGAGGTTCATTACCGCGCAAATCCAAAATTAAAAAATACAAATTTCCAAAATTTAAAAAAACAAAATTAAAAATTATAACATCCAAAAATCCAAAATTTAATAAATAATTAAATAAAAAATTTAAAAATCAAAATTTTTAAAAATAAAAAAATAAACAATTCAAAGATCGAAAATTTAAAAAATCCAAAAGTAAAAATTCAAAGATCCAAAATTAAAAAGTCCAAAATCCAAAATAAAAAAAGTCCAAAAACCCAATATTAAAAAGTCCAATAATGCAAAATTAAAAAAATCCAATAATCAAAAATTGAAAAAATAAATAAATAAAATAAAGTTTTACTTCTGTCGCGTGGCGTTCCACGCACTCTTCTTTATTATTATTATTAATACACGCATCCGAGTACTCTCTGCCATGACAGCAGCCAGTTAGAACTATAACCTGTTGTTAATAAACTCAACAAATACGTCAATTCGAGTTAATCACTAAAGATCATACCATATTTCGCTGTGATTCTGACTGGAGTTTGTGGACTCCTTGATAATCCTTATTTATTTGATGGCCGTCGGAGCGAAGAGAGATGAGCTAACATCTGTTAACATCCAAGAGCGGGCTGATAATGCAAACAAGGCTTATTGGTCTCTCCTATTTGCTTTTCAGTTTCTGTAAATATTGCCCAAGCGTTTGTTGCGTCAGGGGGCAATCACATTTCCCAGGCGGATTGTTGATTGAGACAATACGACCGTCCGTCTTTCTGACTGTCGGACGAATCCCTTAAATTACGGCATTTGAAACTCAATGTCCAGTCAATAATGACTTTCTGCTACAAGTAATTTGGAGGAAGCTTAATTTTTTAAGTGAAACTTCTTTAGCCGCGGTAGGAGTAAATCGAGAACTAACCCAAATTTGCGTTATGGACAAAATCTTCACGAAATTAGTGGGGCTGTGACGGAACGGACTGCACAGAAAACAATCAACGCAATGATCGGAATCGGAATCGAATTGAGAATATCTGCAACGTACTTTTGATATGGTACGTGGCGCCTTCCTCTTTTATGCCCACTACTATTAGTAGGCAATGGGTACCTAGGCAGAGCCCCATAATTTTGAGTATGATTTGGGGGTGGTGTCATAGCTGTAAGGTAGGGGTGGTTAGCATGTTCCATTCTATTGTTGTTGCCGAGAAGACAGTCTATTGTAATTTTGTATCTCCAATTTCTTGCCCTAAAATTTTATCTTACGCGGTCAGAGGGACCTTTTATTTAATAATTTTGAAATTTGGGGAGGTGTTATTATGCGGGTTGCTATATAAAGACGAAGAAAAGAAAGAAGAAAAAATTGTAATAATGACAGAAAAGATATGACAATAATAATACAATATAACACATAATAATACACAGACAAAGATTACTCCCCCTGAACCTCCCTCCCATTCTTTTCTACCCTGAGCTGTCGGACTTTAGACATGAATTCCTCCACCCCTTCGGAGAATTTTGTGTCACTCAACAGCTCGAATATCCCCATGTGACCTCTTCCAGAGACAACAAAAGAGTCCGGCCTAAGCATCTCAGTGACTTCACATTCAGAGAGAATATGCTGTGCTCTATCATCCTTGTCACATAGTGGGCATATTCTGTCTTCTTCTGCATTGACGCGTTTCAGCAATTTCCAGGCTCCTAGACGAAACCAGGCTAAACCCTTGCTTGGATATGTTCCCTCTATACACAGGTAAAATAGTTCGGTGTTATTCATTAACACCCTGCATATTCGTTCTGATATTTCCCGCAATCTAGCTCGAGAAATAATAAGATGAAACACTATCGTGGCATTCCTATAAATAAATCTGTGTGCTTGGGTTTCGCTGTCCGCCGGTTTCAGAGTGAATCTAATAGTGAACGCTAGAGAGCACCTGTAACAAAACCCAATGCGGTGGCGGCCATATTGTGAGATAACGGCAGGGTGAATAATTAAATGGCGATGGGAAGATTGTTGGTTCATGCATTCAGATTAAAAGCAATGGCATAACTATCCAGTAGGCACGGCCGGACACGTGGATCTCATCAATCTTGTGCCGGGGCAGCTACGTGCTGCTACGTGCTGCCACGTTCCCTCATTCACACAGAATGAATGACCCAATCCAACCTGTCCCGGAACACAACTAACCTGCGAACGCGCTTTGCAGGTTTAATTCCTTCTTCTACAGTTTGTGGTGTTTTAATCGGCTATTCCACTCATACGCCGCGTGTTTGATATTGGCCAATAACGTTTAGCAATCCCTCGGATATAGACCAATCACGATCGAGTATCTTATAAAATGTTTGGTATTAATATGAGGATGTGATTTTATCTGATAAAATATTAGATCGTTATTGGACACGTAAGGCATGAAATTGCGATGATCAATACATCACAAGCTGCCATTCAGCAGAAAGAAAACACATTTTTTCCAACATAACTTGTTTTTAAACATAGGCCTAGTTGGACTAACGGTGGGAAAATGCACCTCGAAGTCGGATTTTTAATTTTCGTTTTCATTCGCGAGTTATGAGTGAAAAACGGGCAGAAAACTGCATTTTATTTATTTATTTATTTTGCGTTTTCGAAGCATCAGTTCTCAGTAATGCATTTCAGTTGTCAAATCAATTGTAGGTGGCTTTGCTTATTTTTGTCATACCTTGGAAATAAAAGCATTGCGATCGCTTGAATTTTGTAAGCCCAGCCTGGTCGATTCATTTGTTTATAATGTCAAGGCTAGCAGACATCTGAAATTTTCAACATAGGCAGAAGAGGGATGATGAATATAGGCCTAAATATGGTCAAACGTTGTTCGATATTGGACGAAACTCACTATACAGGGGTTTTCTGGGCCAAGGAACTTGAATATGAGGTCGGTTTTACCAGGCGACGCTTTCTAATCGTGGTATGTAGTCCACGTGATTTAGGTGTTAATAGCCTAATATAATGATTGAACTATTATGCTCTTAATTCTAATTTTTGAAATAATTATCGCGGGCGATGCTGCGAGCACCTGCTAGCATTGTATATAACAAGAAGGACCTTTATTACTGTGTAACGGGTGGATGGCTACTGGGGGGTCAAATTAAATAAATATGGGGGATATCATGAGGAATTTACTGCAATGGAAACAACCGTCACACACTAAAATACTCTAAAGTGCTCAGTCCCAAAACCTAAAGTTTAAGAAGTTACTCGATAATAAATTACATACTGCTACAATGCAGCTGAATTAATTATACATTAGAAAAACTAATTGGAAACTGCCTATGGTCCACTACCAGGGGAGAACGCAGATCGAAACATCCCCTCAAACAGGAGGACAAAGGAGGGAGGATAAACAACCAGCAAACAAAATATAACAATATCGGATAACTAGAACAAGACGTTTATTTAAATTTCAGATAAGAAGACAAACTATCAGTACATTCAAAATATGAGCAGCTATATGATTTCAAAGAATCATTTATCAAAGTGATATGTTTTATTTTAATATTTTTACACAGAATAGAAAACTGGATTCATGATCTGTTTCCAAGAAATCAAAACCTATTACGCGTAACTCACAATAAATTACTATGGAAGTATCTGACTTTCATATTTTCAAAAACAACTTACATAATTCATCTGAGCAAAATGACTAACTCAAAGCCCAAAAAACTGGATTACGACTACCATCACGTTATATGAAATATCTTGAATCTATAAGTGAAATGCCACTACGTTATTTATCACTCTAGAAATTTCACCAATCTCAAAATATGCATTGAATAAAATATCTAAACTGGACTATAGACAATACAAAATTACTATACAGAAATCCAAAATTCGTTAACTTAATTTAATTGCCAAAGAAATCAAACTATAGCATAATATATTTTACTGAACTGAAAAACTATCATTTATTCTAGAATTCTGATCCCAGCTAATATTTCACATAACTATAATTTAGGCCTAAACTGACTGAAATAATATAAAACGATAATTCCAAAAATACTCAGATGTCTACGGAGATAAAACCGAGCAATATAGAACTATAGAAAATTTAAATACTCAAACATGACACCACAGAAAATGTAATTACAATAGAAATCGGCAGAAAACCAAGATCCCGAATACGGAACATCAGCCCCAAACTTACAATTCAGAATTCACAGATATCCAAAGCGAAGATAACTTCTAGATTGTCTTAAATCAAAGAAATCAGCGCACCGCCGATAATATCCGTAGAATTCCTTCAAATAAGAAAAAGGAAAACGCACGTACTCAGAATACTTGCTGCACCGACTGTACTAAACACGCGAAACTTAATGTCACGAGAGATAATATGAAGCAACAAAGATATACGCACTACTACAGTATTAGACAACCAGAACTTGAAATACTATAAACATGACTTTATGCATAAAATTACATTATATAGTTAACTGGGACTTACGGTAGCATAACCCTGACTGAAACTATAATACATCTGAGTAATATATATACATAACATACGGTAACATAATCCAGACTGAAACCATAATACATCTAAGTAATATATGAAATTACGAAAACCGCTATAATTTTAATAACATTTCTTTATTCATTCTCAATAACATAGACTACCATTACTTTTTCATATTTCACTATTGATTTAATGCACCGTAATTTACGTGATAGGCTAAACAAAATTTCTTATGAAAATACGGAACTACAACATATTAAATTCAGAATACTTTACAGTTAATTTCTCTGAGACTAGAATAAATCGGGGTAGGAAGAGAATGCAATACTATCAAAATTACGTAACCTATTATGATCAGAAATATGAAGCAACTAGAATGGAGGAAGGCCTAAAATTTGCACAACAGTACACAAGGTGAATGACACAGACCTTGAACTATATAAATGCCGCTCGCTATACAACAGTACATGGTATATGTATAAGTTTTATAGAAATGTAAAAATGACGTTCCTATCTTGGAAACAGAGTATGAAACATTTACATAATAATCATCTATTAAAGAACATTAAATATAATGAAGTGAGCCAAGGATGTAATATTAAACCGCGATCTCTTGTATGAATTGCCGCGCCAGAAATAGAGATTTAAATATTAAATAACGAAGGTGAAGCCTTGCAAAAACTATAAAATCATCATAGTTAGCTTTAATTTTAATTATGTGGATACATGTAACTTACCCAGAATTCCCATGTCTGCCTAAAGCAGACAAATCTTTATTTGTTACATCTTGAAGAAAGGTCGCCAACACACTGAATTCTCTGAGCTAGAGCAGCGCAGAAGAAAAGAGAAGGGGAAGAAAACTACTGCGCATGAGCGGACTAGAATGTTCTAAGCTTCGCAATAGTTTACGAAAGCAACTTAACGCCCTCTACATTACAACTGTCCAGATAAATTTAAGCTTCGGCTAGATTCTTTTTTTAAACATTTGAGGGAATAAGGTTGCTTATTACGTATCCATATTTGTAAATTATCCCTCATCGGAAAAATGAAATATGTAGGCTATGAATTATGGCAAGGTTAAAGATTAGGGAGAATATATTTTCCTGACTAAAGTAGGCCTACTCGCTTGGCTCAAAAATAGAATATTTTGTTTGCTTCTACCGAACGATCAAAATCTGTGCAGTTATTCAACCCCACCCTATAAAAACTGTGATAGCAAACTTTATTTGCGCCCGTACCACCACTTTAAAATTGTATATTACGCCTGACCCAGGAGGACATTTTTTATTCCTAGGATTCATTCCATTAATAACGATGGAGATATATTTTTTTGCATCTGTGTAGGATGATAGGAGGAGGGAGTCGAGATTTATACAGATGTGACATAACCCGGTATTAACTGTTCACAATAATAGAGTGTAACCATTTTTAATACAATGCACGTAAGATTAGTAAGCCGGTAGAGGATCAACACTGGAAAAGAATAACAATAGAGACTGTGATTTTAATTTTGATTAACAATTACACTGTAGGTTTCCCTTTTGTGTGTTCGTACTACAGGATGAGCAGAAAATTCTAGATCTAAGTTATTTTTTAAAAACGAGGAAATTCCCAGGACATCAGATTCGTTATGTACGGAGGTTTTTTATTTTTTTTATTTTTAAGAGTGAGGTTTCGAATGCGCGTCCAGATAGATCAGTTCCTCACTGGTGGAAAACAAATGTGGAGCACTCTCACACACTTCTTTCATAGAGTGGCATGAAATGAATAGAGCTTCCATTATAGTACCTTGTGACAAAGTTGTTATTAAACGACTAAAAAACGGTAAAGGGTTAAAAACGGTATTAAGGTATGTCAGGTTTAAAACAATTGGCAACAGACAACTAATAGATTTTATACAGGGTGTTTGAAAAAAACTTTTACAAACTTCGGCCATGGGTTCCTTACACCAAAAGAAGGAAAAACGTTCATATGAACATAGGTCCCATAATCCTTTGTTTTCTCGTTAGGAACTGTTCAACATATTGGTACACTCATAACACGTCAACACACAAATCTCTTAACAAATGCTCGAAATGCCCTCCTCTTGCTTCTAGAAATGCATGCACTCGTCGAATCATGTATTGTCGCATCCCGGATGAAGAAACTTTTCATCGACATGTCATGGAAGCCTGCGAAACCATTCGACACCATCCAGGAGTATTTGAAAGGGTGCGACTTTGCATGATTCGACGAGTGCATGCATGTCTAGAAGCAAGAGGAGGACATTTCGAGCATTATATGAGTCCATTACATCAAAATTATTACTATGGTTTCGTGAAAAGTTGGAACCAGCCGAAACTGCGTAGTGCCGTAACTCGTAATCGCCAGTACATCTTGCGCTTGCGCTTGCGCTTTCAAGTAAAAAACAATTGCCGCCCACAACAGTATGGTATTCCGACATGGAATATTCTCATTTTGATGGATGTTGAAATGGCGGCGACACTGATGCAATCTTGTTTACACGTAAATTTCATAACTAAGTTTCGCAATTGTTTTTTACCTGAATGCGCAAGCGCGAGATGTACTGGCTACAACGAGTTACGACACTACGCAGTTTCGGCTGATTCCAACTTTTCACGAAACCATAGTAATAATTTTGATGTAATGGACTTATTTAGCTTTGTGGATTGAAGTAGTAACACAATTTTCAAAAAGTAATTGATGTAGGTATAGTATATTGCGATACAAGTGCCGTAAGGCGTGCATACGGATCGAGGAAATAGTTTGAAAAAACGAGGCCGAATTTTTTTAGTTTTCCGAGCTCCGTTATGCGCTTACGGCACGAGTATTGCATGCTGTTTTTTGCACGATGATTATTTATATCAATTTAATTATATTAATTGTGATATTACCTGAAAATATTATGTATATACATTCTTGAAGATTGATGTTTATTTCAGAAAGTGATCCGCATTTGTTGTTGGTTATGGGAACCGAATATTTGTCCTGGGGGCCTTGTCCATAAGGCTTGTATTATGAGGTGTGGCGTAGTATTCATAACAGCACAGAAACTCTTACCGCACCGCATGCTTTTGCCCTGGCTGAGTGGTAGAGAAGGCCTTATGGCCTTAACTCCGCCAGGTTAAATAAATAAATAAAATAAAAATAAATAAATAATTAAAAAAATAGCAACAAGATTGCGTGTGGGAATGTCAACTTACGATCCACGGCAACAATATTCGTAAGTACCACTAATTAGTTAAGTCGTGCAAAAAAATACTTTGAGATGTATTGTAATTCTAAAATAAAATAATGTATGCAAACGATACAGTTTTGTCGTAATTTCAATTTAAAAACCGTCAGGTTTCTTTGTCTGACCCTGTATAATAGACGAATTCTAGTGAGGCTAGTCTCGGCTAAACAGTATGGAGTGGCTGCTATTTTCTGAATCGCTAAAATCCAGCATGCACATTACCCCTCGGTCAGCAATAACACTGTTTCCAATTACACTAACTACAAGTCAATATTGTAATTGCGAGTGCACTGTAAACAGCGACTCCTGCTCAGTGCTAGAGTGGACCAAGGCGACTTCATATACCTCAGTTACGAGGCACGTCCAGAAAGTAAGTTTCCCTGGGACCGTTTACAGAAACAAAACACAATTTCACGAAAATATTTATTGCAATAGATACAGCAAGTGTTCAGCTATTTTTCAAAATATTCGCCACCTGAATTGAGATATTTGCCATACCATGTGACCAACTTTTTTGTTGCAAGACTTAACTAATTAGTGGAACTTACGAATGTTGTTGCCGTGGATCGTAAGTTGACATTCTCGTATGCAATCTTGTTGCTATGTGCGGTAAGAGTTTCCGTGCGGTTATGAATTTAATTACGCCACAGCATAATACAAGCCTTATGGACAAGGCCCCCCAGGACAAATATTCGGTTCGCATAACAACAAACACATGCGAATCACTTTCTGAAATAAACACCTATCTTCAAGAATGTATATACATAATATTTTCAGGTAATATCTCAATTAATATAAATAAAATGATATAAATAATCATCGTGCAAAAAACAGCATGCAATACTCGTGCCGTAAGCGCATAACGGATCTCGGAAAATTGAAAAAGCTCGGCGCAAGCGCCTCGTTTTTTCAAACTCTTTCCTCGATCCGTATGCATCGCTTACGGCACTTGTAAGCCACTGAGTGACAACCATCTCTGCCTCTTTCATTCTCTGTACCCTCTTTCAGGGCCGACTACTTACGAAAAGAAAAACTTTTAGCCGACAAAAACGACAGTTTGTCAGGAAAACAACTGACTCTGACCGACATGTTCTGTACTAGTTTTTTAAAAGAAAATTTAATTAACTATCCAATTAATGCAATTATCCAATTAATCCGGATAGTTGGAGTCAGGGCCGTGGAAAGAAAGCAAGGGCCCCAGGGAAAAATTATCCCGGGCCCCCGTCAAATATTAAATTCACTACCCAACTCGCCCGTTATAATGTATGCAACAAAAAGATTGTGTAATGATATTACGTAATTATTAAGTGCCAGAATGGTACCAGACAATCTCATAAAGTACCGTCTGACTGCCTGTCCGTCCGTGTGTCTGTAAGCGCGATAACTCAAATACGCTATATCGGATTTTCATAAAACTTGGTATACCATTTATAACGCCCATGGAACGAAGCCTATTGTTTTTGGACCAAATCGGTTAACGGAAGCCGGGCACGAAACGAAAAAATACATTAAAATGTTCGGGTTTAGTTTCCCACTCTACTGGATTTCGGCACGCGATGTTCGGCGTTGGTATGCGGTCTCTGGCTTGCAGACCAACACTCCCATTGGCTCCCAACGACCTTGCATGTCATTGGTCTGTTCCATACGGTCCTGCAACCTCTACATAAAGCTAAATAATGCAAAACACTAACCACATTAGTTAAGTGCGCGAGCGGAGGCGGCAGCCGAAGCGAAGCGCCCTTGCATTTTAGAATAATGTACGATACACTGTTTGTCGGTTTCGAAAATTGTGGCATATTACATCTTCCGGAGGGTTGTCTGACCATTTTCACGTTGGCAGCTGATTCCAGCACCACGTGACCCATCGGCTTCTTCCCAGCATGCACTTGCGCTGTTTCTAGCAGCTGATTCTGTATTATTGTGATTCCAATCTGAGCGCCATTTTAGGTTAGTTTTTTGTGAACTTCTTACCGATTTTACCCATATTTAAAATATTCTTAGAAACAAAATGTGCCCTTATATGGATTCTAAAACTTCTGGAGAATAATATTACATGAAATTTTGCCGTTTTACGTGAGTAAAAAACAAAGTTAACGAATCCAGTAGAATGGGAAACTAACCCCAAATGTTCTATTTAGGAACAAATTTATCTGTAGCCTATGTACCAGTTTAATAATTTCAAAATCATGATTCTAAATGCCGAACGTTAGTGAGGCCTACTGTTGAGTCCAAAGAATTTCTGCTTCTACTTTTCAAAAATAGCAATTTTTCTACAAGAACAACTGATTAATTCCGTGTCACCGTTATACGACAGAACAAAATACTGATAAAATAATCGCATAAAACATAACTTATGCCCGGTTTCTACAAACTAGTGAATTACCTATGGGTAAATGCACGTTTTCTGCCCGTTTTTCACTCATAACTCGCGAAGGAAAGCTAAAATTGAAATTTCGGCTTCGAGGTGCACTTTCCGACCCTTTAGTCCATCTATGTTTAAAATTTCAGATCTCTGCGTTCAGTAGATTTCGCTGGGCATCACGGACAGACAGACAGACAGACAGACAGACGGAGGAAGACAGACACTTCCTTTTATTAATATAGATAGATAGACTAGCAGATCCTCGTGGCTTCGCCCTCGATAATTAATTGGAATATAAAAAAATTAAGAGCAAAATAATTAAAACATTAATTTTATTGACACTTGCACGCGAATCATTCATAAACTAAACGATTAATAATTATAATGAAACGGCTAAAAATCCGGCTTTCCACGATTAGAAAGCGGCTCTAATGTATTTGTTTGACAGTATAAACAAAGAAAACGATCGATAATTCCATGCGATATATTGAAGAAATCGCGGTGCTTTTGTTTCCAAGTAAAAAAAAAAAAAAAAGAAAAGCCACCTCCAATTGATTCGAAATTGAAATGTATTGTCGAAAACTGATGCTTCGATACCTAAAAAAAAAAAATTATTATTGGTCCTTTGAGAGGTTAAATTTTATCCAGCCATCCATGAAAGGATAAATTAACCCGAAGATTTACCCTTGGAAAGATCTAGCCCGAGTTTGTAGGAACATTTTTTCTGTCATTTTCATATTTACCAAGAGGACATTTATCTAGAAACTCGCCACAAGTGTATGTGATTGCTATCTTTAAATTATTTGTGTTTGTGTGGTGTTATTTTTGTGTAAATTCTGTGCATTGGATAATTTACCCATAGGTAATTCGCGAGTTTATAGAAACCGGCCATTAATCTGTTTATTGACTTAGAACCAACTTTAATTTAGAATAAATTTAGAAAGTAAAAAATAAAACCTGGTCGGCCGGGCCCCTTTTTAGAGTTCGGGCCCCCTCCCTCTCGTCGGGCCTGGTTGGAGTTATACTGCAACCCCTAATATTGGCCTATCTTGTTAAATCACTAATAGTGCTGTGAACAATAGACGATGGACGTGAAACATTCACATAACTTCCTCTACCCTTGATATATTCACACGACTGTATTACAGTAGCGCCATTCAGTTATTTCAGCCTTATTCCGATCAGCAATATTCGCGAATTAAGATTTAAATCCTGAGTTTCTGAATGATATGAGTTGTTTATAATTCCCCTTTAGAAAATGTATTTGGGTACAAGGCATTAACTACGAGCGTAATCATTGTGTTAACTGTTTTCTTTGCAGTCCGGCACTTATTTATAACTTGAGTAGGATATGGAGCCTCGTGCATTTAAGGGTTACGATCACATTCTATTAGGCTATCTCTATATATATAAAAGGCTTTTGTCCTGACTGACTGAATGAATGACTGACTGACTGATTGACAGGAATCAACGTACAGCCTAAACTATAACAGGTAGAGACTTGGAATTTTGACAGTGCCTTCGTTTCCTAATGTAGATGCTCACTAAGAAAGGATTTTGAAAAATTCTGATTCTAAATGCCAAAAATGAGTGAAAAACGGGCAGAAAACGTGCATTTTTTGCGTTTCCGAAGCGTAATATATTTCAATGTCAAATCAATTACAGCTGGCTTTGGCTATTTTTGTCAAACCTTGGAAATGGAACTTTCGCGATCGCTTGAATGTTGTAGCTCACGCTGGTCGATTCATTTGTTTTTAATGTCAAGGCACGCATACATATGAAATTTTCAACCAAATCCCGAAGAGGATTCTTCTTCTTCTTCTTCTTCTTCTTATTATTATTATTATTATTATTAATATTATTATTATTATTATTATTATAAGTGGGATAATCAACATAGGCCTAAATATGGTCAAACGTTGTTCGATTTGGACGAAACTCACTGTACAGGGGTTTTCTGGGCCAAGGACCTCGAATCTGAGGAGCTTTTACCAGACGATACTATCTAATCGTGGTATGTAGTCCACGTGATTAAGGAGTTAATAAATATAATGATATAACTATTATGCTCTTGATTTTTAATTTTTGAAATAATTATCGCGGGCGAAGCCGCGGGCACATGCTAGTCACCTCAATAAAATGCTATTCATTATGCCTCAACTGAAACGGATAATCACTATCTCTATCTCTCTATATATATATATATATATATATATATAAAAGGCTTTGTCCTGACTGACTGACTGACTGACATGAATCCACGTAGAGCCTAAATTATAACAGGTAGAGACTTGGAATTTTGAAAGTACCTTCGTTTCATAATGTAGGTGCTCACTAAGAAAGGATTTTGAAAAATTTTGATTTTCAATGCCAAAAATTAAATGTTTTTGAAAATACTTAATCCCTTCTTACACAGAATTACCAAATCCAAATCACAGTTCACATCACAACAGTATGTTGGCAGTCTTCACATAAGGATTTGGAAATAAATGAAACGAGACTTGACAAATTAGAGAACAATCAATATAATCCGTGTTATAAATAAATATTAAAGAATGAAATCCACGAAAATAATGCAGCTACATAACTTTCTCTACCCTGGACATAGAGAAAACAATACGAGGTATGGTAATATGTATATTATATCGCAGGTTTTTGGAGAGAGAAGTATGAAAGTGATATTACCTTACTTTAAATTTTCTGTTTAATTTCATCCCCAAAACGGTTTTATGGTAACATGAGAGTGAGAAATAAAATATTCTGCAAAGACAATACAATTTTATGTTACCGGAATTTATGTTTCTTCTTATTTGAACCCCTAGCAGGCTTGCTGTGTACAAGCGACGGGATGCAAAATTCTACATCCTCTATGAGCCATAAAAATCCATAACAAGCGTTTTCTGAGGGAATAGTTTGAGTGTGATAAGTCGTTCTTCCTATTTCAAATTCTAAATACCTATATAATGACCTATAATTTAAAAATCGAAAGTCCTGCATAAGATAATTTCAAAATTACAAAATAAAAATAAAAAATAAAAAACCCGGGCAACGCCGGCCCTTTTAAGCTACTTAAGCTATATTAAAATACTAGCATGTGCCCGCGGCTTCGCCCGCAATAATTATTTCAAAAATTAAAAATTAAGAGCATAATAGTAAAATCATTATATTTATTAACACCTAAATCACGTGGACTACATACCACGATTAGATAGCATCGTCTGGTAAAAGCGACCTCAGATTCGAGTTTCTTGGCCCAGAAAACCTCTGTATAGTGAGATTCGTCCAAATAAAACAACGTTTGACGTGGTTTGACCATATTTAGGGCTTACCACATTCAAGCGATCGCGAAAGTTTTATTTTCAAGGTATGACAAAAATAGCCAAAGCCAACTGTAATTGATTTGACATTGAAATGTATAACTGAAAACTTATGTTTTGAAAACGTACAAAAAGCACGTTTTTTGCCCGTTTTTCACTCTTAACTCACAAACGAAAAGTAAAATTAAAATTCCGGCTTGGAGGTGCATTTTCCGACCCTTCAGCCCACCTATGTTTAAAATTGCATCTCTGCGTTCAGTAGATTTTGCTGGACATCGAGGACAATTCCTTTTATTAATACAGATAATATGAATTATAATGATACCTTCTCTAATTTGTCAAACATCCATTTCATTTAATCCAAACCCACCTGATACAACTGGCAACAATATGTTCTGTGAATTTGTTTGGACAATTCTGTGTAAAAAGGGGTTAAGTATTTTCAAAAACATTTAATTTTTGGCAGTTAAAATCATAATTTTTCAAAATCCTTTCTTAGTGAGCACCTACATTATGAAACGAAGGTACTGTCAAAATTCCAAGTCTCTACCTGTTATAGTTTAGGCTGTACGTTGATTCCTGTCAGTCAATCAGTCATTCATTCAGTCAGTCAGGACAAAGCCTTTTAGGCCTATATATATAGAGATCACAGTTAGCTAGGTAGGAATAAAAGTTGAAAATCTAAGAATATGGGTCCTAGTTATAAGATTCCTGTTATTTCACTTTTGCTGTAAAGCGAGCACTTTTCATTTGTTGAGAATACTGGCCACATAAATGTGTTTTACAGCAGCAAACATTTCTCGTGGGCCGATAGGGATAGGGGAGGAAGGGAGAAAGAGGACGTACTGTAGTGATTGATTCCATGGGACACACTATTACTACTGGAATTATAGTTTACACTGCACTATAAAGTAATTTTTATTCCACTTAATCCCCGGATTCACGTATACTGTACTCGGCGTTGTTGCCAGATCGCCTATCACAGCGCTGCCAATTTGTAATCAGAGTGGCACTGCATGATGAAACGCCTCTGGAATTTCACTGCCAGCAATCCGAGATTAGGCTTCCTGTAACCATGGATACCGGTATTATGAGCTTTCTGTTCAACTGAAGAGAGCTTAATGCTTGTGCCGTTTATGTGATCATGGCGATGACAATAATAATAATAATAATAATAATAATAATAATAATAATAATAATAATACTGTACATCCATTGTCCGCAGTATACTAAACATTTCTGTATAAATTTAACGGTGTCATCTTGCTAAAAGCCGATGACATCGTTTTAATACCTGTAAAAGCAGTGGAATTAATAAATAGTAATAATAATAATAATACTGTAATAATAATAATAATAATAACAACAATAATAATAATAGGCCTAATAATAATACTTACTTAATGGCAATAGACAATTCCTCAGCAAGCTAAAGGAATATTGTCTATTTCGTGGAACCCGAAGGTTCATTGCCACGTTTATCTAAGCCCGCCATTCTGTGCAAACTCTATTCAACCATCCCTCGCGAATCCTACTTCCCTTAAATAGGCCTATGTCCTAATATTGTCCTCCCACATACGTCTAGGTCTTCCAGGTGATCTTTTCCCTTCGAGTCTCCCCGTCAATACTTTAGAGATGTCTTTCCTCCCCATGCGCGCAACATGTCCAGCCCATTTCATCCTCCGTGATTTAATTACCCTTACTATGTCCGGTGAAGAGTACAGGTCATGAAGCTCGTCGTTATGCAGTTTTCTCCAGTCCCCATTTTCACCTCCCTTAGGCCCAAATATTTATAATATAATAATAATGATGGTAATAATAATAATAATAATAATAATAATAATAATAATAATAATAATAATAATAATAATTTTATTTAATTATAGACAGAGAACAATGTTAAAATCTATCTGTGCCTTAAGCTCTATTTTTTCTCCGTTCGTCGTTGTCAATCCAATCCATATCTTGTAACCTACTGTAGTTCTTTTTTTTTTCTCTCTCTCTCTATTTCTGCATCCATGGGTTTCGAGGCCTGCCTCTGGTACTGTTTCCATCTGGACACCATTCCCACATCCTTCTAGGTACCTTTCTTCCTCCATTCTTCTAACAAATCCACACCAATTTAATTTACTATATCTTACTAAATCCAAAATACAATTCTTGGCATTAATTTTTTCTGTTAGAAATTATTTGTTATAATTTTGAACGTCTTGCTGACCGCCGAAAGAAACCATTTTTATTATAAATTTTGATTAAATTTCCATGTTTTAGCTCCATTTGTAACAGTAGTTTTCACTTTTGAGTCGTATATTTGTATTTTTACTTCTCTATTTATATTTGTATATCTTAAAATACAGAGAAATTATCAGGGCCCGGATACTGATGACCTAAAATTGTTTGAAAAATGACCTATAAAATGACCTTAAATTTTAAATAAAATGACTTAATAGTTATAAAGAATGACCTAAAAATGATATTTATTTTTAAAAATTATTATTGTACACACAATGATATAGATTAATTTGTATATAATTGAAAGAAAAAAAAACTGTAAATGCAGAAAGGGTGTTGTAGGTCTAAAAACTCTATTCTTTGTTCTTGATTCGAGCATTTCAGAAGAAAAGTAAGGAAAATATTTTTAAGTAGATCCTACAAAAATGTTGCATTATAGTAACTTAGTAACTTATTTTAATATTACCCGTATGAAAAAAAAGCTTCTAAACCCTACCTTATTCAGGATTGCAGTAATCTTCTGTCAGCATACGGAGATTATCGAAGGTATAAAAGTTAATATACTCAATGTAAATGCATGAAAATTACTATATATGGAAGCAAATGACATGAAAATGACAAAATATTGACGTAAAATTGAAATAAATGCCCTAAAAATGTATAATTGCATAAAATGACAAAAATGACCTAATAAAAATGCACTTCTATAATCAAGAGGCCATAATCAGGATTTATCTACAAGTTGGCAATGTCTATGCAGCATCAATAAAAAGATGACATGTCATTAAAACCCGGGCACTGGAGATTATTTTTGCGATGTGCCGAGAACGCACGGTTCGGCGGCTGGAGCCCAAGAGAAAATGCTTCGCAAAGTGTCTTGCCATAGTAAAAACTATAATTAATGAATATGTCACGAAAGCTAGGCATCCGTACAGATCAGACTTCTGTTCTGCAATTCTCTGAGTTTGACCTGTAGATATGAATTTTTTGTTATGTAGTCCACCGCATGTTTGTGTGGACCAGAATGCGATGCAAGCTTCCTGTGAATCAATAACGGCGAAATAGTTAAAAATAAATTACATTCATTATGCAGGACGTCGCAAAATTCATGGCGTGCAGTGTTGTGTGGTTAATTGACTACAACCCCCTTCCACTTTAGACTCTGTCCACCCCCCCACCCCGCGCTTCATAAACAATACTAATTTTAAAGTTATATATTTGTGCACTCTCTATATAATAAAAAAACACGTCAGTCATCCCAAGTGTTAATATATTGTTTGCCAATGCTTTTGTTTGTATTGTATCATTTCAATTACAACAGAAATTATTGAATATTTTCCAGTGAAAAATTGAAAATGCAGTTTCATTTGGAAATAATGAAATGTTCGAAGCCCATCTTGTAAATTGAGAGGTATTTTATATTATTTATATTTATGAAATTCAGTTAAAAATGAAAAAATTTGCTTTTATTACTGTACATTAAATGTATAATAATACGGTGAAAAATTGTTTACGCAAGCACGGAGGAAAAAATCAAGATTCCCACAGGATTTTTTTTTTATTGGCATGGCTATTTTGGTGATAATTTAGCTAATGTATCATTGACCTACGCGGCATAATAATATGTAATACTAGCGTGTGCCCGCGGCTTCGCACGCAATAATTATTTCAAAAATTAAAAATTAAAAGCATAATAGTTAAATCATTATAGTTATTAACACCTAAATCACGTGAATTACATACCACGATTAGATAGCGTCGACTGGTAAAAGCGACCTCAGATTCGAGGTCCTTGGCCCAGAAAACCCCTCTATAGTGAGTTTCGTCCAAATCGAACAACGTTTGACCATATTGAGGCCTTTATTGATTATCCCTTTTATAATAATAATAATAATAATAATAATAATAATAATAATAATAATCCTCTTCGGTGTAGGTTGAAAATTTCATATGTCTGCGTGCCTTGACATTATAAACAAATGAATCGACCAGCGTGAGCTACAACATTCAAGCGATCGCGATAGTTTTATGTCCAAGGAATGACAAAAATAGCCAAAGTAATTGATTTGACATTGAATGGTATTACTGAAAACGATGCTTCGAAAACTAAAAAAATACACGTTTTTTGCCCGTTTTTCACTCATAATTCACGAACAAAAGGACAAATTAAAAAGGTAATATGCACCTTCCCGGGAATGCACTCAACAACTTCCCAAAGTTTCATGGCGATCGGATGAATGGTGTAGTAATGCATAAAGGACACACACACACACATACATTCATTTTTATATATATATAGATAATAAATTCAGGTAAACTTATATAACAAATTGCCAGAATGCTTTTGTTTAATCAGTGATAATCGCAATTATGATATGCAGAAAATAAGTTATAAGTTTCGATTTCCGAGATAAGGTCCAGATCGATTCATACAGAAGAACAAAGGTCTAAAGTTTGATAAGCATACGTGAAGGAATCTGTGGGTGGTGTTATTTGTCAAAGCTGACTGTATTGCAACTTCCAAAGGCGTATACAAACAATGTAAAACAACATGGTGTTTTAATAGTTTTAGAATATTACATTGATGGTGTCTACTACTTTGTACAAGTTTAATGACAGATAAATAAATATTATTATTACTATTCTTATTATTATTATTATTATTATTATTATTATTATTATTATTATTATTATTACTATTATTATGATATATTGAGAGAATATATGAGAGCTGATTTGCATTTGATACATTCTTTCTAATATATTACCATAAAATAGACACTAAATTGGGCATTACTCCGGTACTAATAAACCGATTCTGTCCAATATCAATAAGCTTCTTGCCATGGACTTTATAAATGCGTATACCAAGTTTCATGAAAATTCGATAAAGCGTATTTGAGTTATGGCGCGTACAGGCACATGGACAGACGGACGGACAGACATTTTCCGTTCCACCATGCAATCTCAAAAAGTACCATTCTGGCACTTTCCCGAACTCGCAACTGGTCGTTAATTCATCGATAAATTCTGGACCTCTGGTTATATTACCTATGATTGATTAACACTGGTAGCAGTTTCGCCGAGTTCATAGACTACATTGGCTTCATCCGTTCTCGGTGTGTTGTCAATTTCTATTTATCTTTATCAACTAGAGTTATTATGTAGGCAAGAAAAGTTCTAGCCTTATTTATCATAGGTAATCCCACGAGAGGTTACGAGTTTATCGATAGATTCGCGACTGCGCAGCAGGAGCGAATTTATCTTATGAAACTCGTAACCTCGAGTTGGATTTATTAAGACTATTTCACGAATAAAATGTAATAGATTACATGAATAATAATTACTTTCTTCTTGTTAGTTTAAAATGAAATCATTAATACTGTCAGTTGTCAGATCACGGCATACTAAATAAATGAACAGTCTCCATAATGGATTACTAATCAATGCTACCAACGTATATTGACAAAATACCGTAGTGAACCACTACCAACGTATATTGATAAAATGCCGTAGTTAACCTAAAAATCAAGATACGAAATAAAGACACATTTTAATTCAAGAACGTAATTTTAATATATGAGCAATCTGTTGCATTTCAGTTTCTTTAGTCAATTTGTATTTACGTTCCTCACAAAACTATTGGAACTGGATCTATATGCATTTTCTATTTCTTTCGGTATTTTGTGGCCTAGCTTCCTTTATAATAATGTCAATTTCGTCAACAGATGCATTACCAAACTTGAGGCTGCCATTTCTGTTTTCAATTTAGAGCCGACAATGGATGACGTAATTTAGTATCACTGCATACCGATACTGTTACAGTTCAGTAACGAACAGCGTGTTTTACCCGATAAAATGCTATCCTCGCGATTCCTACAAGAATATTGTAAGATAAACGGCCGTGATTGGTCTATATCCGAGGATTTGCTAAACGTTATTGGTCAATATCAAACACGCGGCATATGAGTGGAATAGTCAATATAAAATATCCTCACAAACAAAAAAGATGGTGTCAGGGTTTTATATGCTGAAACTATGAGACTCGGAAGGGGTTTAAAGGGTGGTCGGCTATAACGGCTAATTGAAGATTGTCAGCTTCGCGTCAGCAAAGTTTTGAACTTCGGTCAAAATCATAAAACATGGAAGCATTAAAGAATATAAATCGCTTATATCACGTAGAACATTAAAAAAAACTTTTAACTACGGCGTAATGTGCCTCTCCTGCTGAATTTCTTTTTTATTGTCTTTACCTTACAACATCCAATAAAGGGAAGAAACATTTACAGCTACGATTTCTAAAACGAACTTTTTTTTTCCACTTAAGATCTAGAATATAAAATAGTATAGCACAACGATTCCCAATCTATGGTTCTTATCTAGCTATCTATGTTCTGCGTAGATATATAGGCTACACCATAAGAAATATCTTTTTATGTTCCACGTTATACATCTTATAAATTGTATCATTTGTTCATCCCAAAAGCAAACACTGACTCCCATAATAATTCTCCTCTTTATAATGTGCTCAGTCTATACAATTTTTTTTTGACATTTTTATTTATTTAAATTACCTTTACAAACCTATGTACAAATACAAATACAAATACAAAAATACACAAATAAACAAAAAACATTTACAAATTTCAAAATTAAAGTACAGAAAAGAAAAAGAAAGATAAGAACCAAATATGTATTTAGAAATACACCCGAATGAGCAGACTGCTCGTGCTCGGGTGTAGATTCAGAACATCAGAGTGGAGGAAGAGAAGAAACAAAAAAACAAAATGAGAAAGAATGACACACTTATAAAAAAGGTGAAAAATGTAAAACAGAGCTAGAAAAAGAAAAGACAAATTTATAAAAAGGAGACAAAAAAAAATTAAACACAAATACATACAATAAATAATAATAAAAATAAATGACTTAAAGCTAATACAATTACAAAAAATGTTTTACATACTTATTAAATTTAACATTGGGGTAAACTGCGAGATCGGGGTATCTACTGATCATAGAGTTATAGAAGCGGGGACCAAAATTAATGCTATGGTTTAATCCTGCTGATGTGAGACATTTGGGTTCTGATAGAAGTAGATTATTATTTCTTCTAGTGCTGTATGCATATTCACCGGATGTGTATTTTGCACGATGTTTGTGAAAATATTTTAATAAAGAAAATTTGTAGAGTTGGTCAAACTTAAAAACATTAAATTCCGAAAATATTAGATTAGTTGGGTAATCAATCTGTTTTCTTAGACAAATTTTTATTATTCTTTTTTGTAAAAGGCAAAGTGGTTCAAGAGTAGTTTTCGCTAATCCTCCCCAGGCGAGAAATTGCACAAAATAGACAATAAGTTGTAGATATATTTAATACTAACAATAAGCGGTTTAAACGTATCTGTTATCAAAATTTGAAAACTTTAAAATCGTAATAATTAAAAAGTGAAAATTAAAATATGCCCCATTTATACATAGTGTTAATGAATAACGAAATATTTTGCCTTTCTATAGAGGGGACATAGAGAAGCAACTTTTATTAGGAGATTTTTCCTCTATGACTTCAAATATCTATGCTACAGGACATTAAAGTCATTATAATTTGGTGCTCATAAGACAATAATGAAGCGAAATAGGGTTAAAATGTTCATTAAATTGACTTCATGCCTTCTTAGTGATCGATAAAAACCTGATTCTTAATCATTCATCAACAGCTATATCATAATTTAGTGTTTCCAAAATCTGCAATATTTACATACTAATCACATGGCTGACCGCCACGGCATTAGGTTTTTTTATTCATAACTCCAGTGCTAACAAACGAAGTTCCTTTGTTTTACATTTTATTCAAATCTTAGAAGTCAGTGGCGGCCATGCTCTGGGAGATTTTATGCTGCAACATGAAAAATTGAATCCATAGAGCAAATATAGGCCTATATATATACACTATATCTTCCTCTAAAACAATCATATTATTTATGTTGATCTATTCCCTTCATTGTGTAATTATCATACTATACGCGTTTCTTGTTTTCTCTGTTGTTTGTTTGTTCAGTTGCATGAATTTAAATATTTTTAGAATTACATTAAATATCTAATATTAGTGTATTTATACTGGTGTAATTAGTGTAAGAAAACATTAAAATTGTGCAGTGAGCCTGTTTTATTCAACACTAGCATGTGCCCGCGGCTTCGCCCGCGATAATTATTTTAAAAATTAAAAATTAAGAGCATTATATTTATGAACACCTAAATCACGTGGACTACATACCACGATTAGATAGCGTCGCCTGGTAAAAGCGACCTCAGATTCGAGGTCCTTGGCCAGAAAACCCCTGTATAGTGAGTTTCGTTCAAATCGAACGTTTGACCATATTTAGGCCTATACTGATTGTCCCTCTTCGGTGTAGGTTGAAAATTTCATATGTCTGCGTGCCTTGACAATATAAACAAATGAATCGACCAGCGAGAGATGACAACATTCAAGCGATCGGGATGGTTTTATGTCCAAGGTATGACAAAAATAGCCAAAGCCTACTGTAAATGATTTGACATTGAAATGTATTACTCAAAACCGATGCTTCGAAAACGCAAAAAATGCACGTTTTTTTGCCCGTTTTTCACTCATTACTCACGAACGAAAGCGAAAATTAAAATTCCGGCTTCGAGGTGCATTTTTCGACCCTTCAGTCTACCTATGTTTAAAATTTCAGTTCTCTGCGTTGAGTAGATTTCGCTGGGCATCGCAGACAGACAGACACTTCCTTTTATTAATATAGATATCAAACATTAGCTTCTTCCAGAAGACTCTAATTTATCCTACAAAACAGAATCCACAACTAACCCCTAATCCTGGTCAGTGCAAATACATAGCATGTTCTTTACCACGTGTTGTGAGGCCAAATCATAAGTGAGGAATTCCTCAGGGGACTGGAAAACGCGGTGACCTTAATGCTGTTGTAATTGCTGCTCCCAGAAATGTGCTTTGTGTTTCGCAAACAATCGGGGATGTGGCTCCCTTCTGTCTGCTACAATCGGCTTTAATCGTAAGAGAGGAGATTGCGAGAAACCCTTTTCATAGGAATGTCTACCGACTCTCACTTAGGGGAGGATTCTACTTCTTATAAGCCTACATAAGTCTTCAAACTTCCTAGGTTTTGAGTCCTAGCCGAATTGTCACACTATGGCATTCTCGCCTGGGGAGGATTAGCGAAAACTACTCTTGAACCACTTTGCCGTTTACAAAAAAGAATAATAAAAATCTGTCTAAGAAAACACATTGATTACCCAACTAGTCTAATATTTTCGGAATTTAATGTTTTTAAGTTTGACCAAATCTACAAATTTTATTTATTAAAATATTATCACAAACATCGTGCAAAATACACATCCGGTGATCATGCATACAGCACTAGAAGAAATAATAATCTACTTCTATCAGAACCCAAATGGCTCACATCAGCAGGATTAAACCATAGCATTAATTTTGGTCCCCGCTTCTATAACTCTATGATCAGTAGATACCCCGATCTCGCAGTTTACCTCAATTTTAAATTTAATAAGTATGTAAAACATTTTTTGTAATTTTATTAGCTTTAAGTCATTTATTTTTATTATTATTTTATTGTATGTATTTCTGTTTAATAATTTTGTCTTCTTTTTATAAGTTTGTCTTTTCTTTTTCTAGCTCTGTTTAACATATTTCACCTTTTTTTATAAGTGTGTCATTCTTTCTCACTTTGTTTTTTGTTTCTCCTCTTTCTCCACTCTGATGTTCCGAATCTACACCCGAGCACGAGCAGTTTGCTCATTCGGGAGTATTTCTAAATAAATATTTGGTTCTTTTCTTTCTTTTTCTTTTCTTAAAAAGTATTGTACTTTAATTTTGAAATTTGTAAATGTTTTCTTGTTTATTTGTGTATTTTTGTATTTGTATTTGTACATAAGTTTGTAAATGTAATTTAAATAAATAAATAAATAAATAAAAAATAAGAACATGAAGATTGTAGAATTTTCAGTCCTACGCACCTATTTTCTTTGCCCTAGTATTGCTCCAGATAAATAAGTTAGCCTATATCAGCGTTTCTCAACCTATGGTCCGCGGACAACTGGTGGTCAGCGAAGATGGTGCAGATAGTCCGCAGACATAATTAAAAAATATAAAACAAGTGGAAAGTAAAGAAGTAAAATTTTTTCACATATTTCGTTATAATGACCTATAATTAATACCCCAAATATTAAGAATACAGGCCTTCTTTTAAAAATGGGATGTAAAATTAGGGGTCCGTAAAATATTTTAGTCATTTTAGAGGCCCTCGAGTTCAAAAAGGTTGAGAAACGCAGAGTTATATGATAAAATCAGGTAAACTGATGTAACAAAGTGCCCAGAAAGCTTTTGTTTAATCAGTGATAATTTCAATTATGATATGCAGAAAATAAGTTATTTTTGCTTCGAATTCCGAGTTAAGCTCCAGATCGATTCATTAAGCATGGCTTATGGAAGAACAAAGGTTTGAAGTTTGATAAGCATATGTGAAGGAATATATGGGTAATGTTATTTGCCAAAGCTAACTGTATTGAAACTTCCAAAGCCGTATATGAACACTGTAAAACAATATGTTGTCAAGAGAACTGATTTGCATTTGATAAATTCTTTCTAATATGTTACCATAAAATAGGCACTAAATTGGGCTAAATTTAGTGTCTACTGTTATCATAAAATAGACATAGAAATAATTTATCAAATGCAAATCAGTTATCATGACAACATATTCTTTTACAACGTTCATATACGGCTTTGGAACTTTCACTACAGTTAGCTTTGACAAGTAGCATTACCTACATATTTCTTCGCATACGCTTCTCACACTAAACCGTTAAACCGAGCGAGGTGGCCGCGATGGTAATGTCTTGGACTAGCATTCTGGAGGTCTATGGTTCAAATCCCGTAGCCGGCTATTTGTATTTAAATGTGAGTGTGCGATTGTCAAGATATCACAAATCTGTATAGTTCTGCAGATGCTGGACGACTTTAATCTGATATAAAAAAAAAAAAAAAAAAAAAAAGACCTTTATTCTTCCTTAAGCCAAGCTTAATGAATCGATCTGGAGCTTAACTCGGAAATCGATTACAAAAATAACTTATTTTCTGCATATCATAATATTGCAATTATCACTGATTAAACAAATGCATTCTGGCACTTTGTTATATCAGTTTACCTGATTTTATTTGAAATACGAAACGCAAATTTATAATTTCACTCGTCAACCTAAAAATAAAGATTGATTTGTCTATTTCTATTTTATGATCTAGGACTAAATGCAGGCCACATTTTTATAATACGACTGTACGACGTATAGTGCAGTTATTCATTGCATGGCCAGTCGGCTTCAAAGGTTTCGGTGTTTCTTTATGTTAATTGATCTGACAAAATCGGTCTTGGGCTTCCGCTTTCCAAAACAGAAGCAACGTTGCAATATTCTCTCATTGTTATCACTGACCTCAGTTCTTCCTTCGCTTTATTCAATTCACACGTGTTATTGTTTACTGTAACTTGATCTTGCAACCGCGCATTTCACTCCACGCGGAGTAGCTGTCAAAATCGCCACAGGACATTCTTAGATGTTGATTGGCTGGGGTAACTAGCTGATTGGTGCGGTAAAAACAAAGAACATGGGTTGGGCTGTCGGCGAACTTTTCCTCCTACCAAAAGGAAGCCGCCTGGCCATGCAATGAATAACTGGACTATACCAATTCTGTATGAGTATGACATATACTGTAGTCCACAAGTGGATTACATTACAAAAATTCAATACTCAATATACACTCGTGTTATATCAAGAGTATAATCTAAATCACTATAATTATACATAAAACGTTCCGATACGCTACAATAAACTGATTTACCATTTACAACGACATAAAAGATTAAACAATCATAAAATCCATTTTCAACAGGAAATCAATTAATTAACTTAAAAGGAAATCCCATTATAAGTTGATAGCGTTTGATTATTATAGGCCTAGGCAATTAATTTATCGAAAAGCGATGCAGAATAAAAGAGAGAGCTCTCATAACATCACAATATAATGCGTATAGGCATTTAATAGTATATTACGATACAAGTGCCGTAAGGCACGTTTACGGGTCGAGGAAACAGATTGAAAACCCAAGGCGCAGACGAGGGTTTTTAAGTTTTCGAGACCCGTAAATGCCTTTACGGCCCGTGTGTTGCATGCTATTTTTTGCACGATGATTATTTATATCAATTTAATTATATTAATTGTGATATTACCTGAAAATATTATGTAAATACATTCTTGAAAATAGGTGTTTATTTCAGAAAGTGATTCGCATGTGTTGGTTGTTATGGGAACCGAATATTTGTCCTGGGGGCCTTGTTCATAAAGGCATGTATTATGAAGTGTATCGTAATGAATTATGACGTAGCGCAAGGACCGTAAGTAATTTAACTTCATCGCAACGGCCATAGCAACAAGACTGTGTGAGAATGTCAACTTACGATCCATGTAAACAACTTTCGTAAGTAACACTTACTAGCTAAGGAGTGCAAAAAAAACATAAAAGTAATTGTGAAAAAAACACTGTGCTTAAAGTTTATTCAAATTGTTATGAATAGGGCCCGGATTATTATATATATCCTGAAATAGTTTATTAAGGGGGGACATACAGCTTTCGGTGGAAATTCATAGGTGAGAAATAGGTGAATTTCATTATTTCTTTCCTCAGCAAAGAATCTACTCTTATACAATTCAACGGCCCTAAATGGCGTGCTCACTCGCTCGCCCACATCGTGAAACATCGGGTATACTCGGCGATGTTCGTCTCTCGCAGTTTAAACTTTCACGAAGAGTACAAAATTAGGAAAACCGTTTCTTTATTATATAAGGCCTAAGTGAAATGAACACAATGAACAAATATTCTAATTTCATTTTTACTTACAATTTTCATAGCTCTGAACCACAAACATTTTTATTATTAGTCTGCCAGTGTACATTTTATAAAAATCCTGGAGTCAATTAATAATGGCGTGCGAAGCCGCGGGCAGTATCGCGGACAATAAAAATCCAAACAAAATAACTCCATCCCTTAAAAAATTACATAATCTCTGAAAATTACACTGAATTTATAAAATAAAATTCACATCATATTCATCTGTCTACAAACATTAAGAAACAATACGTATTATCAGTGTTAATAGGTCGCTTTGGAACTTCATAATCGAATCTGAGATCGTTTAATTCATATCGTGGAATGTACTCTAAAGCAGGAATTTTAGCTATTTCAGAAATTATTAATGGCTTAGTTTATGAATGATTTGCGTGCAAGTGTTAATAAATATAATGCTTTAATAATTATTATACTATTCATTTTTAATTTTTCAATTAATTATCATGGGCGAAGCCGCAGCACCTGCCAGTTTCTCTACAATCTTGCAATCTGACATTCTCTTTATTGACTACTTCTACAATTGCATACTTTCAAAATTTATCAAACTATTACAGTTACGGGTGATTATCGTTTCAAAATGGCAGCCACGTTTCATGAATTGAAATGCCGTTTCGTGAGGTGTAGGAAAAGATGGAAATCACTGGGAGTGAGGTCGGGGCTATAGGGTTGATTTTTAAACATCTCCCAGTGGAACTTCTACAGGAGTCTTGCTAGAAGGTGTTTAAACATCCACCCTGCAGCCCGGACTTCGCTTCAAATTATTTCCATCATTTCCTACACCTAAAGAAATGACAGGGAATGAAAAAGAGGCGAAGGTGGTTGTCACACAGTGGTTCAAATACCAGGCGGCTGACTTCTACGACACAGGTGTTGAAAAGTTGGTTCCACGGTATGACAAATATTTAAAATTCCGGTGGCGAATATGTTGAAAAATAGCTGAACACTTGCTGTGTCTGTTGCAATAAATATTTCCTTGAAGTTGTGTTTTTTTTCCTGTAAATGACCTCAGGGAATCTTACTTTATGGACGCGCATCGTATTAAACTGAAATTTCTGTTCTAGTTTTAGTTAAGTATACCAAATTTAAATTCATTACACAAATAATAATTGTGGAGTGCCCATGGAAAACGATATAAGTGCCAGAAAAATATAGCCTATTGTTTGTTTTTTCGTGGAAATTGGTGTAGGCCTATGTGCCATTGCCAACAACCCAGTAAAGGATATAAAAAGCTTTCATTAGGTGCCATCTAATGAACGATTTTTATATCTTTTACTGGGTTGTTGACAATGGTGAAAACACCAATTTCCACGAGAAAACAACCAACAATTTTTCTGGCACTTATATCGTTTTCCAGGACACTCCACAATTTAGAAAACCAGGGTTGGAATGCTTAAAACAAAACGTTTAAAACAAGTGTTTAAAACATGTTTAAAACAAGTGCTTATTTTTGTTTAAGTTTGTTTAAAACGTTTTAAACAATCTGTTTTAAACATGTTTTTTTTAGCATATGTTTAAATCCTTTTTTAATTGCGTCAGTGACACCTTGTTAGTGTTGTAAACAGAAAAAAAAACTAGGGCCAGAATACAAGAAAATCATGTGAGGTGGTGTCTTTTGTATCCTTTTCCTCCAGACTTCTCTATCTTCTGTCGCCAGCTTCCAGTTTCTGATTTTGAGTAATTGATTTGAATTTTTTCTGACTGCATCCTACCATTATTTTGTGGTCTTCCTTTTTAAAGAAAGAGATTATTAATATGAAATATTGAATGTGTCAATTTGGCAACACTGTAGTAGGATATTCCTTGTAAGTTTGATAATGTAAGGCGGCTAAGACCACGTAAAGAATGGTGAAAGTCAATCATCAGTTGAGCAGTAAAGGCAGTAATTAATCAGTAGTTTGTATTATTTTTTATTAATCATGAACTATTAAATCATAAACAAATACTACTGGTACAAAATGTATTTTCAAATACTATTAAGTCTACGACTCGTAAATCTTGAAGATCTTAGCACAGGGTGTCATTGAATTGACAAAATGTAAATTTTCTGCATAACTAAATTTAACACCCAATTAAAAAGTGTTATAAACATAGGCTAAAAATGTTTAAAACAAATTGTTTAAAATGTTTTAAACATTTCAACTGTATATAAATACACACATATATATGTATATAATAATATATATGGTTGATTTAAACAAAATGAACAATTTAAACTTTTTTAAACAAACAACTCTGTTGTAAACATAAAAAACGTTAAAAAAACACGTTTAAAACAACCAACATTGTTGTTCACGTATAAAAAGTTTTAAACAAAAAAAAAACATGTTTTAAACAAAAAACAACTTTTTTTTGTTCTTTTAAAAAGAAAACATGTTTTTTATCAACCCTGTAGAAAACCACTCTCAATTTTTCAAATACTATTATGCATAGAAACAAGTTTATTCGAATTTTTACATAGATTTTATTTCAATCAGTTTTATAAATACTTCACTTAGATTCTGTGTTAAAATAGGCAGGGATACTATCGAATAACTGTTTCATCAATATTTAAGAATCGCAAATTACTCGCATAGTAATCGATTCTAACATACGACGGGTATCGAAACAAAAGCTCTAGAGAGAACAGGAGATAGTATTAATGGCGATGAAACAAAGTAGAGAGATGCCATTGAACGCAGATGCGACGGCAGAAGAGACTCTTGAGTTCCATGGCAGCAGCTGACTCGATCATAGCCACCTCTGTTGATACAGAAGCGCTTTTGTGCTTCACTTGTATAGCCCAAGGCGCCATTCCAGGCCGTCCAACCAAGTGGAAATTACATTTTATTGCTTCCGATGTTTGTTGCGAGATAATCAAAATACGGGAGGCCATGGTCTGCGTTTGTCACACAAACCGGGCGGCATTTGTTTTCCAGATATGTCATCTGCAAACTTGACAGTAGGAATTTCCCCAACTGTCCTGATTAAAATAGCCTACATTCATACATTCTCGGAATATTTACCTATGAAAATAAATTCTTTCACTGAAAATGGGAATTTCATGCATGAATTAACAAAAAAAAACACAGGAAAGTTTTCCTTTCATTTACTTTATCTGCCCATACGAAGCCTAATACACAGAGTAGAAACAATATGACTGTTTTGATTCAAGATAACATTAATAAAATTAAGACCACCTGCGTCTAGTGGTTAGCGTTCTCCCTAGTCCATATGGATCCGCAGGCCCGGGTTCGATACCCAGTACCTCCTCGGATTATTCTGAGGCATCAATTGAGGAGGAGATAGCTTATCGTCCGCCGGTTTCAATGGAGTAGGGGCAGAAGAGAATGCATATATTGTACTATTCATTCCAAACTATGAGGTTCATAATAGCCCGTAACTATTGAACTATATACATCCCACACTATTTCATTACTCTGACTATGAATCACTTTACTACCACCAAGATTTTCGCTAGAATAACTACATTCGCCTTCCATTGGATCTTATTAACGTATCACACTTCACTATTGAATACTGTGAGGCTAACTAAGATGTTTTTACACGGTCCGTACAGTATGGACTGGCAGGAACATCACGTGCTATGAAGGTCAGGCAGGTCTAGATTACGTCATCTTACCCTACTGCGCGTTTGTTTGGCTCAGGTCTTACCGATCGAGTTATAGGCTACTTGATAAATAAGTAGGGATCATTTTCATAAGTACTAATACTTCTGAGTGATTCTTTTTTCTATCTATTTGTAAATATCATCATATGAACAACATAATCTAGAATCTTTGGATATAAAAAAAAATCATCACTTGTTAATTCTTTTTCAAATTTTTACAACAGAAATATTTAAAAAAGACTATTAAAGTTACATCAATGATTCTAGACAGTGTTGTTCACTAATATCAAATATACTTGCATGCAAAATTTCACTGCAATATGTTAATAAATATTTAGATTATGAGGGAAACGGCACTTCAGTGCACAAAATTTGGCTGCCATTTTGTAATGATAATTACCCATTAACTGTAATCTTCTTTCTTCTTCTTCTTTCTTTCTCGTAGTTTAACCTCTCCCTTTTAGGATTTAAGCGACCCAAGCCGCCCGGGCCTTACAGGGCCGCGACCTGTCGGGAGAGGGATTATCTTTGGATCATATACATACTTTTTTGACCAGACAAGGACATGGAGGGCCTCCCCGGATGAGTGATCAGCCCAATGCCGGGGCCACCTCCGAGACAACACGAACACATAGGACGAGACACACCATTCACACACGCACTCACTCCAAACAAGGCGAGGATGGGATGAAGATGATAATGACGGCCAGATGATATCTGGGGACCACAAGGGCCTAAAGTTACCCGACATTTGTCTCAAAGGTGAGGAAAAACCCCAGAAAAAACCCCACCTAGGTAACTTGTCCCGACCAGGAATCGAACCCGGGCCCGCTGCGTGAGAGGATTGAACGCATCCCCTGAGCCACAGCGGTGGACATTAACTGTAATAGTTAAATTAATTCTGAAAATAGTATGCAATTGTAGAACAAGTCAATAAAGAGCATGCCAGATTGCAAGGCTACAGAACAATTCATTGCTGAGAAAAAAAAAATGAACTTCACCTATTTTTCAGTATCGAAAGCTGTATGTCCTCCTTAATTCTCTGTACTTTCCTTGTAGTGAATTCCTTCTTTACATAACACCGCCCTATTCCACATATTAGCAACTTTCTCCCTCTTTTCCCATCCTGGGAAGCAAGTGCGGGTATTTTTCGAGAAGATCAATCTTCATTATAAGGGCATTTGCAATTACACAAAGCTGGTAACAAAACGTAGCTATTAATTAGACAAACCGGCACCAGGAGCAGCACTAGTCAGGCACGCGCCACCCTACTTGCTGATATTAGTGTTTAATTGGCTACGAGAGACGCGGGGTTTAAAATTAATGCCCATTCCCTTTTATCTTGCAATAATTTCCCCCGACGCCGGGGAAAAATTATCATTTCTGTTAATGTGTTAAACAATGATGTAACGAGACATTTTATAATGATGAGATCAACTTCTAATTCTAAATAAAATCAGGTAAACTGATGTAACAAAGTATCAGAATGCTTTTGTTTAATCAGTGATCATTTCATTTATGATGTGAAGAAAATAGGATGAGTCATTTTCTTAATCGATTTCCGAGTTAAGGTCCAGAACAATTAATTAAGCAAGGTTTACTAAAGAACAAATATCTACATTTTGATAAGCATGTGTGAAGGAATATGTGGGTAGTGTTATTTGTCAAAGTTAACTATATTGCAACTTCCAAAGCCATAATTATATGAAAGAAATTACTCGATGAACATTCGCTCACATTCTATGTTATTAATAGGGTTCGGATGTTTATAACCTAAAAAAGTGGAAAATATAACTGCAAATATAACCTTAAAAATTATTAAATACAACCATAAATCCAAAATATGACCTCATAAAAGAACGTATTTCCTAAAATAAATGTTCCAATTCAAAACTTTTAAAGACACTAAATTATTACATCACATGAATTCAATCAGATAATCATTTTTTTACCAATTTTACAGGTGATTTACAGTTTTACTTGTAAAGAACTTCTAATCTGTTAATGTTTCCACTCAACGTATTTTTAAAACATGTCTATTGGAAGTTGTTAACAACAAGGAGGAAGAGGTAATTGTGCTATTACTTGTTATTGTCCCTTCACATTTGAGTTACAGTAAAACCAAAATATTCGTGACTAATTTTCGGAATAAATTTACGTCGAAAATTTAGTGCATATACTGTATAATTTATAAGTGAAATATGTCGTTAAATTACAAATATGACCAAGACCATGAATATGACCAATATTTGACTTTATATACAAAACAAAAACGGTCCGATTAGGATAACAAATATGCAATTCGTATTTAATTTGTGTTTGCTGCGAGAATGGAGGCCAAGATAAAAATATGACATGTCATAAACATCCGAACTATTATTATTATTATTATTATTACTGCAGTAATAATTAAACAATATATATTAAACAATATACGTATGTCTAAATTGCAGTAATGTTTAAACAGACAGAACACTGTTTCTTCGGCTAGAATAAGACAAAAAGTAATAAAGGACAATTTAAAAAGAAATAACAGCGAAACATTGATTAAAAAATTAAAAACATCCCATTAAATTCTATTTATTGCATCTCGTTCGAAGACTTCAAATAACATTCATTAACTGCAATTTAAACTTCACAAAGAAAGGCAATTAAACTTTTCGTATTTCCAAAACAAATGAAGAACTCATAACGATACGTCATAATTACTTCCGAGGAATAAAAACAGCAGAGGAGCGCTGAAATATACACGAGTAATGTAATTCAAATAAAAGAATAACAAGCTCTTAATAAGATTATATTGCTTTTCTGTTTCCCATTCGAAAAGCAATTTTCAAAGAATAAACATTAACAATGTAACACTCGAATAACCGGGGTTTAGATGACTCATTAAAATAGTTTTAAATTAAACTGCAGATTGCTAAACTTTTCTCTTTCGTTATTAAAAAAAAAAGAAGAGCGTAGCGATGTTGTAATTACCTCTGTTCATTTTCAAGAGTAGGTAAAAATAAAGTTAAATGAAACAAGTTGGTAGAACTGGCGCATATACTGCTCACCTGAAAAATATCCCCACTAATGACTTTCTTTCGACTTCATACTTCAACAATAGAACTCCGTGGATAAAAATGGAGTCGAACCTAAGCATTGTGCATTATTCTAAGGAAAATCTCCTTAAGAAGTCTAGTACTTTAGCTTGAAGGGGTTGGTTAAATGTAATGGGAATGTAAAGCATGTTTCCACTTACAATGATTTTTATTTCGTAGAAACACGACGATTCTAATAATTTATCGTCAGTTTGCTGGTAAAATAAGTTATGCGTGCTTTCCTCACTACAATTTTCTGGAAAAGCGTTCTTAATGTGCTGTATGGTCAGAAATATTAATAACAATTATTTCAATCATTTATTCAAGCCACGAATGTTGGTTGCAATGGATAAATTTTGAAATTACTAAATACAATAAAATACAAAATGCAATACAAATTGTAAAAAATGCAAGTACGATATTCGTGATACTCAAAGGAGTACAATATGTCAATTTAAGTTAGGAAATACTTGGAGATACGGGGAACCGCCGGCTGGTTCGATGCCCGGTGCCTCCTCGGAAGTTTTCTGATGTAGGGAGGTCTGGAACGGGGTGCACTCTGCCTCGTGATTCAAATTGAGGAGCTACTTGATTGAGAAGTAGCGGATCCGGTCATGTAAACCACTATAACGTCCGTGGTTGTCGGCATGCTGACCAGTCCTTAACCCTGCCATCTGCCTAAGGAAGATGACGCAGCGGTATGGTGGTAGGCCTGGTGAATTCAGGAATGTAGAGCCACAGTTTTTTTTTAAGATATGGGATGGCAACTATTTTTCTCTCAAGGTAAGGCGATGACACTATGAGATGTTATATGTCACGGGAGAGTGTGGCATCTCTATTATAAGGACCCATAATTTGATGGAAATTGTGATATAGGTTATACGAATAAAGACAAGCACAGTCTTGCTGTATCCAAATTAAAATTATAACATGATCTATTCATTTATGCTTATTTAGAGTTCCGATACATTTCAATGTAGCCTACATGCGAGAAACAACATAAAATAGGAAAATAATAACTTTACATTTTTTTTTTAATTTACCTAAAAGTATGAAATTTGACAAAATGGTCAAATAATGACATTAAATTTCATAAACTACCTAAAAATAAAAAAATGACCAAGAATGACCCTAAAATTACATTTTTTATCATCCAGGATATCTGCACTAATGGGCAACGTCCATGATGTCCTTCCAGTTAAAAGATGACACATCATCCAAATCCGGGCCCTGATTATCACTTAGGTTAGGGACTTTTAAACAGAATTTTTCGAATAAAATGTTGTATTTGCATGTATATTTAAGGATTTCGTACATGACCGTAAACGATTGTATATTTAAAATCGTATTTAATTAGGGCCTATACTACTTGGTAATAATCGTCTAGTTTAATTAGTATTTGTGAATTACCGAATGGCGAAAGGCTTCGCACACGTTTGTTATTTTATTAAATCAAAATAATAGCCTACACATTACACACAGAATATTATAAGCTAGACTTACAACTGCCATGAGACCCAAGCCACTGCAGGACACTTACCTGGAATGAAAAGAGATAAGAATTATAAACCTGAGTTAAACAAATAAAAAATTGTTTATTTTCAATACGAATATTATGGAGTTGCTGGCAGGGGGCCTAATGTGGAATTCTGAATGCAATATATTCAGAATCTACCAACTTGACTGTTGTGGTGAAGTCCCAAAATTTTGACAGAGTAGCCTATAGTCATAAATTTAAGCAAACTTTTAGCGGGTATCGTTTATTTTGGGCTTTATTTCGGCGTCTTTTGGTTTAACTTTTGATGATCCTTTCATCTGTTTGAACCTATGTGGGCTAAGTTTTGGCATAAAAGCTTTACCTTTTTAAAGGAGATAATAATAATAATAATAATAATAATAGTTTTATTTAACCTGGAGGAAGTTAAGACCGTAAGGTCTTTTCTTCCACTTCACCAGGGACTAACGGTACATTAGTAGTTCCAATATAACACAATAAATAACACAAAATACATTAAATGACACAACATAACACATTAAATGAATTAAGATACATTAAATGACACACTAAATGATATGAAAGAAATTAAGTGATACAAATGCAATTAAATTACACATTAGCAATAATGATATAAACTTAATTAACAAAGGACATGAAAAAAATACACTATTAAGTACTGTATATATGCTGTTAACTGCAACTTGAACGTTGTCAGTTACCGGCAATCCTTGAAGTGAGATGGTAAAGAATTTCACATTCGGACGACTGAAGTAGTAAAGGATGATGAGTAAAAAGATGTGAATTTGAAATCAGAGACATCAAATTTTTTTTATAGGCTTGTTAGATCCTCAGAATTGAGAATTTGACAGATTTCAAGTTACAAAATAGACCCACGGCCCCGGTAACATGGTTAGATTTCTCAGGAGGCAAATACCAAACAGCAAGTGAGGAACGTACGTGGTATGCGAGCCACAGGCTGCCGTCCAAGCTAAACAATAGCCATGCTGGGGCATGCAATAAGAGTTTCGATCTGACGGGGCGCACGCGCCATAGAGGCATAGCGAATGCGAACAATGGCCAGGAAATGAGGGGGAGACGGACGACATTCACGAAATTACTCAGAGCGGGAATCTGTTTCAATTCGAAAGGATGTGACGTAGCAGGCGAGCTGGGAGCGATTTCACACTTTATTAAAATTATATGCATCAAAATACCTTCGCATTAAAAATGCATATCTTATACTGGTACACTATCAAAGTCCATACTGCACATGAATCCAATTAAGACAAAGTGTCTGCAATTTCATAATTCACAAAAAGAAGCTTGATAAAATGAATTTGTATTTATAAATGTATTTGTATTTATTTATAAATGATTCCAGAATCTAATTCATGGGGCTGGTCTAACTCAGCCCCAAGTGTTTTTCTGGCACAAAAAAGAATAATTAGGTGCATTGCTGGTTTACATTTTACACAGTCATGTAAAGGATATTTTAAACATTTTAATATCATGACTGTGCCTGGCTTGTTCATATTTGAATTGTGTACATAATATTTTATAATCGTGACGTATTTATACAGGATAAGAGTCTTCATGCTTTTAACACTAGGCAATGTAATGATTACCATATACCTTTTAATAGGATAAAAGCATGATGTAAATCCCCCAAATGTACTTGGGCCCAAATTATTTAATAACCTCCCGGTCCATATTAAACATGTAAATAAGGCTTCATTGATTAGGAAGGGAGTAAAACAATTTTTGATTGAGAAATGTTTTTATTCTATAGAAGAATACTTAAATTATCATTAACTATCGCTGCTTTTGACTACTTCCTCTGCAATGTGTGTTGTCTCTTGGAAAAACAAATTGATTGATTGGAAAAGAACTTGACCAAGATTAAACGGCGATATTTGAATTAAAGATAACATTCAAAAGTTAATGCTCTATCAGAAGATGAAATATCAATGCAAATATGCTCTACATTTTTAAAATATGTTCTAATTTTTTTAAATATTTTCTAAACTTTTAAAATATGCTCTAATTTTTTTAAAAAGCTTCTAAAATTTTAAAATATGCTCTAAATTTGTAAAATATGCTCTGGATTCATGAAGTATGCACTACCATTTAAGTAGTTTCAATACCATACGTTCTCTTGTTAGCTGAATTACTTTATAATTTCCCCCAAATAGAAGTTGTATAAATTACAGTACCGAACATCTTAAAAAGCAAGATCAATGCAACAGATTTTAGTAAATTGAAAACTGGTATTACGCTATCAAAGTCCTTGAAAAAGAACTTGACCAAGATTAAACGGCGATATTTGAATCAAAGATAACGTTCAAAAGTTAATGCTCTATCAGAAGATGAAATATGAATGCAAATATGCTCTACATTTTTAAAATATGCTCTAAAATTTTAATATCGTTTTCTAAGATTTTAAAATATGCTCAAAATTTTTAAAATAGCTTCTAAATTTTTAAAATATGCTCTAAATTTTAAAATGCGCTATTTGCACATTTCTTCTTCCGGTAGACAGTAACTTCCGAGGGGTATTATTATATTCCAAATCTGCAATAACTTATTAGCTAAATCAAAAGTTACAGCCTTTGATATAATGGTACAGACTTTGTGTGGTAAGTAATGCGGTAAGTTGTGCGGTAAATAGTGCGGTAAGTTAGGTTACCTGCACTGGGTGCTCCAAGTTCAATTCCCCACCATGACAGCATGAATTGGAAACGGAAAAGAAACACTATTGTAAAAATAAGTTTATTTTTGTGTCCCGTGCATAGTTTGTTGGTCTAATTATTTTCCACTCTTTATAACTATAAAGACGCTGCCAAAAGATCTTTGACAATTCAATTTAAGAAACGCGATATTATTGTTAGCCTACATACGTCTGTTCACATTAGTGCAGGCCCTAATAAAATGGAATCCAGAGCCATCGCAACTTGTCTCACTTTCCAACGCTTTGCCGCTTTCTTTTGTCACATTAACAAGCAAATAAAACAAAAGACAGGAGAGAGATAGAGGTTACGGATCTAAATAGATTCGCCTCCATTGCCAACACCTATGTCCGATGCTATTGTTTTATTTTTTTAAAGTTGGTATTCCTTTGGCTCGATTCCATTCGATACAATTTGTATCGTCTTGAGATATGACTAGCATAATGTTGAAATTCATTTTAATGTACGAAATAATGGGTGAACAACTGCAAACTGTTTAAGAAGGTAGGGAAAAATGATGGCGCTACAAACAGAAGTGACCATATATTTTGCAATCACAATGATATGTTGGAAAAACAACGGAAATCTTGACCTAGATTCTTGGCCAAATTTTCGGGATCTTCTGTTCTCGAAGCAGACGACTGACTCGACGACAGACATTCTTGCCAAAGTTTAAGAAAAATGAACAATTAAAAGTCACGTTTATTAAAATAGCTGAATTAATTCACCAGATAACTATGCAGTTCGCCTATTTCAGTTTCTCTACAAGTGCCATAAGTAGGCCTACTATATAGGGTGTTAATGAATAACACCGAAATATTTTACCTGTGTATATGGGGGATATAGACAAGCAACTTTTATTGGGAGATGTTTGCTCTATGACGTAAAATGTGTATGCTACAGGGCATTAAAGTCAATACAATTTGGTGCTCATAAGTCAATAATTACGCGAAATAGGGTTAACATTTTCATTAAATTGACTTGATGCCTTCCTAGTGATCGATAAAAACCTGATTCTTAATCATTCATCCAGAGCTAACATAATTTAGAGAATTCATAATCTGCAAAATTTACAGACTATCACATGACTGGCCACCACTGCATTAGTCTTCTTTTATTCATAACTACTGACTACAGTGTTAACAACGAAGTTCCTTTGTTTTGCATTTTTTTTCTAATGTTAGAAGTCAGTGGCGGCCATGCCCTGGGAGATCTTATGCTGTATCAGGAAAAATTGAATCTATAGAGCAAAAATCTCCGAATAAAAGTTGCTTGTCTATGCCCCCTCTATGCACAGGTAAACTATTTCGGTGTTATTCAGTAACACCCTGTAGGTAGATGAAGTATTGTTTTCGACCCCCAAATTCGAAGTTGAGTTATTAACATAAATACACGTTTTGAGGTCCACTAAATCCAAAAATACTATTTTCAGACACATGTCTGTTTGTCTGTGAACAGCCTAGCTCTAGAATGGAAAATCGTACGAAAACAAAATTTTGTATTTGGCTCAAACTCCCGGGGAAGTGACCCGAAGAATGGCGACGACTGACTCTAATTTTTAAGAGGACTTTACAATAAGAAAATTTAGTTTTCCGCGTTTTTCTCGGAACGACATTTTTTACATGAGGTGCATAGCCTATACCAAGAGCTAAAACTTTTATTTCAAACATTTTTTTAAAATTATCTTAAGGGTAGTTATAAGCAACCAACTGTTTGTAGAAACTCAGTCTTGCCTGGTGAACGTTGAAGCTTTGAATCAGGTTGAAACAACTGAATACGCGATTTTTCACGGCCTCTTATTCTATATCAGAATGTGAAGAGAGAAAGATGTATTGTTGGCCATGCTTAGAGAAAAGATAGTTACCTTACTGCATTAATAAGATTTTTTTGGGGGTTATCTATCCTTCGGGGATGCGACACGATGTGGTCGTCTGTTTTATAACCAATTTACATGAAGAGAAGGTCATGCATAATACAAGACGCCTCCATAAAGTAAGTTTGCCTGAGGCCGTTTACAGAAACAAAATGCAATTTCAAGGAAATAGTTATTGCTATAGACACAGCAAGAGTTCAGCTATTTTTCAACATATTCGCCACCGAAATTCAAACATTTGTCATACCGTGTGACCAACTTTTCAATGCTTGAGTCGTAGAAGTCTGCCGCCTGGGAATTGAACCACTGTGTGACAAACATCTCCGCCACTCTGTCATTCTCTGTCATTTCTTCAAGTGTATGAAATTATGGAAATCACTGGGAGCGAGGTCCGGGCTGTAGGGTGGATGTTTAAACACCTCCTAGCAGGTCTCCTGCAGAAGTTCGCCTGGGAGGTGAACAAACATCCACCCTTAAGCCCTGACCTCACTCCCAGTGATTTCCATCTATTCCTACACCTCAAGAAATGACAAAGAATGACAGAGAGGCGAAGGTGGTTGTCACACAGTGGTTCAAATCCCTGGCGGCAGACTTCTACGACACAGGGGCTGAAAAGTTGGTTCTACGGTATGACAAATGTTTCAATTTCGGTGGCGAATATTTTGAAAAATAGAACATTTGCTGTGTCCTGTTGTTATAAATGTTTTCTTGAAATTTTGTTTTGTTTCTGTAAACGGTCCCAGGGAAACTTACTTTCTGGACGCCCCTTGTATATAATGCTAATAGGCAAATTTTTATTTGGGCGAAGTTATGTGAGATTTACATCAGATTTCTATTGAAATTTTCATCATTCCACGGTTCCGCCCCTGGATTTCTAACAGTCACCAAGCTGTTCAACCTCTATTCATCATAATCATCATCATCATTAGGGGCGGATTTCTATGACACGTCATATTTTCCCCCTTTGCTTTATTTCAGGTTACCGACTAATTTAAACCCGATTCCAAGCATCCTGGTGAAAATGGAACGGCTTTTAATGTGCATATAACTGCTTATTTAGAAAATTTTCAACTATTGTAGCATATTTAGTATAAATATGCATATTTAGGGCATATTTAGGTCATATTTTTGGCCTGTTTGTGTGCATATTAAAGAAATTTTGAAGTTTAATATCATATTTTGTAAATTTTGCATTATAATGATACTTTTTGAGAATTTACAGATATTTTAAGTAATTGACATATTTTAATAAAATGAATTGTAATGAAACTTAAAACAATATACACAATGTGTAAGTAGTAAAATCATATTTTAAATTTTATTCGTCATATTTTAATGTTTTTAGTAGTGATGGGTCCTCGATACTTTCGATACCTCGATACTTTCGATACATCGATACTTTCGATACCTCGATACTCTCGATACTTGCATGGTATCGGCATCGAACGATACTTCAGAAATCTCGCTCGATACTTTTTCGATACTTTTGTAATTCTGCAATTAAGTGAGAATGCTAGTATTTTTTAACAAAAACTTGTAAGTGGACTGTCTAAAAAACTAATTTTAGTTTTAATGTAAAGTTTAAAAATAATTATAGGCTACTGATGATATTAAATTTTGTCTCATTAAATATGCAGACTTAATTAATTTAGTTGGTATTTCAAAGCTCTCTCAAATTTTAATTTTTAATGTACCAATTTATTGAAAGTGGAAATGTTGAAGGTATCGAGTATCGAGGAAAAAATCATGTATCGGTATAGAGTATCGAGAAAATCTGGTATCGACCCATCCCTATTTTTTTAGGTCATAAATGCATGCATATGTCCTATTTTTAGGTCATGGAAATCCGCCCCCTAATCATCATCACTAGGGCTCGGACTTTTAGGTAAATACATATTTTTTTTGCTATTACCTATGATTTCTGGACTTTGTCAAAGTTCCGGTTGGGACCTTTGGATTCAAAATACTGAGTTGCATATCACATAAATATAAATATTTTCGATATTTCTTATTTGAATTGTTAAGCCTGAGCACATGAATCACATGAATATTATATATATTATAATAAATAATAGATATTTATTATAATATTATAATGGTGTATATTGTCAGAATACAATGAGAGTAATTATTGGAGGTTCCAGCTTGTCTGACCATTATCTTGTGACCATTATCTCTTTGACAAACGGTAATGTTTGAAGACCTTTTAATCCTTAACCTCGTGTGACATCGTAAGGCCAATAACAATAATTTTGAAGCAAGATGTTGAAACCTGGTATCCATCTAATTAATTAGTAAAGGCCAATAACTATCATTTTGAGGCAATCTGGTATCTATCTATTTAATTAGTATGTGTGTTATACGCGTACTTTCATGCAAGAACGTTATAAGTACGACCTCGCCCTACTTGGGGTCAAAGGATTGTTTCGGGCGTTGTCCAGATTTTGATGGACTTATATATATGCTCAACATGGATTAAAAGCCCCATTCTGATTCTGGTTTGAAGAACTGAAGATGTCACCCGAGAGTGATGGCAGCTTCACACATATTTTCTGTAAGTAAGGAACTTAACATTATTTCAGTAACAAATGTCAACACAAGTATGTGTGTTGCAGGGAATTTTATTTAATTATATTATAGGAAACAAAACTAGATTTATTTGGAAAGCTAAATGTTTGATACAAATGTAGAAGTAAATTATTTAAAGAGTAATTCAAATAAAGAAATCAATTTCTTTATTGTGTCAGTATAAGATAATTATGCGAAGAAGTAGTAAACTTTATTTCATTCTATTGTTTTTAATTTAAGATTGTTTTATTTTGATAATATATTTAGTTACATTATATTGTGTTGTTACGTGAGTTTTCCCCAAGTGATAAATCCTTTATGCATGATCCAGTGAACGCAACAGAGTATGGAATCCGCAGTGCCTAACCCGTCCAGTGCTATCCTAGACAATTCGAGTGTTACTTTAAGTAGTGCAAACTTAATAGGCGACACGCGCCTAACAAATGGTGTCTTAGAAGCGGGATTCGACGCGATTAAATTTTCATACTCTAGGTAAGACAGTGACCGCGAATTAAGCAATTGTGTGTAAAATTAAAAGTGATTAATTAATACTCAATTTTAACAAGTGTTGAAAAGAAAAATACGGTGAACCAGTGATTGTTAAAATATAATATGGCCGTAATAGAATTGCGAAATCAGTTAGCAGTGCTTCGCACTCAGAGTGATCAGGTGCAATACAGCTTGCAGTCAGTTTCAGTACTAGCAGTTAAGGTTAAAGTTCTGGTAACAGTATACTATTTTAACAATATGCCATAGTTTATTGAGTGTTGCATTCTATAATATAGCATTATCTTAACCGACGACTATTTTGATTATGATAAGGCAATAAGAAAATTTCAGAAAAAGGAAATAGGGGAATAACAGAATTAAACAAACATAATCGTGTAATGAATATTTTAGAGTATTTGGAATACTTTCAGATCTATATATTTATCTAAAAATGCTGTGAAGAGTTTAGTAAGAAGTAGGAAATATAACCGGTATAGATTTACGAAAGTCCTATGTTAAAGAAGACAAAAGAACGCAGATAGAATGATATTTTTGTCCGAATTACCTAGTTCACTGAAACTAAAACAATTTCAAAGGGTTTCTTATAGATAAAGCACATTGCAAAACAAGTATACACCAATAAAAAAAAATTCCAGGATTATAAGAAAACAAAGATTTTTTTTTTACTTAGGAAGAAGTCGTTACATTGTTAATTTGATATTCCTTAATTTAATTTTATATGTCTAGCTTAATGAACTGTTATGATCATTTAATATTGAAGTTAAGCAGTGCGCTTATATTATCAGTGTTAATAATATTTACAATGTGATAAATCCTATATCGAGTGTCAGTGCGAATTTTAATAATAATGAAAATGAACGATGGGATGTTAATAAGAATTGTTTGCTTTTTGCTATCAAGTAATGGTCAGAGATTCATACTAGTTTAGCAGTAAAATACGTTTTTACAATAATTCTGTAGTCGTGATAGGGAATTCGAAAATAAAAGTTGTGAATATGGAAAGTAATCGGTGCTGTGGCCGAATTTTTGCAATGAAGACCGGATCTAACCGCGGAGGTAGCCACACATATCGCAAATAAAGCAGCTTTTAGAGAGAGATTTTTTGTTATAATTTGATTATCATTATACTTCGGGCCGCTACACAAAGAAAATACAAGTTCGGTTATGAATACAGCAACGGATGCGGGATTGGAATTCAAGTAGCAGTCACAGCTAATAATATAGAACAATGCGAGCGTTAAGGTCAACATAGAGCAGTTTTGTAATGTCAAAAATAAAAAGTAATGTGTTAGTCGTATGGCAATAAAGGCGTATATGTTGCGAATGTAGAAGTAAAGTGGAAAAGTCCCACTGCCATGCAGAAATCATGGAAGAGACAGAACGACATAGGCAAAACGGACCAGCAAATAAGAATACTTCAGGTTAGTTAATTATACTGTAGATACTACCGTGCAAGAAAGTATAGGAAAAAGAAATGAGAGTTAGAATAGGCCACGTAACAAAGAGTGACCCTCTAGAGGTAGTAACAGGAAAGTTAAATGCACCTCGATGACGAAACTTACTAGAAATTCTTACCCTCTTTTTTCCCACGAAGCTCATGATCATGGATAACATTAATGAAGGAGAATACGCAAGAATTTACAAGTATCAACTGCGAATTAAATTAAGGTGGTTTTTATTATATCCGTTATAAAAGCAAGTGTAGTTAAAAGAATATAACGAGGAGTGATATACTTATCAATTAAGGTTATAAGTCGTAGTTAGAAATACTGGGATTTGCCCAAGGGAAATGCCCATAGTATTAGGAAGCGGCGAGGAATATCGCCATGTGATTGCGTTCGCTCACAAGAGATATACGTAACCTGGCAGGATTTCGCTAGTGCAAGTAGCCCCCACATCACGAAATGATTCAGGTAACTGATTTCGGATTGATCACCCAATATAACTCAGTTTCTCTTTGTGCGGGTGCAATGAGAACTGAACCAAGTAGGATATGGAGAGGTGGAAACGCTAAATGTAAGTTCTGACCAGCAGGGTATAGTCTTTTAGTTTGTTGGATGCTGGTATAATAGGCCTATATCTAGTGGCTATGTTGAGTCACTGGATTATCAGCATGTAGTTTCCCCTATAGGATTCACAATCGTAATTAGGGAACGGTACAAGTTAAGACATAACTTAGTAAGAAGTAATGTCAGTAATATTTAGGTAGGTTGTAGCTTACCAGGAGTAGTTGAACCATACGTTCCGTTTTGAAGACTGTGGTCACGTTGCTCTGCCGATTTACAGTATGTTCCGGTATCCGGAGGTTTTTTTTTGCAGTATTTTATCTAGAAAATTTAATGTTGATATTCAGTCAGTCAAATCTATATGATATGATTTTATAGTAAATAACTATTTAGCTTGTAGTACGCTTGAGTGTTGGCAGACAGCCCCACGTCATGGCATATAGAATATCACATATTATTATCGAATCATGTTGTTCAAAATCAACATAAATTTAACAGGCATAAATTTTTTTTGAAAGCATCGAAACTAATATGAAATTTCTTAACAAAACTGTTTGTAGTGGAAATTATGAGTGTTATAAAAGAAAGGTAAAGTTGCATAAGTAGGTAAGTGGAGTACAATTCATTTTTTATATGTAAACTGCATATCAGAAATTGTGTTCTTAGGTAAATAATAAATAATATTTGTGGAAATGACCTCGACGGAGTGTCCCGGTTTGGAAAATCAGCAATATGGTGACACAGTTACGTGTGAGATAGGAAGAATGTGAATTTAGCAAATGATAGAGCAGAATTACCGCGAAACATAATGTTAGGCTCAGGTGTAACTTTGATCGCGAAGAAGAGGTGCGTGCTAAGTGTTGAGTCCATATAAAAATGTAATAATAATTACAAAGAAAATACATAGCCAAGTTTTCACATTGACGTTATTTATATATATTTTAGTACACATTAACATTTCAAAAGTGTTTCGTTGTAATCAGTGATAGGTGATAAGAATGACAAGCGAAAATAAAAATATTTTCGGCCAGTAAATCATGATATTACGTCATCGCGTGTTCCACATTGTTACAGTTTATTTAAGATTTTCTTTATGTCCCATATTTTGTATAAATGATTCAGTGATCATGTGGAAATAGCCTAAACCTAATTAAGGATAGCTGCAGATTTCCTTTATTTGGTTATTTGGTGATATATTACATGATTGCACGACAAGAATCATTTAACGAGAGAAATTATAATAATTTCATAACGAGTAGTATTTTAAATTGAGAAAATAAGTAAATCCATTCTGGATATAATTGATTCAAATCACTTAAATGCAGATGGAATTAACTACATTTTATGAGTGTTTAGAAAATATTAAAAATTTTTCCAAGACTGGAAAATGGTGTCAGAACCCTAGAAAAAAATTAATTCAAGCCGTACTAGAAATTAAACGTTAAATAAATAAATATTTTTCGCTCCTCCAGATGAGAAAAACATGTGTTTGATTTTTGGTAAATAGAAACAAATTAGAGAGAAAGTTATAAATATTTATACAAGTTAATTAAATTGAGTTAATATTTTTATGTAAATGTATTATTTTACGTAAAGTGATCTTTTTTTTTTTTACGTAAATTTACAAAAACTCAAGAACACAGGAAATAAAATTAATATTGTATTATCGTGTTGTATTAATATTATCAATTTAAAAATAGAAATGGATGGAAAAAATGAAGCTAAAGCAAATTAATGACAAACTATATAATCAGTACTATAAAGAAAAATTATTTTTCTTATCATTTTAGATTGTATTTTATGAATTCAGAATTTTTGCAAGGAGAGTATTATTAATGATCGAGAATTAAAGCAGGCTAATAAACAGCTATGTGTCAAAATCTTGGGTAATGAAGATTTTAGGCGGCAATGTTAACATTTTTACATTCATGGACCCATATTAGACCAGGCGCAGGTATTAGTGCCAGAGAAATTGTAAAGAGCATTTTTACACAACTTAGCACGTTAAACCAAACTTTGCAGTGAAGAACAAGGCAAGCATTTAGGTTAATCTTAAATCTAAATAAGGAAGTTCTTTCTAATATGCTGTTTCATTTTAGAAAGAAAGACGAATGGCTCTATTCATATTAATCGTTTGTAGTCGTATCCTATAGGAAGAACGTTGGTAGAAAGAACGTTGAGTCAGGCAAGTAGTATGTCTGGAAATTATTGTGAAAAGTGCACGAAAAGAGAACGCAGAAAAAGCGACGTCGTAACGGTACCACTTGTATACAGTGATGATGAGAAATTCTATTAAAGAATGTGAGCCCGAACCTACACCTAGACTGTAGAACTTCGGATGACGACTTATAAGGGACCTGTAATTAGTATATTATCTTGGGAAAATGTGATAGACATTATTAACATAATGGTAAATGAATTACTTAAAGTTACCATGGATCATGAGACTAACGTGCGGATACCCCATGGATCACAAGACTAACGTTAGGAAACCCCATGGATCTTGAGACTAACATGCAGATTCCCATAACCCAGTGGCAAGACTGACGATTGAATGCGAATCAAGGACCGATGAGTATAAACTAGCACTAAAATACGAATTACGATCTAGAACATTAAAATGTTTCATCGAAATCCTTAAAACCCTGATCCTTGACTTCCCGTTTCGGAATGACCTCAAGGTAAGGTAAGGATTGTTATTTTAGAAGAAAAGGATGTATAAATTACCCTTATTTGTAGATTATAGTTTGGAGACATATGAAGATGTTTTTGACAAAATATCAAAGAGTACGAATCAATTTAAGTTAATGATAAACCAACCCAAATACCCTTTTTTCATTTCCTTGAATCACCAAACGCCTAAGATTGCATTAAGAAACGCAATACAACGAGTTGATGATAAGGTAGGGGGGAATAATAATAATAATAATAATGATTATGATGATGATGATAGTAATAATAATAAATAAGCATACAATGAATATTTTAACTGTAGCAAATTATTTTACACAGAGACAAATAGCAGACCGAAAAGATACTTTAAATTTATCGGTATGGCATTTAAATAATTAAAAATCCACGAATTATGATTGCCTGGAACGCATATATTAGCAGATCGGATAAGTTAATAAAGCCCAAAATAATATTAGGCTATTATAAGTTTATTATAAATTCAAATTATAAGAAAGAATAAATGAAAGTCGACAAGATTTACAAGAGTAATAAAATGCGTAGAAGATATTTTAAATACCCTCTTTAATTTAAATGATAGTAAATGTTATTGCAAGTTTACAATTAATTGCAGACACAATAAAAGAAACTCAAATATCAAATTGTACTTTCTTGTGAAGCAATGGAAATTATAGCAACAGGCAAATTGAGTACGTATTTAGTACATACTTACTAAAACAATAACCAGAATTATTGCTTTGTTATTACTGGAGAAATTATTTGTTTTATCGAAAAGATAAGAAATCTTAAACTTAATGCAAGAACATGCTTTAACGAACGAACGTAAAATTATTTTTTGATGTACCTTTAAAGTCGCAAGATTTATATTTTGAATTTGCAACGATTGATACTGTTGTTGTTCTAGAACTTATGCTTTAATTATACCAAAAGGAGAAAAGTAAATAAATAACTCGTGTATTAACGGATGAGCAGTCGTATTGCTACTAAAAGCAAGAAGCTACACTACGAACTTTTAGATGAAAAGGAAGTTAGTAGGTGTGTTGGTGACTCCCATGTACCCCGATATCCTGTAGATCTTGTATCATTTCAGATTTGCAGCCCGTGTTTTAGCAGCATTGTCATCGGAGTTAGGACTCAAACCATATTGGGTCTTACAGACATGTAAAAGAAGATCATAGGAACTCAGCGCATTCCTGTATCGTATTGTATAGATTACCGCAAAAAATAATTTGATAGAAAGTCTCCCTATAATAAAACATTGCAGAAATATTATTGCAGAATTACTGCAGAAATATAAATGAAACTAGAATATTAAGTTTATCAATAATTGAATTAACATTTTTTGTTGTTGTTACCCCATACAACAGGGAACTTGAATACTACTTATGATCCAAACACAGTTATTGTCCCTGAAATTTCTTTGTTCAATTTTATCGTTCTCTGAAGAACAACTTAACTTCCTTAAAGAGGAGTTACTTAAATGAAGTTAGTTTTACAGATGGCATAACCATCTAGAGTTTGAAACAAAATAAATGCATATTTTTATTGAATTTTGTTATCGTTTGTGTAATACTTGGAATTATCTGTGTTACGCAGGTAATTCATCATCAGTGGCCATGCTTATTAGAAGTCATGATGATACCGTTAGAATGAAGACTCTTTCCATTGTAGACTCAAGCCATGGTGGATATGATGACCATTGAAGAACCCGCAACAGAACTCGTTGAAGAGCAAAAAAAACATAATAAATACGCAACCAGCGTTCAGATTAAAGAACTTTAAAAATTACATTATTAATAATACGAGTTGAATAGAGAAAAATAGGTTTTTTTATGTAATAAGAAACAGTGTCATTAATTATAAGAAATTATTATTGTATTCTAAACTAAAGACGAATGAATTTTAATCCATGAGGTTTAAAACTTTAAATAACTAAAAGAAGAATCATATGTTCTTTTCCTTTTTTTTTACGTTCTGAAAGGATGCGTATAAGTAACAGTCATTTTGTATCTGTCTGTTTTAAGTCGTGTGCGTTAACTCAGGAGATAAGGTTAACACAGCTGTTGAGTTTCATATAGACTAAATGAGAGAATTGTTATCTAAGTGTTACGATTGTCACTGTAACCAACTATTCCATTCAAACTTTCCTTATCGCTTAAACCTTAGAGCCCGCTGATTATCTCATTTGATGATTGCCAATATATGAAAAAAAAAGCTCTGTAGGGATTAACGTAAATCTACCTCTTTAATAATAAAGATCGCCTTGTTCCTGAAGGGAAAATCTGTGAATCCAACCAGTGGACTGAGCCACCATCAGAAAAGTAAATCTTTTCTGCACATGCCCCGACAATATGACATTCCCAGGAAAGGTGCGATTATGTAGTATTATAAAAAGCACGTATTATGAAAGATAATATCGTCTTTTTGGAGGAAAGAGGGCAGATGTTAAGCCTGAGCACATGAATCACATGAATATTATATATATTATAATAAATAATAGATATTTATTATAATATTATAATGGTGTATATTGTCAGAATTCAATGAGAGTAATTATTGGAGGTTCCAGCTTGTCTGACCATTATCTTGTGACCATTATCTCTTTGACAAACGGTAATGTTTGAAGACCTTTTAATCCTTAACCTCGTGTGACATCGTAAGGCCAATAACAATAATTTTGAAGCAAGATGTTGAAACCTGGTATCCATCTAATTAATTAGTAAAGGCCAATAACTATCATTTTGAGGCAATCTGGTATCTATCTATTTAATTAGTATGTGTGTTATACGCGTACTTTCATGCAAGAACGTTATAAGTACGACCTCGCCCTACTTGGGGTCAAAGGATTGTTTCGGGCGTTGTCCAGATTTTGATGGACTTATATATATGCTCAACATGGATTAAAAGCCCCATTCTGATTCTGGTTTGAAGAACTGAAGATGTCACCCGAGAGTGATGGCAGCTTCACACATATTTTCTGTAAGTAAGGAACTTAACATTATTTCAGTAACAAATGTCAACACAAGTATGTGTGTTGCAGGGAATTTTATTTAATTATATTATAAGAAACAAAACTAGATTTATTTGGAAAGCTAAATGTTTGATACAAATGTAGAAGTAAATTATTTAAAGAGTAATTCAAATAAAGAAATCAATTTCTTTATTGTGTCAGTATAAGATAATTATGCGAAGAAGTAGTAAACTTTATTTCATTCTATTGTTTTTAATTTAAGATTGTTTTATTTTGATAATATATTTAGTTACATTATATTGTGTTGTTACGTGAGTTTTCCCCAAGTGATAAATCCTTTATGCATGATCCAGTGAACGCAACAGAGTATGGAATCCGCAGTGCCTAACCCGTCCAGTGCTATCCTAGACAATTCGAGTGTTACTTTAAGTAGTGCAAACTTAATAGGCGACACGCGCCTAACAGAATAAATATTTTTGGTAACTTAATTTTTTTTACATATTTTACCACATATCACGTTTAGAAATGAATATTTGGACTGTTTTTGTAAAATTGTGCCATATTTTGAATATGTTGCATTGTTATGTTGAGTAAATCAGGGCTGATTTGGCCATTATTAGTGCAAATTTCTGTTTCCTCTCACACTGCATTACTAAGTTGGAAACAACAAAACAATTGTTGACAGAATCAATAAAAGAAATCAAACACACTGAAAACAAACTTAACAAAATCAGTGGTACATAAGCAAACAAAATTATAGAAAAATTCCCGTCATGCCTTAATAAGAATGGTTACAAGTGTTGCGCAAGATTTCAGATATTTTAATGGGTAACAGTGTAGATGTTATAAATATGCAAGATTAACATCCTGCGATGTTGAACATACATTTTCAAGATACAAGTGTCTATTCCGTGAAAATCGTCACAGCTTTAAGATGCACAACTTATATCTACTTTTGTCGTTCACTGCAACAGTTCTACACTTGCTGACTAGAATGACTAGATGAGTACTTCTGTAAATATTGGTTAAATAAGTTAATTAAAATATTTTCATATTTCTTAAACATATTTTCGACTTTTTAACCACATAAAAAATAAATATTTTCGTTTTTATAAGCACCTAAAAGTCCGAGCCCTAATCATCATCATACCCTTACGGAAATAGAACTCAGACGGCCCCGCCACAAGGTTTGAACCCACTACCTCGTAGTATGAGCATTCGTCGTGACATCACTACTCTTGAACCTGTCAATATGTCATCTAAGTTCATTCAACCGATGAAAGAATAGCAGTAAACGTCGGGACTCCAGTCTGAGAATGTATTTTGTTTTTCTTGCAGATGGTACGTTCAATTGTCGAAGAAGAGATAGCAAGCAATGTTAGACCCTCGCATCTGTGCAGCGATTGGCTGTTTGTGTGGTATGGAACCTATATCCACTAGACTATCTCTGTCATGGGGGGTAGTTTGAATTTCAAATCTGGAGAGGACGGCGTCTCAAGTGCTTGGCTACTGGAACCAGTGGCGTGCTATCTGGACGCTCCTTGCCCAACAAACAGGAGTAATAAAATTGACTTTAAAAAATAAGATAAAAAAGTAGTAAGATTTCACATATCATGTTATTACTTTTTCTTTCTTGTTTTATAGTTTCTTTACCTTGCTTTGTTTATCACACGCTTACCAATGTCCGAGGCGGGACTCGATCCCACAGCTCCAAGAAGGCATGCCTTAGCTATCACGGCTAAGGAGACCAGCAAAAATCCATCTCAAATTGGCAGTCCACGGGATTTGAACAAGGGATTTCCAGAAGGTGAGTCTAAGAAGTTACCATTTCGGCCACAACTGAATCCGTATTCGTTATTCTAGTCGAGAGTGTAGAGAAATTAGTGCGATCCGTAGTTAGGATACCGGTAGAGAAAATTAACTGCATGTTTTATATCTGATTTATTTCCTCTGGGGAAGATAATATTTTGGTTTTGAAGAAAGTAAGAACAATGATTCAATATTCTTACGAATCACTTAGGCTACTACAATACAACAATACACAAAACTTTGTGGAAAATGCATTTTTTTAAATAGTTAAAATATCTTATTTGGATTTTAATGTTTTTAAATTGAAGGCCTTATTTCCAAACAGAATTTTTTCCTTGAAGTCAGAAGTTTAGAAAGAAGAATTTGCTTGGTAAGATGGTTTTAAAATCTTGATAAAATTCAACCCTATACCCTTAGGCTAACTTAAAACTTATCTGGGTCCAAATCACAACTTCAGCCTTCATAAAATAAAACACAACACATATAAGTTATACACATTAAAACAATGCTGTCACAGTATTAAAAGTCATTTTTATGAAGCTGAAAATTGATTTCAGTTCTTCCGTTTGGGCTCCAGAAGTTAATATACCTAGGCCTACATGTAATACACATTTTTAATATAATTTAGGAGCTATATGTTTTAAAATGACCAAATATATTTAAAATTTTGTAAGATTTTAAAACATTTACGTAATATATTTTAGTTTTGAGGCAATTTTTTGTAAATGAAATTACAATAGCAATAGCTTTTAGACATTCTGATTTTATAAATGTGACAAAATGTAAGACAATGCAGTTTTGGTTTTAATTATTGGGACATCCAAACCAGCAAAAGAAGATGCCCTGATGACGGTGGAAATATGCCGAAATGCCTAGGCAAATATTAAACTAAAGTATTGTTGAGTTTCTGGTAGTAAGGCCATTTATATTTATCCAGCTCAACGGTCTACAACATGTATTACCCTATGCATTCGGGAGGTCCCAGGTTTAAATAGAATTTTAGGTTATGATTTCGGGTGGGGGTCCGGATCCCCAGGACCCCCTTCCCTTCGCCACTGATTCCAGCCAATACGTGCTGCTACATCCTAGAAACACAAGGGCATGAGATTCAAAACGGTAACTTAAGCAGTATTCTGGCATTTGCGACTACACTGACCGGCAAAAAAACCGTTCACTTAAAGAATTTTTAAAAAATTAAGTTTGAATAAAAATTATGTAGTAGGCCTAGTGCTTGAAATAAAATTACTGCAATTATATACGTTTTTAAGATTAAAATGTAATGACACATTTCACACTTAATTCCCCATTTTTCCTCTTGCACCGTGGTAAATGGTGAGCCTAAGGTTGCAGGGGCATAACGGAGGCTGCATCCATCATCAATTTTAGCAACAGCTTCGGCAAAGTCTTCAGGACTGAGAGGCATTAATTTCAACTAAACTTACTGACAGAATCACTGCGATGCGAAGGGAGACAGTTTCCGCTCAGTTTGGAAGGAAATGACGCAATACAACAATGAAACACCTAGCAATATGTACGACAAGCTAGTGCTTATAATCATATTGGAATCACCCTATTGCGATGTTTTTTTTGGTGATAAAGTGAAGATATGAAGAATGCAGATATGCTGAATCTATAGCTAATGACCCATTAAAAATAATAATTCATCCTCACCAACAAAAATGTATAAACATCCAATCAAAATTATGTTTAATCTTAAAAGTACAACAAATTTTACAGTGAACGGTTTTTTTTGCCGGTCAGTGTATTTATTGAAACATCTTTGTAATTCGCTATGAGAAAGTTGAGTCTTCTCCTTTAATATAGCTTGTACACATAACGCCACTGCAATTCCGGATGCCGAGGCAGAATGGATAAAACAGTGCTATAAGAGCTGCAGTAGGGGGCAAACGGAAAATGAACCATCCAAACTCCGCCAGTTCCAAGTATAAAAGGACCTAGAGAATGGGGCAAGTTGGCTCACGATATGGCTCACTTTACCAAGAGGGCCACGGATCGATTCTCTGAAGAGGATACTCCAACCCGCCGGCCGGAGAGACTACTTGCTTGTTTTTGTTGACTTTCCAACAAGCAGTGAAAATAAAATACAGGACCCTAAGTGTACTGAAGAGTTATGATACTGTAATGTAATGGTAGAAACAGCTGATAAGATTCAGACATGAAGATAGCAAGGAATTAAAAGAGAAAGAAAACAAGACGCCAGGAAGGAATATAAGGAAAGAAAACAGAAAGCAAAACGGTTGGCTGAAAGAAAAATTCACAGGATACCAGGGAATGTATTGAAATTTGTTCTACAGCCAATAAATTGCTTGAATTGAGAAATAATTTCACATAATTTGCATTGCTTGTTAAAACAAACGTTTCCGTTACATTTCTTACATTTTGTTACGTATCACAAGGCTCTGAAATCAGCTTCCCCCCCCCCTAGCTGTACCATAATTACCTGGGATTATAGACTCTAAAAAATTAGTTTTAGGCACTTAAAACAGGCTTTTAAAACAAGTAAATAAGCTTTTAAAAGAGGAAATAGGCACTTAAAATATGCTTTAAAATGTGGTAGATAGACAGAAAGTAGACTTTAAAATATTACAATATACACTTGAACTATAACATGGTCTTTTTTTACTGCAAGAAACGTGGTATACCTATTATTAACAGAATTAACTGCAAAATTAGGCATCGCGAACTATATTCACTTAAACAGATGATCTTTCACTGGTGACTTGACACAGTAGTCCTTCCCCCTTAATCCTCCCCCACCCCGTCAGTCAGCATCCTTTAGCGACAATTGTTGGAATAATCATATTTCTGTGAAAAAAAAAACCATTTCTGCTGTTCTGCTTTTCATTGAGGGATGTCCATTATAAGATTGTAAAAATTACAGAACTTGAATTTTATTTTAAATGTAAAAATAGGCATTTTAGGCAATAAAATAGTAAAATAGGCTCTAAAGGTCCAAATAGGCATTTCAGGGCACTATAAAACTCTATAAATGTAAGTGATTTATCATGAAACGTCTACATATTTAAAAAATTTCATGTTATTTGATCGGAACAAAATAGGCATTTGCCTTAAAAATCCCAGGTTTAACCATAATGCATGTCATGTTATAAGTTATACAGCACCTTAAGGTGAGCTTTGCTCGTTGGGGTTTCCTTACTTTCATAAAAAAATGAAAAGTCTGAAGATCGTTTCTTGTTCAATAATAATAATTGATACTACAGAGATGTCGAAATAATAAGTGTCGAAATGAGTTTCATTTTGATACTATACGTAATAAGCGTATTATAGTATGGTCTACAGTATTCTATTTTGTGTTAAAGTGATCTATTTGCCTTTTAATTAATTTTTCTTTCATAATACAATTCAGTAAAGTAATACAGCACAATATAATGCCATTTTTATTAAAAAAATTAAATTTCGTTTTAGTGCCACCAAATGTTAAGAGAACGGATGGTGGCATTATTATCGACGGTTGACTGTATTAAAGTATGGTCGGACAAGAAAAATATTTCGCAATAAAAGGAAAACAAGGCTAGAGAGCGTTTTCTACTTCGCTGGCATCCTCTTAAAGTGTAACAAGTTTAAAAGTCAGGTCATGTTACAGAATAAATACTGTGCACTTGGCATGAAGTTACTCAACTCTGTTTAGTCAAGAAGTTTTAAGTGCCTGTTAATTAAACGAACATTCAAGCTGTTGACACTTGAATGGTTGTAGCTCTATTCTGAGTATCTGGAGTTCAAAACTCGAGAAGTAAAAGAGAAACGATAAAAATAAAAATCAGGTAAACTGACGTAACAAGGTGCCAGAATCAGGGTTGCCAGGTAATAAACGTAGAACAGTCGTACCAATATTCGAAAATAGTCGTATTCTAGTCAAAACTGTCGTATACTTTGTGATTTTTCAGTGTAATGAACGTATTGCGTTAATAATAATAATAATAATAATAATAATTCATAATCGATGTTTTACACCTCACATATGTCATGTAATTGTTAATAAATCATCTTATTTGTAAATGATTAGGCGTGTTTTATTATCTTCCGATGTGCTAAATTTGATAAAATACAATAAAATACAATAAAATTAAATAAACAGTAGTTGTCACAGTGTTGTATTTATTGCAAATTAATGATATATATATATATATATATATATATATAAACATTTAAAATTCGACAGCAGACTGGTTAAAAAAATATATAACTATGTTAAAAATAGCCGTACAAATAGGCGTACGACTCATGGTTGCGTCGTACGTCGTACAAATATATGAAATAGTCGAATGCGTACGACTATGCCCAGAATGCTGTTCACCAGCAGCAATCCAGATGTTAGATATTAACTTCCCACTGCTAATGACGAATAAATTCGTCATCTAAAAATATTTGTTTTTTAAACCGAGATATAACACTAATGGTGTATTGTTTTATTTAAAATGTGAGGATATTTATTCTCTTCGTTACTATCGGCATTCATGGGTACCAATCCTTCTAATAAAATTTTCCTCATTGATTCTAGGCTTAGATTTCACTGTTGAGATTACTTCATGTTTTCTTATATAAATATACAAATTCAGCTCTGAAAGGATTGATCACTAACATTTTTCCGGCAAGCTTTTGTAAAATAAAATAAGGTAAACTGATGTTACATTTGCCAGAATGCTTTTATTTTATTAGTGACTAGCTTAAAAGACCCGGCGTCGCCCGGGTTTTGTATTTTGTAATTGGAAATTAGCTTATGAAGGATTTTCAATTTTAAATTCTAGGTCCTTATATAGGCATTTATAATTTGAAATAGGAAGAACGACTTATTACACTCAAACTATTCCCTCAGAAAACGCTTGATATAGTTTTTTATGGCTCATAAGGGATCTAGAATGTTGCATCCCATCGCTTGTACAATGCACAGCAAGCCTGGTAGAGGTTTAAATAAGAAGAAACAGAAATTCCTGTAACATAAAATTGTAATATCGAGGCGGGAAATTTCCCACTCTTATGTTACCATAAAACCGTTTTGGAGATGAAATTAAACAGAAAGCATTATCACTTTCATACTTTTCTCTCCAAAAACCTGCGATATAATATAATAATATACACGTTACCATACCTCGTTTTGTTTTCTCTATGTCCAGGGTAGAGAAAGTTATGTGATTCCATTATTTTAGTGGATTTCATTCTGTAATATTTATTTATAACATGAATTATTTTGATAACTTCTCTTATTTGTCAAAAGTGCATTTCATTTGTTTTTTCCAAGCCCACCTGATACCATTTGGCAACAATATATTCTGTGATTTGGAATTGATAATTATATGTAAAAAGGGATTAAGTATTTTCAAAAACATTTAATTTTTGGCATTTAGAATCAGAATTTTTCAAAATCCTTTCTTAGTGAGCACCTACATTATGCAACGAAGGCACTGTCAAAATTCCAAGTCTCTACCTGTTATAGTTTAGGCTGTACGTTGATTCCTGTCATTCAGTCAGTCAGTCATTAATTCAGTCAGTCAGGACAAAGCCTTTTATATATATAGAGATAATTCCAATTATGATTTGTAGAAAATAAGTTATTCTTTAATCGATTTCCTAGTTAAGCTCCAGATCTATTCATTAAGAAGGGCTTTCGGAAGAACAAGAGTCTATTGTAGTTTGATAAGCGTATGTTAAGGAATATGTGGGTAGTGTTATTTGTCAAGCTACTCATTTCATACACGAACTTCCCTCTCGAATAATACGACCTTCAACGAGTGTGAGGCAACTGTATGTATTGTATTACGTTCCTTGTATTCAATACTAGAATCTATTATTATTATTATTATTATTATTATATTTTTTTATATAGAACTGAAAAATTAATATATCAGGTATTATTCCAAAATACAACAATATATGGCGCTGAAACTTGGACCATAAGTAGACAATAAGGAAACAAATTAATGGTATTAGAAATTGATTTTTGGAGACGTTCAGCAAGAAAACCCAGGAAAGAAAAAAATCGTAATAACAGGATATGGGAAATAATGCAAGTTGAAAAGAATATTTTGGAAATTGTAGAAGAAAGACGCTTGAAATGGTATGGACATGTACTCAGAATGACAGAGGATAGAATACCCAAGAAAATTTTGGATTGGAAAGTAGAAGGAAAAAGAAGAAGAGGGAAGCCCAAAGAGTGCTAGATATTGTGTTCCAAAGCAAAGAACTTCTCTGTGAGGAATGCGAGGAATGTGGCCGTTACGTTACGAGTCGGAACCGTGCCGTGCTATTATTAACATTGTAGTACAGTACACTATCTGTTATGAAAACATTCTCCTCCTAGACCATGGGCCACTAATATGAAACACTCCCCCCCGTGGGAATTTCCGACACATATTTTTTTGTTGGTATTGCCATCTAGTTTAAGTTTTTAGTTGTTTGCCTCTTGTCAATTACAGCATTTACCCGGAAAATCCGGAAAACCACGGAAATCCGGAGAAAATGAATTTGTTTTAATTTTTCATTGTTCTTTGCTCCTAATATTCCCAGGGAATTTCTGACTCACACATTTTGTTGATATTGGCATCTAGTTTAAGGTTTCAGTTGTTTGCCCCTTACAAATTACAACATATCCCCGGAAAACCACGTATATACGGAGAAAATGACTTTGTTTTATTTTTTAAATCTCTGTTCTTTGCTCCTAATATTCAAAGCGAATTTGTGACTCATGTTTTTTATTGGCATTACCATCTACATTAAGGTTTGAGTTGTTTGCCACTTATCAATTACAGCATAAGCCGGAAAACTCCGAAAACCACTGACATCCGGAGAAAATGGCTTCGTTTAATTTTTTTTAAATTTTTGTTCTTTCCTCCTAGTATTTAAAGGGAATTGGTGAATCATATGTTTTTGTGTTGGTATTGCCATCTAGATTAAGGTTTCAGTTATTTTCCCCTTGCCAATTACAGCATACACCCGGAAAACCCCGAAAACCACGTATAGTCGGAGAAAATGACTGTTTTATTTTTAAATCTTTGTTCTTTACTCCTAATATTCAAAGGGAATTTCTGGTTCGTATGTTTTTTCTTGGTATTGCCATCTAGATTAAGGTTTCAGTTGTTTGCCCCTTATGAATTATAGTATATCTCCAGAAAACTCCTAAAACCACGGCAATCCAGAGAAATTGATTTTTTTTTTTAATTTCTTTAAATTCTTTGTTCTTTGCTCCTAATATTCCAAGGGATTTTTGTTTGTTGGTATTGCCATCTAGTTCTAGGTTTCAGTTGTTTGCCCTTATCAATTACATCTTATCTCCGGAAAACTCCGAAAACCACGAAAATCCGGAGAAAATGAGTTTGCTTTAATTTTTTTAAATCGTAGTTCTTTGCTCCTAATATTCAAAGAGAATGTGTGACTCATATGCTTTTGTGTTGGTATTGCCATCTATATTAAGGGGTTAGTTGTTTCCCCCTTATCAATTACATCTTATCTCCGGAAAACCCCGAAAACCACGAAAATCCGGAGAAAATGAGTTTGTTTTAATATCTTTTAAATTTTTTTTAATCTTTGCTCTTTGATACCAATATTCCCAGGGAATTTCTGAATTACATAATTTTTGTTTTTATTGCCATATAGTTTAAGGTTTCAGTTGTTTCCCCCTCACCAATTACAGCATGACAAAGAATACTGGAAAAAATCCTGATGCTGAAGGGATGAAAGCGATTGAAAACCTGGCAGAACACCCTTCATATTCAAATTTGAAATCTGTGAATGATAATTTATCTTGCCAAACCTTCCACAGTCACTACCCTACTTTCTTGACTGAAGTTAGAGAAGGGACATTGGGTAAAACAGCACAATTTTGGATTGGTAATATGGACAAATTAGTGTCATTGATTTTAAGATTTCAGCGAGCAACTAAGAAAAAGAACTTTAACTTACACTTGGCATGTTTAGAAGTTATGATTCCCCTTTTCTTTGCATGTGACCATTACAATTATGGCAGATATCTCGTAGTCCACATACTCACCCTTTTGTAACTGCAAAGGACACACCTGAAGCAGAAGAATTATTTCGCAATAATTGTTACAGTGACTGTACATCACAAGTTTCGAGTTCTAGAAATTCTGTGGATTTCCGTGGTTTTCCGGGTTTTACGGGGATATGCTGTAATTGATAACGGACAGACAACTAAAACCTTAATCTAGATGACAATGCCAACAAACAAATATGTAAGTCAGACATTCCCTGGGAATATTAGGAGCAAACAACTAAGGTAAAAAAATTAAAACAAAGTCATTTTCTGCGGATTTCCGTGGTTTTCCGAGTTTTATGGGGATATACTGTAATTGATAAGAGGCAAACAACTGGAACCTTAATCTAGATTGCAATACTAACACAAAACCATATGAGTCGCCAATTCCCTTTGAATACTAGGAGCAAAGAACAAAGATAAAAAAAATTGTCATTTTCTCCGTATATACGTGGTTTTCCGCGTTTTCCGGAGATATGTTGTAATTGGTAAGAGGCAAACAACTGAAACCTTAAACTATGTGACAATACCAACAAAAAATATGTGAGTCAGAAATTCTCTGGGCATATCAGGAGCAAAGAACAAAGAAAAACTCATTTTCTCCGGATTTCCGTAGTTTTTCGGGGTTTCCGGGTAAATGCTGTAATTGATAAGGGGAAAAAAACAGAAAACTGAAACAAGATGATAATACCAACAAAAAAATCTATGAGTCGGAAATTATAATAAAACTAATTGCACAGAAATTATAAGAAAAGTAAAATAAAACTGCACAGAAATTATAAGCAACTGAAGTGCTTGCCAAATATTTTTAACTTTGCTAATAGAGCATTTCGGCACGTGCGGCGGCAACAATCACGCGCACGGCAGCCAATAAGCAATCGTTTAGCCACCTGTGATTGCAGCCCTCACCGCCTCCTCTACTACCACCTCCTCTTGCCCCTCTAATTAGCAGTGCACCCCGCAGAGAAGTTCTCTGCTTTGGCCAACTATAGATGGGGTGAAAATCCCACTTAATCCAAGCGAAGAAGATGCTATGGACAGGGAATTATGGAGGCAAAAATTTGTTGTAGGATGAAGGAAAATTATTATATTGTGGAATATTCCTTAATATATATATATATATATATATATATATTGAATTTCCAAAAGTATAGAACCCTATTTTACCAGCTGGAATATAGGGGTTATACGGTAGATTAAATATATACACACCATATACAAATTATTACATATACATATCACAGTTTTGCATTGCACTATTAATTAAACTTGAAAATTCTTTATAGCTTTGCTTATTTCAGAAAAAAAACGATATATCCTCGAAAAAATTAAAATTTTAAAATTTAAATATATTAAGTTACGACGTTCATGCATAAATAATGGACAATAAAATAAAAGACTCGTAACAGACTGGCTTTCCTCTTTACATTTACAATTTTCAGAGGTAGAAATTTTAAAACTATGTAACCAGATTTCCCATGCCCTGTTAAGAACTGATTCACAATTTAGTTTGGAATCAAAAGAGTACGAACTATTCTATCTTCCATTCTTGGAAAAAACAAATCTACCGGCAGATGTTTTCTTATAAATACTAGGCCTACAATAAACTTGCGTTGTGTTGACCATTGGAAAGTATTTTTAAGCATAGACTAGATGAGGGCAGGAGGCCATGCATGAACATGAATACAACAAGCTGTGTCCCGTAGCTTGTAGAGAGTTAAGCTCAACGTAAGCAGGCTCAACAGTGGTTGGGATCAATACGGGAAGAGAAGCTTCAGTTCACTGTGTTACCTTTACGTTACGCCCAGATTACCCAGACACTTAGCTCACCCTGGCATAAATTACAACAGGGATTACACCCACTTACACCTTGTGGTTTTCAACACTTTGTTTCAGCAAGATGCCAACTCTCAACTTAACTTAGTACAAAGCCTTCTTATAATCAACTCCCGTGTATTGGAATTTGATTAAAGCAGACTGTTCAATTACCGTACACGCTTTGATACCGTAAGAGAAGCGTGCTTTTCAAAATAGTACATTATGAAACGAGCCTACAATTGTATTTATTAAAACATGAGTGTTCTTATCAAACGAATTGCATATTACAAAAGTCTAAAGCTTTTTTTGAAAAAACTTTTCCCAATAAATTCTCTGACGTGATTGAAATCGCAGGCGGCGGATTTCTATAGCGAGTGTATCGAAAAGCTTGTGCCACGGTATGATAAATACCTTAATTTGAATGGCGATTATGTAGAAAAACAGCCTTCAAAATGTATGTAACTAGGAGGTGCCCGTGGCTTCGCCACGATAATTCTTTTAAAAATTAAAAATTAAGAGTATAATAATTATTAAAGCATTATATTTATCAACACTTGCACGCGAATCATTCATAAACTAAGCCATTAATAATTAATGAAACAGCTAAAATTCCTGCTTTAGAGTACATTCCACGACATGAAAGCGCCCCCTGGGAAAACTATATCAGAATCGATTATGCAGTTCCAAAGAACCTGTGAACACATAATACGTATTGTTCCGCAGCTGTTTATTGACATGAATATGATGTGAATTTTAATTTTTCAATTCAGTGTAATTTTCAGAAATTATATAATGTTTCAAGGGAAGGAATGGTTTGTTTGGATTATTATTATCAGCGATATTTCAAGAGATAAAACCATCAATATTTTACAGCTGTTGCCCCGGCTTCGCCCGCCATTATTCATTGACTCCAGGATTATTAAGAAAATTACACTGGTAGATTATTAAAAATGTTTGTGGTTCGGAGCTATGAAAATTGTAAGTAAAATTAAAATTAGAATATTTGTTCATTGTGTTCATTTCACTTAGGCCTTATATAATAAAGAAACGGTTTTCCTTCCTAATTTTGTAGTCGTCATGAAAGTTTAGACTGCGAGAGACGAACATCGCCGAGTATACCCGATGTTTCACGAAGCGGGCGAGCAAGCACGCTATTTAGGGCCGTTGAATTGTATAAGAGTAGATTTTTTTACTTTGTTAATTTTTTTATTTCAAAACCTTTTTACTTTCTGGACAGCCCTCGTAGCACTAGTCATAATTCTAGTGCAAGAACAAAGTATCTCCGGGATCCATGGTAATTCCATAAATTTTAGTTCACAGAATTCTCACTGGTGTCGCTAGCGATCAGTAATCATATGCTCTGATTGCATGGCCGCTGTGTTAGACATTACTGCTATACTTTCAGTAGACAAATTGTTTCTAAACAGTTTTTAGTGTTCTTTGGCCTATGATGAAGTGTTTTCTTATTCAACATTTATAATCATTATGTGATATAACTATTTTAAGTATAATTGCAATGATCTATTTTGAGGCTAGTCATACGCCGCCTGTTTGATATTGACCAATAACGTTTAGCAATTCTTCGGATCGCAAGGATGCAATTTTATTTGATAAAACGTCAGCTCGTTACTGGACAATTAACACGTAAGGCACCAAAGTGCGGTGATTAATTCGTCACATGTTGCCAATCAACAGATTGAAAACACATTTTATACAAGTTAACTTGTTTGCAAATTGAAATAATATAAATGTGCATTGATTAAAAACAATTTCGATTCGGTGCAAACCAGTTCGTGTGCTTTTATTCTGCTTTTAGCTTATCTGTATTAGGTATCTATGTCTTATATGCACAATTGGTAGCATTAGTTACAAAATGGTAACTCGAATCGAAGCATTCTGAAGTCAATTAAGAGTAGAAGATCTAAGTTAGTGTGTCATACATTTCGACACCAACATTTTTTAAGGGACAGTACTCGGGAAGAAAACACGAGGACGTCCTAGAAATTCATTTGTTAAAACACGATCAAGGATATGGACGTGCTGTCGTATGAAAATTTGAAGAGAACAACGATGAAGAGGAAAACATGGCTACTACAACAAGGCATTGCCTTTAGATCCTGATGATGATGATGATCAGGGCCCGGATTCTGATGACCTAAAATTGTTTGAAAAATGACCTATAAAATGCCCCTAAATTTTAAAGGAAATGACTTAATAATTATAAAAATGACCTAAAAACTGGCATTTTATTTTTAAAAAATTATTATTGTACACACAAAGTTATAGACTAGTTTGTACATAATTGTAAAAACTGTACATTACTGTAATGTTGTGAATGTTATTTCTCACGGAAATTATACTGGCACTGAGGCACTGGTGAGTCAAAATTCTGCACATCTTTTTGTGGTCTGCCGGATTAAATTGTTGTTTATTGAGGGTAAACAGTAGTTTGCACTCTTAAATCCAAGCAGGTGGCAGACTCTGGTGCCAAGTCAATCTAATAACAATAGTAATATAATACAAAATTTTGGCGTTTCTTTGATTCTCACTTCCGACTGAGACATGTCAACACTTTAACGCCGAACTTTTCCTTCTTGCATTAAAGAAACAACACTTCAAAGACAACACCGCAGGCGAAGGAAAAAAAGTTAATACAGTCAATGTAAATACATGAAAATGACTTTATAGGGAAGCAAATGACACGAAAATGACAAAATAATTACCTAAAATTGAAAGAAATGACCTAAAAATATAAAATTGCATAAAATGACAAAAAATGACATAATAAAAATGTATTTCTATAATCTAGAGGCCATGATTAGGATTTATCTACAAGTTGGCAATGTCTATGCAGCATCAATAAAAAGATGACATGTCATTACAATCCGGGCCTTGATGATGATGAATAGCGTATTATTTCGCGAGCAGTTTCCTGATTAAAATTTCCAGTCGCCTGTTTAATTTTTATTAATTATATTTTATACGCAGATTTCTTTTGTGGAGAATTTCTCTCTATTGAAGTTTTCACGGCTGACCGGCTGACCTACTGTAAGGAAGTAGTCCACAAAAAATATAGATTTTCCTCCGAGAAAGAGTTCAATGACCTTCAAAGCTTACATCAAACCTTGCGTCTGCAATCTGCAAGCGGAAATATACATTTCCAATCCTATAAATGACAGTTGAAAGCAGACAAAATAAAGAGATGTACAAAAACATATTAATGCTGTGATTTAGTATGCACTGTAATTATTACAGACAAAGAACGAACTTAAAAAAACGTTATATTCACATACAGGACCATGTTAATGCCATTAAACTCCCTCGTAATTTTCTCTCTTTTTCTGCAAATGGCAAAACTTGCCTTTCAGTGAGGTAGACCATTAAGGGAAATCAGTTATAGGAGAGAGAGGTTACATCTGGCTCTGTGAAGTTAACTGTGACTTAGCTTAGTTGGTAGATCAGTGGCCCGGATAGCCAAAGGTCCTGGGTTTGAACACAGTCTCACAAGATTTTTTCTCCCTGTAATATTCTCATGTAATGTCCAACAGAGACAATCTGTGGATCATGAATGCATATATCGATTGTTGTTGATAACTTATTATTATTATTATTATTATTATTATTGTTATTATTATTATTATTATTATTATTATTATTATTAGTACTACTAAACTTACTTACTCAAAGGCAATATACAATTCCTAAGCAATTCCTGGTTTGAAGAAAAAGTTAATATGTAATACAGAAGACATTGCAAATGTTGAATATTTTAAATATCTGGGGTCTGTTATACAAAAGGATGCAACAACAAATTCAGAGTTTCAAAGAAGAATAACGGATGGGAAGAGCATTATAGGAATGCTAAATTCAATCTTATGGAGTAAAAATATTTTACATAGAACTAAAAATTAATATATCAGGCATTATTCCAAATTACAACATTATATGGCGCTGAAACTTGGACCATAAGTAGACAACAAGCAAATCAATTATTGGCATAAGAAATGGATTTTTGGAGACGTTCAGCAAGAAAATCCAGGAGAGAAAAAATTCGGAATAATAGAATAAGGGAAATAATGCAAGATGAAAAGAATATATTGGAAATTGTAGAAGAAAGATGCTTGAGATGGTATGGATATGTACTCAGAATGACAGAGGATAGAATACCCAAGAAAATTTTGGATTGGAAAGTAGAAGGAAAAAGAAGTTGAGGTAAACCCAAAGAGTGCTGGATGGATGGGGTGAAAAGGAGTATGGCGAGAAAAGGACTAAGTGAAGAAGATGCTATGGACAGGGACTTATGGAGGTAGAAGATTGTTGTGGGATGAAGGAAAACCATTGTATTGAAGAATATTCCTTAATAAAGAAATTATTATTATTATTATTATTATTAAATATTCTCCTAAGCACCCTGTTTTTGAACACACTCAGATTAACTTAAGTAAGGGGTCATGTCTCACATCCAAGTAATACAACCGGCAGGATAATTCTGTGGCTTGGTTCTAAAAGGGGCAATGTCAACTTCTTGCAAAAATGAGATCTATGCATTAATGAGCTCGGCTAGTCTTTATCTTTTTGTATAATAAAAGAGCCAGTGTATGTTGCTATTAATAGACTTAATACAGAAATCTTAGAGGCCAATGTTCGGAAGTTCTGAGCAAAAAAAAAAAAAAAATCTACAAAGGCTTCAAGGTCACTTATCTCAAAAGCAAGTTTTATGACATTGGCCTTTTTAGAACCAAGCCAAAGAATTGTAGTATTATTATTATTATTATTATTATTATTATTAAATTCTTTCTGGGACAGAGAGATAAACTACGAGAGAAAATCCGGGGTAGGGGGAAACCTGATAACCTTATGGTGAAGCAAATGATATCGTAAAATAAATATCATCGTTAGATCAAGGCTGGTGCATGTTTTATATATATTTCCATAACTTTTAGTATAAATAACTCCACACTCTTCTTAAGGCAATAACCAGAAAGCAGTATTCTTACGAACCAAGACACAAGATAACCCCTCCCAAGGAATGGAACATCCCACCTTGATAACGGCGGTCTTACAAAATAAACACCGGACCGAGGTATTCGTAACTTCTGTTATTGTTCCCCACAACATTTTATCTGCAACTAATACGTCCTAGACACCCGGCTATCTGTACAGATAACACGATATAAGATAAAGAAGGCACTGAGACATCCAGCTGGACAGAGAGACAAAAACATGCAGTGTCGTTACATACCTTCTGAGCGCCATGCAGAAGTACTGGACACAATCACTGCTTAATATCACACGCACAGTTTATATCAGTGCATTATAAGACATGCAAAATAAAGTATATTTATTATACAATACACTACACTATTCCGTTTGTCACTAATCACAAGGATTCACGTTGTATTTTTGTTGAAACACGAGTCAGCAACGTTGCTGTAACTTCACTCATACCCGCAAGCCGCCATAACTACCCAGAATGCATCAGAGCGTAGCCAACGTACTGATGAGAAATTCACTAGATGACATGAAAATCCCCTATTTTACTACAAAATGTATTTCTTTTTTAGAACTCGCCATGGGTGTACGGTATGGGGGGGGGGGTTTCAGGGGATTGAAACATCGCATTATTTTTAAGATTATAATGCCATGTAACGAAATAAAAAAACAGTAGTTCAATCATATTTACAAAACTAGACAAGGTAATAATTTACTCCTATCAGAAACCAAGTATCTCACATCGGCAGGATTAAAATATAGCATTAATTTTGGTCCCCGCTTCTTTAACTCAATGATCAGAAAGTATCCTGATCTCTCAGCATGCTCCACTGTTAAATTTAATAGATATGTAAAGCATTTTCTGTAATTTTTTTAGCTGTTTAAGACATTTTTGTTTCATTTCTTTTATGTATTTATATTTAACATTTTTTACATTCTTTATTAGTTAATCACACTTTTTATACACTCTCTTTCTTTGTGTCTCCTATTTCTTCATTTTTATATTTTTTAAAACTGCACCCGAGCACGAGCAGTCTTGTTCATTCGGGTGTATTACTAAATGTTAGTAGCCTATTTCATGTGGAAAATTATAATTACTAATTATGTAAGATATAGCCTATATTTCTTTTTAAATAGTCTCTTTTTAAATAGTAGTTGTAGATACTTTTGAAATTTGTGTTTGTTCTGTTTTATTTTACTTGTACAAATATGTATTTGTATTTGTATTTGTATAAAAATAATAATAAAAAATAATTGAGTTTTAAGGCTGATTTCTTTGCTAATATCTATTCAAGTTAAAGAATATTATTTTATTTTATTTTCTAATATAATGGACATCTCATGAAATAATTTGTGTTTTTTTATTGCAAAGCTGCCTGAGAAAATAAGCAAATATTAAAAATAAGCAGGCACCATTTTTGCTCCTCAGAAGCTTCCAAAATACTAACGCTCTTATTTCGAATGATAGATAGCCCTAAATCTCAACCAATACATTCTTTAAATTTTACATCCATTTACAACTTCACGTAGGCTATGACAATATGCCTTACTTAATTACTCATTGAACATAGACAAATCCTAAACAAGCTATAGGAATATTATTTATTTTATGGAACCCGAAGGTTCATTGCCGCACTTATCTGTGCTAACTTTATCCAACCATCCCACGTAAACCCTACTTCCCTTAAATCTATCCTAATATTGTCCTCCCACCTACGTCTAGGTCTTCCAGGTGGCATTTTCCCTTCTGGTCTCCCAGTCAATATTTTGTAGATGTCTTTTCTCCCCCATGCGCGCAACATGTCCAACCCATTTTATCCTCCGTGTTTTAATTACTCTTACTATATCCGGTGATGACTACAGGTTATGAAGCTCGTCGTTATGCAGTTTTCTCCAGTCCCCGTTTTCATCTGTCTTAGGCCCAAATATTTTCCTAAGCCCCCTGTTTTCGACACTGTCAGATTATGTTCTTTTACGCAGATGTTTCTGCGATGTTCAACTGTTTCAAACAAATTGTTGCCAATCAAAAGGGTCTTCGAAAGTAGCAAATAGTTTTTGAAGTGAAACTTGTTTGGCCGCGGTAGGAGTAAATCGAGAGCAAACCCAAACTTGCATTACGTGCAAAATCGTCACGAAATTGTTACGCTCAAAATCGGAATCGGATTGAGAATCGTCACGAAATTAGTGGGGCTGTGATGGAACGGACTGCACAGAAAACAGTCAACTCAATGATTAGGCTTATCCAAAATTTAAAAAATCAAAAAATCCTAAATTAAAAATCTAAAGATAAAAACAGAATTTAATAAACCAAAAAATTCCAAAATTAAAAAATCGAAAATAAAAAAATAAAAATTTAACATCCAAATAAAAAATATTTGATCCAAAATAAAATAAAAAACCCAAATTCAAAGATCTAAAATTAAAAATCCAAAATTTAAAAAAGTCCAAAAACCCAATATTAAAATAGTCCAACTATCCAAAATTGAAAAAAAAAAATAAAAAAAATTAAAACTAGTTTCGCTTCTGTCCACGCATACTTTTTTTTTTGCTTACTATTTTAAGCGTAAGCGAACTGAAAATATTTCCATTTTAAGATTCACGATTCAAAATAACATAAAACGTCGTAGGATGTTCGTCCGTTAGCGCTCGTTTTGTTAACTTCCTGCTTGCCTGTTACGTTATATATAACGTTCTTACATCGAAAATAACTTTTAGGCTCTTTATTACCATAATGACTGCAGACTATAAAACAGAAGACATTCTGATGACAAAACAAACATGTAATTTTACACGAGTAGCTTGCCATATGAAATTGAAGAAGGATTCCTTGAATGGATCCGTCCATTCCTTTGTGAAAGCCAGTAGGCCTAAGTGATTATGGGATAAGTAAATCATCTTTCATTTTTATCGCCCCTCCCCTTATGGTGTCCGATCAATACAACTTCTATTATGTACTCGAGGAAAAGTTTTGAAGTCGATCGAGTGAACTAGGAGGTCACAACAAACAAAACACCATCGATCCAACGAGTTTGTTTTCTGGAGCAATTCTAACGGAACGCGGGTCTCAGCGGCGGAATGTACAGTAAGTGAATAGTTCTACAGCATAGTATAGGGTTGAAATCCCGAGGAAGGCGGGCGTGTCATTCGAGATGGATGAAGCTACGATATAGGAGGATTTTCTCGGGATTCTCCCGTTTCCCTCTCCCATTCCCCAAACACTTTCCACGACATTGTCTTTATGAAATATTTTATTTCTCACTCTCATGTTACCATACAACCGCTACTCTAATTTGTCATTTATTTCCAAAGCTACCTGTGAACACTGCCAAAAATACGCTGTTGACATGACAACTTATTTATTTATTGAATATACAGTTTAATGTACCCTATTTTACCCGAAGGTACAAGAGGGTTATGGTTTTAACAAATTTAATTTGTAATTTACATATTTATCTAGGTCTATCTCTATTTGGCTATGATATACCATTCCGGTCTATAACCAACAATGCTAAGCATTAACACCCAATCACCAACTTTAAACTATAATCGATTAGGCCTATGCACATAAGAAAGAAAATAATAAAATTGTCAACATGGAATTTGATTTGGAATTGATAATTCTGTGTAAAAAGGTATTTCGTATCCTCAAAAACATCTGATTTTTGGTATTTAAAATCAAAACATTTTCAAAAACATTTAATTTTTGGCATTTAGAATCAGAATTTTTCAAAATCCTTTCTTAGTGAGCACCTACATTATGAAACGAAGGTACTGTCAAAATTCCAAGTCTCTACTTATTGTAGTTTAGGCTCTACGTTGATTCTTTGTCAGTCAGTCATTAAGTCAATCATTCATTCATTAAGTCAGGACAAAGCCTCATCTCTATCTATATAAAAGGCTTTGTCCTGACTGACTGAATGACAGGAATCAACGTACAGCCTAAACTATAACAGGTAGAGACTTGGAATTTTGACAGTACCTTCGTTTCATAATGTAGGTGCTCACTAAGAAAGGATTTTGAAAAATTCTGATTCTAAATGCCAAAAATTAAATGTTTTTGAAAATACTTAATCCCTTTTTACATAGAATTATCAATTCCAAATCACAGAATATATTGTTGCCAAATGGTATATGGATGGGCTTGGAAAAAACAATTGAAATGCACTTTTGACAAATAAGAGAAGTTATCAAAATAATTAATGTTATAAATAAATATTACAAAATGAAATCCACTAAAATAATGGAATCACATAACTTTCTCTACCCTGGACATAGAGAAAACAAAACGAGGTATGGTAATGTGTATATTATTATATTATATCGCAGGTTTTTGGAGAGAAAAGTATGAAAGTGATAATGCTTTCTGTTTAATTTCATCCCCAAAACGACTTTATGGTAACATAAGAGTGGGAAATTTCCCGCCTCGATATTACAATTTTATGTTACAGGAATTTCTGTTTCTTCTTATTTAAACCCCTACCAGGCTTGCTGTGCACTGTACAAGCGATGGGATGCAAAATTCTAGATCCTCTATGAGCCATAAAAAACTATATCAAGCGTTTTATGAGGGAATAGTTTGAGTGTAATAAGTCGTTCTTCCTATTTCAAATTATAAATGCCTATATAAGGACCTAGAATTTAAAATTGAAAATCCTTCATAAGTTAGCCTAATTTCCAATTACAAAATACAAAACCCGGGCGACGCCGGGTCTTTTAAGCTAGTGTAACTATATATATGGAGAGAGAGAGAGTATTAAGTTTGTAACATACTAACTGTATAAGTAGTAAAATTTTCTTATATATATAAAACAGGATTACCCTGTAAGTGCCAGAATGGTAAGTAGCCTACTAACTAAGATTAGTTAGTGAACAAGAAAAAGGCCCATCCGTCCGTCCGTCTGCACGCAAGATAACTCGAATACGCTCTATGAGATTTTCATGAAACTTAGAATACCGGTACTTAGTAATAATAAAAACGTCAAAAAGTACAATATCCAATTTGTCACGTGTTAAAACTCAATACTTTATCTCCTTCTCTAATTGCTTTAAAACTCTCAGGCAATGTCTCACGGAACAAATGTTGCCCTCGTGGGTCACATACATATAAAATTACACTTTCCCCTAACTTAATTACGTACGTGGAGTCTGTCAGTGGGCGGGGAAAGAATAACTCGAATTCGATATCGAGTCGAGTTTCACCTTTCTCTCACACCTCCCCCCTTTTCCAGCAATTAATCAGTACTTTGGAAGCCTCACCCCTTCCTTTCCGACACATAAATTTAGTGCAGTCGTAAATACTAAGTTTCCACATAAATTGTTTTCCGCAAAGACGTAACACCGGTGGTGGGGAAAACGTGAATGACAGCTTTTTCCCGTCGTTATTTACAAACTGGAAAAATACGTCGTTAGGGAATGTTACAAAACCACCGGTAAGTTCTGTTGTTCAATTTCAATTTTACGCCATTTAATTCTTGGTTTTGTTGGGAAAGTACAACTGAAATAACTGTTCTCACCAACTGTGGGAAAAGAATTAAAGCCGTCGACTCATATTTGGGTGTTTAGGGCAAAGAATTTAATGATCATAAAATAGTAAAAATAATAATAATAATAATAATAATAATAATAATAATAATAATAATAATAATAATAATAATAATAATGCATTTACAATGTAAAAATAGAGAAAAAATCAATTTTAAAGGAAATGACCTATAAATTTACCATTAGGCCCATTATTTATAAATAGGCCTACATTTTTTTAGTGAATTGCTAAAAGCAATTTAATGGATGACAGTATGTTATATACGAGTTTACAATAATAAAAAAGCACACTTATTTTGTTACTAAAGAAGTAAGTAAATTCATACTAACTTACTTGGACACCCTTAACGAAAAAAAATCTGAACTGGCATGCACATCAAATTGCCCCTAGCAAATATGTGTCATTTAAAAAGAAAGAAAAATGTCTTTCTTGCTAAAGACAAACTGCTATGGCGTTTACAATAAACCAGAATTAAAATCAACTATGAACGCTTGGCAGAGATTCTCAAATATATATATATATATAGGCTACTGGATTGTTCATTGATTCATGTGCTAAATAATCTATTGAGATAGCCTACCGTCAAAATATTTTGAAATTAAAACCTTATTAATAAGGTCTACTAACCCTTGAATTTATAATAAATGGATGCAGTCGCTTGTCTTAGATTTCTGTTAACAGGATGGAAACGAAATTGGAATAAACATTTAAATTCACTGTAAATTTCAAAACAAGGAAGCAACAAATGAATTAAGGGCCTAATCATTGCATTAAATGTTTTCTCTGCAGTCCGGCATGGGTTTTCATATTTTGTGAAAAATTTAGTCTCGCCAAATAAATAGCTAAGAAACTACAATACTGTCCCTTAAAGGAATCCGTTAAAATGCTATTTGCTGATATTCAAATTCTCGCTTTATCAGTGCCTAGACTTTGAGACTGATATAACATCATGGATCATGGCTCGCTTTGGGCGTAGCCATATATCAGAAATTTCAAACTCGTAGATGGTGGGAAGGGGGAGAAAAAGACAAGTAGATTCACCACACAGCTAAGGACAAATTTAAAAAGTTGCTCCTTATGGTGTGTTAATTGTGTATCATGTACACGTTGTAGAAACAACCTAATGCCAGTATGCTTTTGCACACAAAAGGAATGATTTTAGCCTCAGGGACCCTTATTTCCATTCCTCATGAACTTTTCTTATCAGGCCTCCAAATATCGTTATAAAAGGTGTTTCTAAATAAGAATCATCGTTATAGTGAGGAAAATTTAATATCATTTTTGCACGACGTAACTAATTAGTGGTACCCGTGTCGTAACTTGACATTCCTGCACTCAATCTGGTTGCTATGGAAACAAAAGAAATCTCCGTGCGGTAAAAATTACAAAAAGCACATGTGCCGTAAGTAAAATCATCATAATACAAGCCTTTATGGAAGACCGGAACCAAGGCCCCCCAGTTTGTGGCGACTTTAACAGGACAAATATTCGGTTCCCATAACAACCAAAACATGCAAATCACTTTCTGAAATATAACATCCATCTTCAATAGTGTATAAACAATATTTTCAGCTAATATCTCTATTAATATAAATAAATTGATATAAATAATCATCCTGAAAAAAATAGCATGCAATACTCGTTCCGTAAGGTTTGACTTTGTTGTCTCCTTAACTTCTTGCTTTTGCTTATAGGCGTTAGACGTGTTTCTGTGCATACCTCTTTATGTTTTTTGTATTTGTATTATGAGCTGCATAATTCAAGCTTCTGCACATGCGCGAATTCAAGGGGAGAGACAAACGAGCGAGAACGCTTTATTTTCTATTTTCCACATTGAAAAGCAAATTGAGGGTTGAACTGTCTGCAGATGTATAGAACGCAGTCAATTTCACATTTCCCTCAGTCAGTGGAAAATTTCAATACTCCCACAAGAAGATGTTTCCACATGTCATTCTTCAAGGCTGTCCAAACATCTCTATTAAAACAGGGGTGTCCACATATTGGAATGTCAGGAAATATGATATTATATCTCGACTACTACCTATAGTCCATTACTACCTACAGGCCTGCAGAGTGTAACAGAAAAGATATCTATAATAATAATAATAATAATAATAATAATAATAATAATAATAATAATAATAATAACTATTACTTGAGACGGATTTATTAACCCTAACAGTAAAGTAGATTTTTTTGGATTTTGTTAACTAGCAGATGCCCGCGGCTTTGCCCATGATAATTAATTTTAGAAATAAAAATTGAGCATAATAATTAAAGCATTATATTCATTAACACTTAGACGTGAATAATTCATAAAATAAATGATTTATGCCAGGTTTCTATAAACTCGTGAAATACCTATGGGTAAATTATCCATGGACAAATTAGTTTCATTTCACCCACAATGATATATTGAGAAAGGCCTTGGAGTTGTACAGTTAATTTAATTCAGAAGGCTTTGATTCTCATTGTTTAAATTATTATTGATCCTACAAGAGGTTAAATTTTATCCAGCCATCCATGAAAGGATAAATTAACCCGACGATTTACCCTTGGAAAGATCTAGCCCGAGTTTGTAGGAACATTTTTTCTGTCATTTTCATATTTAACAAGAGGACATTTATCTAGAAACTCGCCACAAGTGTATGTGATTATTACCTTTAAATTAGTTGAGTTTGTGAAAGTTATTCTTGTTTAAATTCTGTCCATTGGACAATTTACCCATAGGTATTTCGCGAGTTTATAGAAACCGGGCATAATAAGCCCTCATTATAACGAAATAGCTAAAAATCAGGCTTTAGAGTCCATTCCACGATTAGAAAGCGCCGCATGAGAAAATCGACCTCAGATTCGAGTTTCCGGGCCTAGAAAACCCTTGGATAGTGAGTTTCGTCCAAATCGATCAATGTTTGCCCATTTAGGTCTACATTCATTATCCATCTTCCGTCTATGTCGAAAATTTCAGATGTCTGCGGGCCTTGGCATTATAAACAAATGAATCGACCAAGGTGGGCTTACAAAAATGAAGCGATCGATAATTCCATGCGATAAGCTGAAAAAATCGCGATGCTTTTATTTTCAAGTTATGACAGAAAATAGGCAAAGCCACCTGCAATTGATTTGACAATTGAAATGCATCACTGAAAACTGATGCTTCGATAGTACAGAAAAATCACGTTTTCTGCCAGTTTTTTACTCATAACTCGCGAACGAAAGCGAAAATTAAAAATCCGGCTTTGAGGTGTATTCGGCCATCCATCAATCCATCTATGTTTCACATTTTAGATCTCTGCGTTGAGTAGATTTCGCTGGGCATCGCGTACAGACAGACGGACAGACAGAAAGACAAACACTTACTTTTATTAGGCTATTATAAGATTTATTAAATCTAGAGGGAGGGGGCATGAAGTAATTTGTGGACACAAAGGGAGGTGCAGGCCCAAAAAAGATTAAAAACCCCTCAAAATTGATATTAATACCGAAATTCTGAAAATATTAAATGAGTTTTACTTAAAAATAAAACTACTTTCACAGACTTTACCTACGATATGAGCAGCTTGCATAGACTACCGTTCGGGGATATACGAAAATGATACCTCTCGCTTATTTCAAGTTAGACAATAAAGTACAGTAGAGGATTGACTGGTGCTATTGTTTGATAAACTCACAACAAAATTGGTAAAGAAACGGATAAATCAACACAGCAAAGCAAAGATAACGAATATGGACAACTTCCATAACAATAGACCATAAACAGCAATCAGTCCAAACAGTCGTTAGGATTTTTGTGTAGCGGAGTTTGAATTTTGAAAACAAACATTTTGCAAAGTTGGTTAACAATAGAGAAGCAGATGTAACGACAAGGGATTACATGGGGTGTAATCCACCCCATCAACATAATATACGAACAATACTGTGTGCTGTGTGTACAATTTATATTACACAATCGGCTGCCGCGCAGATGTGTGCTGAGCCACAGAATTACTGTACGTAATGAGGAATAATTCCAGAGCAAACAAGCCAGGCGTCAACACTGTAGCATACAACACACACCCAAAACTTTATTTGGCTTTATGATTTGTGATCAGCACCGGTAATGGAGATCCGGCGTTACCTTTTATCGCCATTCACTACTTTAAAACAATATTTAGCTTTCATATTTACTACAGTCGTAAGGTTTCATTGTTTTTAGTTGTGTAAATTCATATCCACCCACTTAATATAGATATGAGGAGTGTCGGTTCAAAACGCGTTAAGTCCACCTCCGATCGTAATGTAGTTTTTTGCGGATTCGCATTCTCTGAGGTGTTCTGCATGATACTACATATCGTTTTTGTTTCAAATCGCAACCTTTCCCCGTTAAAATTTAGCCTGAAATATGGGGTTCGTCCACCGCTGTGGCTCAGGGGATGCGTTCAATCTCCTCACGCAGCGGGCCCGGGTTCGATTCCTGGTCGGGATAAATTACCTAGGTGGGGTTTTTTCTGGGGTTTTTCCTCACCTTTGAGACAAATGTCGGGTAACTTTAGGCCCTTGTGGTCCCCAGATATCATCTGGCCGTCATTAACATCTTCATCGCATCCTCGCCTTGTTTGGAGTGAGTGTGTGTGTGTGAATGGTGTGTCTCGTCCTATGTGTTCGTGTTCGTGTGGTCAATAATAAAAGAAGAGAAGCATGGATTTTCCATGATTTAAAATGCTTAAAAGACAGAAATTGTTTAAATTTTGACAATTTGGTCCTTCGGCAATAGTTCACTTTGCATTAGCGCGAAAAGATATGATTGTAATTCTTAAATAAAATACTAACGTTCATCTTTTTAAATGATGATTATTATTATAGTGTTGGGTCAAAACGCGTTAAGTCCATTACTTTCGAAACTTTAACTATCAATAAAAGATGTAAATGAAAAGAATGATTTGACACACCCAATAGATTTTACTATATATTAATTACTCTTTCTGATCAGAAAAAAATATTGCAAATTCGTTTGATAGTTTGGCCATAAACAGTTTTTCATCATTCATGAAAAATCATTATTTGTGGACTAAACGCGTTTTGAATCGACGCTCCTCTTATATTTGGAATGAATCTTAAACAATTTAACTCTGCTGCAAGCCAACTGTTAAAACTTGTCCAAAATGGTATTTCATAGGAATCTCTGTGTGAATAGTAACACCGTTGTCAACTAACATATTTTTCATTCTTTTATTTTACTTGTTTTACTCTTATTTCATTTTTAATTTTTCTCTACATTCTTCATGCTTGCTTTCTTCTTATCTCTCTTATTCTCTTTAATCTCTCCTATTCTCTTTACTTCTTACCTTACATTGGTCATTATCCTAACTTTCCTACTTTTTATTATAGTAGGCTAGTAGTAGTATTCCTTGAGTCGCGGACGACTCCTGGAGATCCTGCCGGATTTACATAGCAAGAAGAGTGTCTTGCCAGTTATGCATTAAGCCTCGTTCGATTTTCCACTGCTCTCCTGGTTACAGCTCTCCAGGTTACAGCTTTTATTATACCTACTTCATATTTGTGTTTTTGTAAGTAGGCCTACATGATGTGTTGCTAGTATAGTCATGAGTATTGGTTGGTGGACTGGAAAATGTCTGTCCGTCTGTCTGTCCGAACGTTAACTCAAATACGCTCTATCGTATTTTCATAAAACTTAGTAGGCCTATACGCATTTATAACGCCCATGGGAGGAAGCCTATTTAATGTGGACAAAATCTGTTGACTGGTACCGGAGTAATACCCAATTTAGCGCCTATTTTAAGGTGCCATATTATAAATAATTGATCAAATGCAAATCAGTTCTCATGACAACAATATTATTTGCAGTGTTCATATAGGCCTATGGCTTTGGAAGTTGCAATACAGTTAGCTTTGACAAATAACACTAGCCACATGTTCCTTTACATATGCTTATAAAACTAGACCTTTGTTCTTCCGTAAGCCCTGCTTAATGAATCGATCTGGAGCTTAGCTCGGAAATCGATTAAAAAATAACTTATTTTCTGCATATCATAATTGGATTTATCACTGATTAAACAAAAGCATTCTGGCATTTTACTTCATCACTTTACCTGATTTTATTTAATAATTAAACCTTATTTGAGGAGTGGACTTTCAAAACGCAGTTATTGCACAACTATTTGTTTGTCAGAAAACGCAAAAAACTACTGTACAAAAAAGCGTGATGATTGTCCTGCGGCGAAGGACTAACAGGACTAACAGCGTTTTGAATGTCCACTCCTCATTTAATCCTACAAATACCAAGGACCTCAGAAGGTCACAAATTCATTTTTCTTCATTTCTTATTTAAATACTTACAATAAAAAATATTATCAATAAGACTTATTGTTACAAAGTACGGAAATAACTTTAAAACTTATGTATGAATAAATAACCTTCAATTAATTATTTCGGATATTGTTATCAATCGGTTAATATTATAAAATTAGTTGAATCCCGAAGTGATCACAATAAGCGGCGTGCACTGTATTATCAAAAAATAATTTTTTGGGCTTAAAACCCCCGCTTTGTGTATTGGTACACATACGCAACAATGGGTGCGAAAGAGTTAATTTCGAGCAGATATATTTTAATTAATGTTGTTTCCTGGAAGCTGTGAACCCTGCATTCTGTAACTGTTGTTTCATTGTTGTTTAGAGGTAGAAAAATGCATAGGGGTGGAATGTGTGTGTAACGTTTCCGTGCAAGTGGTTGTCAGAAATCACGAGAGCTCTCGTACACACATCCTCTCCCTCACTAACTCAACAGACTACAAAAACTGATTGCATTTTCAAGCGGTTAAAATACTTCATAGAATGAAATCTCCCAAGGCATGGCCTCCACTGACTTCTAACATTAGAAAAAAAATGCAAAACAAAGGAACGTCGTTGTTAACACTGTAGTCAGTAGTTATGAATAAAAAAAAGAATAATGCAGTGACGGCCAGTCATATGACTAGTCTGTAAATTTTGCAGATTATGAAAACTCTAAATTATGATATACCTGTGGATGAATGATTAAGAATCAGGTTTTTATGGATCATTAGGAAGGCATGAAGTCAATGTAAAGAAAATTTTAACCCTATTTCGCATAATTATTGACTTATGAGCACCAAATTGCAATTCATTTAATGCCCTGTAGCACACGCATTTTACGTCATAGAGCAAAAATCTCTTAACAAAAGTTGCTTGTTTATGTCCCCTCTATATACAGGTAAAATATTTCGGTGTTATTCATTAACACCCTGTATATATATAAGTTATATATGCATTCCAGAATCACATATTATTGTTTCTGTTGGACATTATATGATAACATTACAGGAGAAAAATTCCTCTTTCACTGGGATTTGAACCAGGACCTTTGTCCATCCGTGCCAATGCTCTACCATTTGAGCTAAGCCAGAGTTCACTTTACAGCGCCAGATGGAACCTCTCTCCTATGATTGCCCTTAATGGTCTACCTCACTGACATGCAAGTTATGTCACATGCAGTAGCCTATTGTGAGGCACATTAATAAATGTGAATGTTAACTGTACAATAACAGTCACAAAAATCACTAATTAGTGTGCCTCACATAACTTGTTAATCAGTGAGGTAGACCATTGGAGAGAGGTTCCATCTGGCGCTGAGAAGTGAACTTTGGCTTAGCTCAATTGGTAGAGCATTGGCTTTTAAATATTTATATCTGATTATTGCACTATTTCCAAGGCCTAGGCTTCTTAGGTTGAACCTAAATATTCTATATTAACGTAGGTATAAGCTGCATCTGCTTACATTTCAGCTAATTTTATCCCCTCGTTGGCAAAGATGAAATTCATTTATGCTTTAATATAGAAGCCTGGAATTCTGTGACGGGTCACCAGGCTAGTAAATATAAAGGAGGCCATGCTAATACACACGAATAGAAAGAAAACATCAGAACAGCATTTACCAAAGCCTACTCTGTCCACAAATGCCACAGTTTTCATTTGTTTTGTTTGGAATGCACCGAACTAAAAGACAAACGCCTACGAACAGTTGAAAATGGATTCGCAATACGTAGCAGAAAGAATCCACATCTAACGAGGCATCTTAAATTTATTTACCGTCAAGGCTGGTGGCTATTCTATTGCGAAATAAACATAGCTGATGCTCGAATTACTGGAGTACAGATGCAGCTGCCGATCTTTGTCATGTGGGTGTCTCAAAGCTGCGTGTAACGCATTAACTGGCTGCGATTTTTCCTGATTCTTGGAGGGACCCAGGCCAAAAATTCTTAATGAACCGACAAGAGAAAGAAGTTAGTAACAAATAAACACCATCCGTCATTGCCCACTAAAAAGCCCTGGTGTTCTTAGTTAGTAACTATCAAGGATGCCGATATATTCTAGCCTTGAATGCATTAGATTTAAAAGCCTTACTTTAGCAAAAGATATATAGGTTACATTTGTATGCATTATTTTTTATTTTTCATTTCACGTGATATTTTTCTTGTCTCTGCTTGAACTACGAATGTGAACCACCGAATGGTCTCAAGGGGTGAATGATAGGCTATATAGGCCTATCAGGGAAAACAGGTGCACCCCGAGAAAACCTATCCCGACCATAGGCGTACCGAGGGGGGGTTTTGGGGGTTTGAACCCCCCCCCATTGATTAAAAAAAGGAAAATTGTATAATTTTTTTAAGTCTGCCTATAAATTACTTAATACAAGTATAAAGCGTGGGAAGCTTAAAACTCGTTATTTTGCGCCTTAATTTTTAAAATTTTCCGGGGAAAAGCCCCCGGAAGCCTAAAACTTGTTATTTTGCGTCTTAATTTTGACAATTTTCCGGGGGAGGACCCCGGAAGCTTAAAACTCGTTGTTTTGCGTCTTAATTTTTGAAATTTTCCGGGGGAGGATCCCCGGACCCCCCTCTCCCTAGGGGGGTGTTCCTTTATAACCCCCCCATATGGTCGGCCTGGTTACGCCTATGATCCCGACCCCATTTTTTCCAACACAAATTCCAGAAAGCTTTACCGAGATTAGGCCTATGTAAATCCTACATCCCGCTTCTCAAGAACTCCTTTTTTACGCTAGAAAGAAAAAGAGGTGACGTTGTTTCGCCCTGCTTTCATTTTAGGTCCATTTCTCGAAATAGTAAATAGAGGATCTATTACTAAGGACTATGTAGATCATGTCTGTTAAATTTGTAGTACTTACATTCGCTAATCAGTGGCTGCTTTGGCTCAACCATTCATAAGAAGTCGTTTTCAAGAAAGGCGAGTCATAGGAGAAGATTTCCAACTTACCTGAAACAGAAAGAAAAGTTCAACATTCAGAAACTTTTATCATAATTTGTCATTTATTTATCAATAATCAGAATCTGAATTTTTAATATATCTACTATATAAAAAACAAACTTTATAGGCATATAGGCCTATGTGTGACTTTCTTTGCTCATTGGGGGCTCTGCCCCCAGGTCGAAGATGTTACCATCTCGGCCAATTAGATCGATTTACAAAAAAATATTTCTATCCCTAGCATGTCAAATGATTTGTCAAAGTGTATTTTAACTTCCAAAGCCCCATGTGAACACTGCAAAGCATACCGTTGCCATGGAAACCGAGCCCTTTTTCGGGGGTGTTTAGGGCTAAAAATTAAAAAAAATTAACTTTTTGGAATATTCCTGTGGTTTACAGCCTAAAAGCTATATGTGAACCAAATTTCAAGTTTCTAGCTCATCTAGAAGTTGGAAAACATTGTCAGTGAGTGAGTGTGTGAGTGAGTGAGTGAGTCAGCGACTCAGCCATGTGGCTTTATTTATAGGGATATAGGGACATAGGTATATATGTGACTAGCATGTGCCCGCGGCTTCGCCCGCGATAATTATTTCAAAAATTAAAAATTAAGAGCATAATAGTAAAATCATTATATTTATTAACTCCTAAATCACGTGGACTACATACCACGATTAGATAGCATCGTCTGGTAAAAGCGACCTCAGATTCGAGTTTCTTGGCCCAGAAAAACTCTGTATAGTGAGATTCGTCCAAATAAAACAACGTTTGACCATATTTAGGGCTTACAACATTCAAGCGATCGCGAAAGTTTTATTTTCAAGGTATGACAAAATCAGCCAAAGCCAACTGTAATTGGTTTGACATTGAAATGTATAACTGAAAACTTATGTTTTGAAAACGCAAAAAATGCATGTTTTTTGCCCGTTTTTCACTCATAACTCACGAACGAAAACTGAAATTAAAATTCCGTCTTCAAGGTGCATTTTCCGACCCTTCAGCCCACCTATGTTTAAAATTTCAGATCTCTGCGTTCAGTAGATTTCGCTGGACATCGAGGACAATTCCTTTTATTAATATAGATAATATGAATTATAATGATACCTTCTCTAATTTGTCAAACATCCATTTCATTTAATCCAAACCCACCTATACCATTGGCAACAATATGTTCTGTGAATTTGTTTCGATAATTCTATGTAAAAAGGGCTTAAGTATTTTAAAAAACATTTAATTTTTGGCATTTAGAATCAGAATTTTTCAAAATCCCTTCTTAGTGAGCATCTACATTATGAAACGAAGGTACTATCAAAATTCCAAGTCTCTACCTGTTATAGTTTAGGCTGTACGTTGATTCCTGTCAGTCAGGACAAAGCCTTTTATATATATAAAGAGATGAACGCAGTCAACGCCACCTATTAACAAGACAGTATTAAATTGTGAGATTAATTGCCATAGCAACCGGGGAAAAAAAGAGCATTGAATGACTTGGACGTCACTCATTATGCGGGAGTTTCTTGGGCTAGGGAATCTGAACTGAGGTCTTTTTTCCCCCTGGGCATCGCACTTTAATCGTTAAATGTACATCGAAACCGGGATTGTAGTGTTTAAATATAACTTGTTTTAATTATTTACGTGTTAATAAATATATAATGTTATAATTATATTTCTATTAAATCAATTATTTAAATAAAACATCTAGCAGTTGAGTAAAATATATTTGCGGACGAAGCCGCGTTCACCTACTTGTTACATTATATGACTAAATAACGACATTTTGACAAAAGACTGCAGTTTTTACATTATTTAAGTCATGACCAACTATGTTGTAGGCCTACTTAAAATTATGATGAAAATTTGTTGCTCTTATAAGTAGGGACCGGATTTTTAGGTTTTTAAAAACACTCTTTTAGGTTTTCCATTAAGTGAAATAGTTTTTTTAGGTTTTTTTGTTAAAAATATCATTTTTAGGTAGAAAAATTGGTTTAACGAATTTGAATGTGCTAGCCTACATAGGATTCAATACATAATACTTGTAGGCCTAAAGTATAACTTAACAAAATTGACTTAAATTTCTGTAAACTTGCCTTAGGACAGAACGTCATAAAACAACCTTAGAAGAAGAAAAAAAGAAGAAGAAGAAGAAGAAGGGGGGAAAGATGAAATTCAGGTCATCGCCAATCCACTGCCGTAATAAACTCGATTTCATTTGTTTCGGCATAATTAACACGTCTTCTTGAAACTCACAGTGTGACCACTCAGTATGAATAAAAGAGAAGTACTAAAGGCAAACTTGGATGTATGCCTGTGGGATATGGAGTTCTGCTTCAGACACCCAGATAAGAAGAATACAGACACTACAGAATCGTATTCTCAGGATATGTACTGATGCACCATGGTACGTTCGTAACACGACCCTTCATACTGATCTCCAAATTCCCGAAGTTTCAACTGTTCTAACTACCAATTATACCAGGCTTCATAATAGCTTTATACATCATCCCAATGTTTTGCTGAATCACATACCTTTACAGAACCAAGTTACCAGAAATCAAAGGAGACTAAAACGCAAAAGACATTCTGATTCTCTTCAATAATAATAAAACATATTATAATTAGCGCACATATAATGCTGCTGAGGACTATTAATGGATAGGAACCTCAATACAAGTTACATTTGTATATTATGTCTGTTGCTGCCTCAACTGTAATATACTTTTGTATAATAAAGTTATCGATATTAAAAAAAAAAAATAATAAATAAATAAAGGCAAACAAGCGCTTTAAAACACAGAAATCTATATCCTTGTTCATACACGGCAACAATGGTTGTTCATACGAATATTTTAAAAGGAATACGCCGGTACTCTTTCACTTCGTCTCTTGATACTGTCCATCCTAGACGACAACGGGTTGAACGAAATGCTGGTGGTATTAATTTCAACCCGACAAAGTTATTGTCTCTCCGCAAAATATCGATTTCTCAACTGACAAACAAAAAAGACAAAAAAAAAAACCAGCCTAAATTAGATATTTTAGGTTTTATATCCCGTTTAGGTATATTTAGGTTTTTATACCCCATTTAGGTATTTTTAGGTGCCACAGAATTAATGTGGGTGAATCCTGTGGACATGATTCGAAAAAGTGTATGAGCGCTTTTTGTTTTGGTAGCAAGGAAAAAAATAGGTAAAAACCTAAAAATCCGGTCCCTACTTATAAGGGGAGAACAAATTTCTTTACTTATTTTTTATGGTCGATTAACGACGGTTGTGTGCTGCCGCTTAAGCACAAAGCATGAACAATATGTCCCTGCCCAGCACGAGGGTCAATCGAGTCGACTTAGAAATGGTGATGATTTACTTGGAAGATGTCCATTATGACTTTGGCTAAAGACATAGGTATGAGTCACATTTGTGTAGGAGGCCTGCTGAATCACGGCCACCTAGATGCATTCTGCATTGTGGAGCATAATCTAGTTCAATGGCAACTCCACTATACAACTTTTGGATAACATACAGGGTTAATTAGTAAAACTAGGCAGATCAAAGAGGGCAGTAAATAACATTAAATTAAATATATTAAATAATTAAATTAAATGAGGAATAAAACTTTAATAATAATGCTACTAAATACTCAGTATCTAACCTTGAAACTTATCTCTGTCTTCCTGTATGAACCTCCTTAAATAATCCTAAATAAGATTCTCTGGAAGAGAGATTTGCTTAAATTGCTTTATTCCATGAGGAGAAAAAGGAAGACAAACCGAAATACGACTGCCATCCACAAAGTAAATTTCCCTGGGGCCGTTTACAGAAACAAAACATAATTTCAAGGAAATATTTATTGCAACAGACACGGCCAGTGTTTAGCTATTCTCCAACATATTCGCTACCGGAATTTAAGCATTTGGCACCAACTTTTCGACATCTGTGTCTTAGAAGTCTGCCGACAGGTATTTGAACCACTGTGTTACAAACATCTCCGCCTCTCTGTCATTCTTTGTCATTTCTTTACGTGTAGGAAAAGATGGAAATCACTGGGAGCAAAGTCCGAAAAGTAGGGTGGATGTATAAACACCTCTTTGCAAGTCTTCTTCAGAAGTTCGGCTGGGAGGTGTTTGAACATTCACCCTACAGCCCGAACCTCTCTCCCAGTGATTCCCATCTTTTCTTACACCTCAATAAATGACAGGGAATGACAGAGAAGAGGAAATGGTTGTCACACTGTGGTTCAAATCGCCAATGGCAGACTTCTACGACACAGGTATTGAAAAGTTGTTCCCACGGTATAAAAAAAATATTGTCAATTCCGGTGGCATATTTGTTAAAAATTGCTGAACACTTGCAGTCTTACTAATAAAAGCTGCTTATACCTGCGTTGAACGGTTGTTTGGTTGTTCACCATGTAAGTTCTGCATTAGCCGCATTACCAATAATCGGTGTGTAACTGCCGAGTTTACACAGTGTTTGTACGTCCAACGTCATCAAATACGTCACGCTTTTCATGACGTTCCTAGCCTCAGGCTATGAAAGGACTGCTGAACGCCATCTATCGGTGTAGCGGGCAAACAACGATGGATCGTCTGCAGACTAATTGTAGTTTCAGTATTTCATTATATTGTTTTCAGAAAGCTGTAAACATGGGTACAAGTATGGAAATATGTCCCGCAAACAAGGAACAATGTTTATAATTCCGCAAAAGTAGCCCAGAATGTTTCATAACAAGTTACCTTAAGAATGGATGCATAACCTCAAAATTCAATCTCAGACATCTACGAAGCGACCGGCTGTTACGCATATCGGCCATCTTGATTATTTACGTCAAGTTTAAACAAGGGGGCCAGGCTGTGTAAAGGTTGCACACATTCAGCCTTATGCAACAATTATTAGTACACTTTCTTTCCTCAGCTGTGTATATTCCTGGTATAAATGTTACAACTGGATTATTAGTAAGACTGTTGCTGTATATGTTGCAACAAAAATTTCCATGAAATTGTGTTTTGTTTCTGTAAATGGTCCCAGGGAAACTTACATTCTGGACGCACCTCGTACTATTAGACCTAAGTTGCCATTACCTCGGCGTCAAGTGAGTTTATTATAAGATCACAAAAAGAGGCTCACAAAAATGCCCAAATGTACTACTTAAGAATATAGCATCACCATTATACGCGCAACTAGGGTTCGGATGTTTATGACGTGTCATATTTTTATCCTGACCTCCATCCTCGCCAAAAATAACAAATTAAACATGAATTGCAGATTTATTATCCTAATCGGACCGTTTTTATTTTCCATATAAAGTCATATTTTGGTAATTTTCATGGTCTTGGTCATATTTCGGTCTTATTCGTAATTGAACGTCATATTTCAGTTATAAATAGGGACCGGATTTTTAGGTTTTTACCTATTTTTTCCTTGCTACCAAAACAAAAAGCGCTCATACACTTTTTCGAATCATGTCCATAGGATTCACCCACATTAATTCTGTAGCACCTAAAAATACCTAAATGGGGTATAAAAACCTAAATATACCTAAACGGGATATAAAACCTAAAATATCTAATTTAGGCTGTTTTTTTGTCTTTTTTGTTTGTCAGTTGAGAAATCGATATTTTGCGGAGAGACAATAACTTTGTCGGGTTGAAATTAATACCACCAGCATTTCGTTCAACCCGTTGTCGTCTAGGATGGACAGTATCAAGAGACGAAGTGAAAGAGTACCGGCGTATTCCTTTTAAAATATTCGTATGAACAACCATTGTTGCCGTGTATGAACAAGGATATAGATTTCTGTGTTTTAAAGCCCTTGTTTGCATTTAGTACTTCCCTGTTATTCATACTGAGTGGTCACACTGTGAGTTTCAAGAAGACGTGTTAATTATGCCGAAACAAATGAAATCGAGTTTATTACGGCAGTGGATTGGCTAGGACCTGAATTTCATCTTTCCCCCCTTCTTCTTCTTCTTCTTCTTCTTCTTCTTCTTCTTCTTCTAAGGTTGTTTTATGACGTTCTGTCCTAAAGCAAGTTTACAGAAATTTAAGTCAATTTTGTTAAGTTACACTTTACAAGTATTATGTATTGAATCCTATGTAGCACATTCAAATTCGTTAAACCAAAATGATATTTTGAACAAAAAACCTAAAAAAAACTATTTCACTTAGTGGAAAACCTAAAACAGTGTTTTTAAAAACCTAAAAATCCGGTCCCTAGTTATAAATACGGTATTATACAGTAAATGAACAAAACTGTCGAATTAAATTTTTTTCCAAAAAGAGTCAGGAATATTTTGGTTTTACTGTAACTGAAATGTGAAGGAACAATAACAAGTAATTAGCACAATTACTTCTTCCTCCTTGTTGTTAACAACTTCCACTAGACATGCTTTTACACATTTGCAGTGGTATCTGAAAACATTCACAGATTAGATGTTCTTTACAAGTAAAAATGTAACTCACCTGTAAAATTGTTAAAATTTGTCTGATTGAATTAAAGTCATGTAATAATTTAGTGTCATTAAACGTTTTAAATTGGAACATTTATTTATAGAAAACATGTTCTTTTATGAGGTCAAATTTGGTCACTTTTAAAGTCATATTTGCAGACATATTTTCCACATTTTTAGGTCATAAACATCCGAACCCTACACATAACATATGCATGCCTCTTGTTTGGTGGAAGTGTCTTCCACCTTCAGTGGCCACTAATAATAGCCGATCTATTCCAGTTTGTTCACTACATCTGGAAGTGTCATATGTGAGATTTAGAGTATATCTTTGTCAAGAGTTAAAAATACCCGATTCATTTGTGAATGCGTCCTTCATGTTTCATTCTGTGAAATGACGTTCTTCTGTCCGCTGTCACAGCAGAAATATATCTAACTTGCTAATAACTTGTCTCTGTACTGACGTCAGCAAGTAGGCCTACGTAGGATGCGAATCTTAGAGTTCTATCTATAATAATAAAAGGAAGTGTTTGTATTACTGTCTTTCTGTCTGTGCGCGATGCCCAGCAAAATCTAGGGAACGCGGAGATCTGAAATTTTAAATATAGATGGACCGAAGGGTGGGAAAATGCACCTCGAAGGCGGATTTTTAATTTTCGCTTTCGTTTGCAAGTTATGAGTGAAAAACGGGCAGAAAACGTACATATTTTGCGTTTTCGAAGCATCAGTTTTCAGTAATACATTTCAATGTCAAATCAATTACAGTTGGCTTTGGTTATTTTCGTCATACCTTGGAAATAAAAGAATTGCGATCGCTTGAATTTTGTATGCCCACGCTGGTCGATTCATTTGTTTATAACGTCAAAGCATACTGACATCTGAAACTTCAACATAGACGGAAGAGGGATAATGAATATAGTCTTAAATGGGCAATCATTGTTCGATTTGGACGCAAGTCACTATGTAGGGGTTTTCTGGCCAGGGAACTCCAATCTTAGGTTGTTTCTTCCATACTGCGCTTTCTAATCGTGGAATTAACTTCAAAGCCGGATTTTTAGCTGTTTCATTAATTATATTAATCATTTAGTTTAGGCCTATGATTGTTTCGCGTGCAAGTGTTAATAAATGTTTTAATTATTTTTTCCTTCATTTTTAATCTTTTAATTAATTATCGCAGGCGAAACCGCGGGGATCTGCTACTCTATAATAATAAGAGGAAGTGTTTGTCTGTCTTTGCGCGATGCCCATCGAAATCTACTGCACGCAGAGATCGAAATTTTAAACATAGATGGACCGAAGGGTGGGCAAATGCACCTCCAAGCCGGATTTTTATTTTTCGCTTTCGTTCCCGAGTTAAGAGTGAAAAACTGTCCAAAAAACGTGAAATTTTTTTTTTCGCTATGGAAGCATCAGTTTTTGTAATACATTTCAATTGCCAAATCAATTACAGGTGGCTTTGCCTTTTTCAAATAGTGGACTGCACTCCAAAGCCGGATTCTTAGATGCTTTATTATAATTATTAATCGTTTAGTTTATGAATGTCTCACACAGCGGTCCCGGGTTCGACAAGTTTCCTAGGTGGGGGTTTTTCCTCACCTGTGAGACAAATGTCAGGTAACCTTAGGCCCTTCTAATCCCCGGATATCACTCGGCCGTCATTATCATCTTCATCCTTTCCTCGCCTTGTTCAGATTGAGTGTGTGTGTGTGAATGGTGTGTCTCGCCCTATGTGTTTGTGTTGTCTCGGAGGTGGCCCCGGCATTGGGCTGATCACTCATCCGGTGAGGCTCTCCATGATCTTGTCTGGTCAAAAAAGTATGTGTCATCCACAGATAATCCCTCTCCCGACAGGCGGTTGTAAGCTACCCACTGTTTGCAGAAACTGTCTTGCCTGGTGAACAACTCAATACGCGGACATTCACGACCTCTTATTCTATATAAGCACGTGCAGTGAGAAATATGTATTGTTGGCCATGCTTACAGTAAAGAAATATCTGAGGGGATAAATATCAGAAATTATTCTTAAAGGCGGAAAGTTCAATAAAAGTTTGTAGTCACTTGTTTTATCTTTCTTTTTTTGTCCATAGCCTGCATTTTTAATCGCAACATTCAAAGAAGGGGCTATAAGGTTTTGATAGGATAATTAGCGTAAAATTGTGTCTTGCGATTCTGTACAAGTATATGTGAATACTGCTAACTTTTATTTGGACAGAGGAAGTTATGTGACTTTCACATCAAAATTTTTATCTTCGAATTAATTATTGGGTACCTGCTAGTATAAAATAACAGGTACATTTTATCCTACATAATATGTTTAATTACATGTAATTAAGAAAGCCTGTAATTATTGTTTGATCAAAAATAGGAGTTTTTAATTAGTGTGTCTGAAACCACGTTGAGGGGGTTTCAATTAAAAAAGGGGAGCAACAAAAAGTGAGGCATTGAAACGAGGCATGGATGTACGCGCTTCCTCATTTCCATACACTAATTGATTTTGCTCTTTGTGGTCCCTGATTGCATCTGTTATGCTAAGGGCAAATTAAATCAATCAATTGATCACAGACCCATTGCATGTCATTCTACACAAAATATCACCTTTCTCGAGCTCATTCATATGGATTACATTAGACGTGTGTTATGCAAAAATATATTGGCTTGTGTCAATCAGTTCTGCAGATATAATAATTCTTTTCCATCCGTGAGTCAGATTTCTATTCGTAGGGCTATGTTATTACTAGGGCAAGGCATTTGATGATGTTGTATTTTTCTTGCATGAAGGTTAAAAGATGTAGGCCTATATTTATATACAGGATGTTTCCAAAATACTTCTACAAACTTCGGGCACGGGTTCCTTACACCAAAAGAAGAGGAAAAGTTCATATGAACATGTGTCCCATAATCCTTTGTTTTCTCGTTAGAAACTGTTCAACACATTGGTACACTCATAACACGTCAACACACAAAACTCATAACAAATGCTCGAAATGTCCTCCTTTTGCTTCTAGACATGCATGCAAGATAGGCCTATTTCGAGCATTTGTTATGAGTTTTGTGTTTTGACGTGTTATGAGTGTAGCAATGTGTACCGAGTAAACAATGATTAGGCTATGGAATTTATGTTCATATGAACTTTTTTCCATCTTTTTGTGTAAGGAACCCATGCCCGAAGTTTGTGAAAGTATTTCTGAAACACCCTGTATATTTATATTTATTTATTCTGCCAACTACAGGAATACATCCCAATCACAGTTGGGGTAGTTTTACAATATAAAAATACAATACAATAAATGAATGTGTGAGGATAAAGAAGAAGATGAATGATTTGTAAAAAATACAATTCATTTAACAAGACAAACTAAAAACTAAGGCAAATCGAATGGAATGTATAACACTAGGAGGTGCCCGTGGCTTCGCCACGATAATTCTTTTAAAAATTAAAAATTAAGAGTATAATAATTATTAAAGCATTATATTTATTAACACTTGCACGCGAATCATTCATAAACTAAGCCATTAATAATTAATGAAACAGCTAAAATTCCTGCTTTAGAGTACATTCCACGACATGAAAGCGCCCCCTGGGAAAACTACATCAGAATCGATTATGCAGTTCCAAAGAACCTGTGAACACATAATATGTATTGTTTCTCAGCTGTTTATTGACATGAATATGATGTGAATTTTATTTTATCAATTCAGTGTAATTTTCAGAAATTATATAATGTTTCAAGGGAAGGAATGGTTTGTTTGGATTATTATTATCAGCGATATTTCAAGAGATAAAACCATCAATATTTTACAGCTGTTGCTCCCGGCTTCGCCCGCCATTATTCATTGACTCCAGGATTTTTAAGAAAATTACACTGGTAGATTATTAAAAATGTTTGTGGTTCAGAGCTATGAAAATTGTAAGTAAAAATAAAATTAGAATATTTGTTCATTGTGTTCATTTCACTCAGGCCTTATATAATAAAGAAACGGTTTTCCTTCCTAATTTTGTAGTCGTCATGAAAGTTTAGACTGCGAGAGACGAACATCGCCGAGTATACCCGATGTCTCACGAAGCGGGCGAGCAAGCACGCTATTTAGGGCCGTTGAATTGTATAAGAGTAGATTTCATGAAAAAAATCCTATGTACTGACTTAATGATAAGTCAAAATACAGAAGAGACTTTTGAAGTGATAGAGAATTAACTTATAGAGAAAGTAATCACACTCACATCCGTAAATCCGTAGGCATACTGCTTTCTAGGTAACACAATTTTCATGGTTAAATCTGTTTTATATTACCGGTACTTAGTTATTTACTTACTCACTGGAATAGACACTTCCTAAGCTAAAGCTTAGCTAAAGGAATATTAGGCTATCATTTTATGGAACCCGAAGGTTCAACTCTATACTGAGCTAACTCCATCCAACCATCCCTCTCAAATCCCACATCTCTTAAATCTATCCTAATCCTCGCACCTACGTCTAGAATGAGGATATTGTACAATTAATCTCGCCTAATCTATGTAGGCTTATAGCTGGTGGACAGACATTTTATATTCCCAATTTTTCTCCAAGATTTCGCGAATACAAAACATTTGATCAATGGTTGATCTACTACTTCACCTAAATCCACATTGGTGATCTTCAATGATTTCGTCCGCATATGGGGTTGTTTTATATTATATTATTTTAATAAATAAAATAAAATAAGTAACTATTATGTAGGCTTATCTATGAAGCCTACGTCTAGAATGAGGATATTGTACAATTAGTCTCGCGTAATCTATGTAGGCTTATAGCTGGTGGACAGACATTTTATATTCCCACTTTTTCTCCAAGATTTCGCGAATAAAAAGTATTTGATCAATGGTTGATCTACTACTTCACCTAAATCCACATTGGTGATCTTCAATGATTTCGTCCGCATATGGGGTTGTTTTATGTTATATTATTTTAATAAATAAAATAAAATAAGTAACTATTATGTAGGCTTACCTATGAAGCCTACGTCTAGAATGAGGATATTGTACAATTAGTCTCGCGTAATCTATGTAGGCCTATAGCTGGTGGACAGACATTTTATATTCCCACTTTTTCTCCAAGAATTTGCGAATACAAATTATTTGATCAATGGTTGATCTACTTCACCTAAATCCACATTGGCGATCTCCAATGATTTCGTCCGCATTTGGGTTTTTTATATTATATTATTTTAATAAATCGAATAAAATAAAATAAGTAACTATTATGTAGGCTTACCTATGAAGCCTACGTCTAGAATGAGGATATTGTACAATTAGTCTCTCCTAATCTATGTAGGCCTATGGTGGACAGACGTTTTATATTCCCACTTTTTCTTCAAGAATTTGCGAATACAAATTATTTGATCAATGGTTGATCTACTTCACCTAAATCCACATTGGTGATCTCCATTGATTTCGTCCGCATATGGGGTTGTTTTATTTTATATTACTTTAATAAATCTTAAACGTGAATAAAACAAAATAAGTAATTATTACGTAGGCCTACCCACTGAAGGTCAATGTTCGGAATAGCCAAAGTGGTACAAGCATTTCAATGACTAATACACTTACTGGGCACCACCGAGGTATGTCTGAGGAGAGTGCCAGAGCTACGTGAAACCGTTCCCAGGTTCAATACCCTGAATCGGCAGATAGGAATTCGATATAAAAGAAGTTGAGAAGATTTTTAGTTTTCGCAGACTAAGGAGGAAGAGCCCAGTGGGCACCAGAAAGGTACGTCTTGCCAGAGCAATTTGGCGTCCGTCCCAAGGGAGATGCTTAACTCGCATTGCTCCTTGTCATCTTCTCAGCTCCTGTTGTTTTCTTTCGCGAAGTCCCCTCTGTGTAAGATTACCAATGTGTCCACTGTTTATTTAAATAGCAAAGTAGATTTATACCAATTAGTTTGGCTATCCTTGACATCATGGATACCAACATGAATTAAAAAACAAGCTGAGATGCTTTCATTGTTTCCTAAAAGATTAGAATGCTGTGCCACCCACATTGAGTCGTATTTCAAGTATAACACGTTTATTTCATTAGGGCCCACTAGCATGGGCGTACGGTAAGGGGGGGGGGGTTCAGGGGGTTGAAACCCCTCCCGAAATATTTTCAATATTTTGAACGAAATTTAAAAGCTCTGATTCGGTTGTTACATATATTACAGTGTCGTACATACCTAAGCATTATTTAAGGTTTATCATAATTTATTTAAGATTCAAATTTCAAAACCTCGTGGTGTTGAAAGTTTTTCAGCTTAATAACAGTGATGAATTACTAGTAAACAAAAATGCCTTTGGAATCTGTCATAAGACAACTCGAATACTCCCGCCAAAATGCATCAACCTGTTTGTAAGCCAACAGTACTCACGAGCTCATCACAAAATTATGATGAAGTGATTGGCATTAATCGGGCTTTTCCACCGGTGGATTTAGAGATGACTTTAAAAACGTGCCCTATGCACCATACAGTATTATGATAATTTTTCCAAAGAAAGTTTTTATTTATAGACTCAAGCTTAAACGAGAAATGGATAGAAATCTCAAGAAAAACACTTTCAAAGACTGAGCTGCATATTAATTTATTACAGTGTATTAATTATCACAATACAACTGTTTAGTAATTAAAAAAAAGTATTAATTCACAATGTGCGCACGGACATGGAGCTGAGACGACTTTACATTCAACCCCTCCCGAACAAAATTTCACCGTACTAGGATTCGTTCGGATGTTCATGATTAGGGCACGGATTTGAAGGTTTTAACTTATTTTTCCCTCAGCTTCCTAACTAGAACATTTCCGTTTTATGCCCCTTGCTTCCGAATATATGAATCTTATAGAACCTAAAAAGGGCTAAATAGGACTGAAGGACCTAAAAGGTGCTAAGGAGGACTTTTGCTGAAAAACTAGGGGCTAAAAAGGACTTTTGCTAAAAAAAACTAGGGGCTTAAGAGGATTTTTTTTGCAGAAAAACACGATTTTAAATAGATTTCCCAATTAATGCTAAGGAAAATAAATATGTGAATTTGTGCATTTTAAGAAAAAACATAAGAAAAATAAATTTGTCTTTGTAACTCGAAAATGTTCCGCCTCACCGTCGCAGGAAATGAAACTTGAGCGAGGTGCAGGCTATAGGGTGGATGTTTAAACACTTCCCAGCATGTCTCCTGCAAAAGTTCGGCTGGGAGGTATTTCAACATCCACCCTACAATCCGGATCTCACTCCCAGTGATTTCCATCTTTTCTTACACCTCACGATATGACAAAGAATGACAAAGAAGCAGAGATGGTTGTCACACAGTGGTTCAAATCCCTGACGGCTGACTTCTACGACACAGGTATTCAAAAGTTGGTCCAACGGTATAGAAAATGTCTCAGTTCGGGTGGTGAATATGTTGAAAAGTAGCTGAATACTTGCTGTATCTGTTGCAATACATATTTACATGAAATTGTGTTTTGGTTCTGTAAAAGGCCTCAGGGAAACTTACTTTGTAGACGCGACTCGTAGACTACATTAAATTTAAATAAATGCATACAATGTTGCCTATTATGCTCAAATAAATGGTGCAAAATAAGTTGCACAAACTTTCTCGCATATAGGTGTTGAAAGCTAGCACAGAAAAACGAAAAAGTATTACAAAATAGAGAAAAGCACAAACGCAATAATAATATCTGTATCTGTATCTGGTACCCTATGATCCCCAGGTGGGGCGAAGGGGCCTCCAATTGTACCATTATTTTGATTTATATTTATTTTTCGCGCATAATGGTACATGTTTTTAAGTTTGGTCGCTGGATGGCGCGACCTTCTCTGTTGTATATGCTTTTGCGGGCGTAGGTCCGCTGGCCTCTCCCCTCATCGATTGGTACAGCCTCTTAGCGAGTGTTTATCTTTTCTGGCTTCAGTTACGGGCATGGTTTATTTCGGCAATGACGTGTTTTCGTAGTTGCATTTCTTTAGTTTGTTTATAAGTAATTTCTTCGGTATTTGTGCTTTCGTTCGTGGGATAATGTAGTCCCAGTGTTTCCTTCAGGTTTGCAACAGGTTTTTAGTTTATCTTTCTTGTGTTTTAACTTAGTAATTATGTAACTGTAGAATTCCCTTCCCCTCTTTCTGCGCTTGGTAGCTGGTAGTTTCTCAGATCGATTTTGTAGTGTATTTTTGGTAGAATCTTCGTAGAAACCATACGTTCTGTCTCCTTTTGCTTGGGTAGTAATTTTTAAAGGGTTTTCTGTTTATTTGAGTTGCTGGGGGGGGGGGTTTCTTAGTAATAGCCTAAGTAGTCGGCGTCATCAAGCTATAATGATGGCGTCTGTATCTTTCTCTTCTCCCCCGTGCCTGCTTGCAAACCTGATGTGTCGCGGTCTGGTAAGTCATTTTTAGTTTCGTGTTACTTCAATTATTTTGGTCTGTATTTAGGCCTAGTCTTTGTGCCATGCCCGTTTCTCCTGTGCATCGGGATTTTAAAGGCATCCCGATGGCAGTAATGTTTCCCGCCTTTTACTCAATTTTGCCCCTTGTTAAAGATTGTTTGTAGGCCTACATTATATTTTCCCCGGTTTGTTTCGATTCTTTCCTTTCAAAATAAAGTCATCGTCCCCAGTATAACTTTGTAGAGTTTGGCTTAAGAGAAACCAAGTTTTCCAATAGTAAAGTCCCCCTATTCTGTGTGAAAACAGTAATGCTGCATATGAAAATTTTAATATAAACAGTGCTCTCTGTATTGTTTTTCTATTTCAGGCTATACTAATTTTGTAATTTCCTTTGTCTTGTAAAAATCTGGTTCTAAATTATATTTTATCTGTTATTGTTTTTGAATCAGGAACTTTTACATTCTGTTTTGTGCCCCCTCCGGGATGTCCTACTATACCTATGGGTGGGCCCGTTTTCAGGGAATAGGCTAACTTCCCTGGGGTTGGTTTCCCAAGCTTCCTTCCACACATTTCATCCCTTAGGGCGGGGTTACACAATGGAGGTTTCATTACCTATACTAATTTGGAAATGCTTATTTTCCGAGAGAGGGTAGAGGGACAGGCGGTAAGCCCATCGCCTCGCAACCCCCTCTGGAAACTAAGTATTTCTTGGACGTGAAAGGGCCGAGAAATTTTGTCCAGAGGCTCTAATTTAGGCTTGGAGTTCTTTTACGTGCCGTAAATCTACGACACGGGACCCCCAGCTTAAAGTCCCTCCCGGAGGACTCCGTGCCCAGGATTAACCGCTTTAAAATTAGATAAAAATAAAAAGGTATACAGGAATTAAATTAAATTAACATTTTTTGTATACAAATTACAAAATTTTCTTCTATCTATATAAAACAAATCTGAAAATGTATATTCTTTATTCATAACTCGTAGATGGAAGTCTCGCATTTATTATATAATTCAGCTTGTTTTACTTTAATGAAGTACTCCTGATCAATTGCAATCTCTTCTTTTTGAATTTTTGTAATCGATCTCCGAGCTAAAGCTCCAGATCGTTTTATTATTTTAGCCTAAGTCCCCGCTTGGGTGGTCGAAACTCGGAAGCGCACGTCTGCCTTTCGCGCCTGCGATCCGGGTTCCAGTCCCAGCCGAGCTGGAGAGTTTTCAATACCGGTAATGAAAAATCCCTTTCCTGGGTACAGGACTGGGTATTTAGGGTTAACTAATAGGTCCCGATTATTTAAATTTCGATAATATGATGTATGACAGTGTGACATATTCTCAAAGTTGCAAGAACTTCGACTGTAGGCCTATAAATAGTTATTTATGATCCAAGTGTTCAAAAGGAGACTTTATTTTGGGAGTAGGTTATGTTTGCGAAACGAGCCGGTTAGGGCGAGTGTAAGAAATCCTACGAATAACATACGAGCGTATATAGTATATTGCGATACAAGGGCCGTAAGGCATGATTACGGATCGAGGAAATAGTTTGAAAACACGAGGCGCTTGCGCCGAGTGTTTTCAATTTTCCGAGATCCGTAATGCGCTTACGGCACGTGTATTGCATGCTATTTTTTGCACGATGGTTATTTATATCAATTTAATTATAAATAATTGTGATATTACCTGAAAATATTATGTATATACATTCTTGAAGATTGATGTTTATTTCAGAAAGTGATTCGTATTTGTTATTGTTTATGGCAACCGAATATTTGTGATGAGGGGGGCCTTGTCCATAAAGGCTTGTATAATGGAGGTTGTCGGTATATTATTCATAACAGCCCTCAAACACTTTCCGCCCGAGGGCCGTAAGCGTTTGCGGGCGGGAAACGCTTATCGCCCCTAGCAACAAGATTGCGTGTGGGAATGTCAACTTACGATCCACGGCAACAACGTTCGTAAGGACCACTAATTAGCTAAGGAGTGCAAACATATTTTTACGACGTGTATCACACACTATTTTTTACACAGCCGTTATTATTAGTGAAATAATATCTCTCTCTATATATAAGAGGCTTTGTCCAGACTGACTGACTGACTGGGACCAAACAAATGAAAGGTTATCACGGCCATCTTTCAAGAATGCACACCACCTAGAGACATTGCTACGGTCCATAAAATCATCCCCATGCACGCCAGGCATGTCCCTATGAATTTCACTCGGGTTATGCTCTTTAGCCCATAAAAATCGAACTACATTTCGCTGAAGAAATTCCTTGCCGGTAAACGCTTTGCGTCGGATGCAGAAGTGAAAACAGCAGTGGCTATACTCCAACCGAACGGACTTCTACGGACAGGGTATTTTGAAACTGGTATCTCCATAGGAGAAATGTGTTGAGAAACTTGGCAACTACTCGTATATAGAAAAAAAAGATGTCCCTTCATGTGTGCATTTGTCTGTAATTGTACCTATTAACCTTTTTGTGAAACAAATTATTGTACTTTACTTTTCGATCCATCCTCGTATATTGCCAAATAGTATATTGCGATACAAGTGCCGTAAGCAGTGCATACGGATCGAGGAAAGAGTTTGAAAAAACGAGGCGCTTGCGCCGAGTTTTTTCAATTTCCGAGATCCGTTATGCGCTTACGGCACGAGTATTGCATGCTATTTTTTGCACGATGATTATTTATATCAATTTATTTATATTAATTGGGATATTAGCTGAAAATATTATGTTTATACACTATTGAAGATGGATGTTATATTTCAGAAAGTGATCCGCATGTGTTTGTTGTTATGGGAACCGAATATTTGTCCTGTTAAAGTCGCCACAAACTGGGGGGCCTTGGTTCTGGTCTTCCATAAAGGATTGTATTATGATGATTTTACTTACGGCACTTGTGCTTTTTGTATTTCTTACGGCACGGAGATTTCTTTTGTTTTCATAGCAACCAGATTGCGTGCGGGAATGTCAAGTTACGATCCACGGCAACAATATTCGTAAGTACCACTAGGGCCTAATTAGTTACGTCGTGCAAAAAAATACTTTTACTTTAGCAGAATTTTGTGCCTTCTACCCAATGACAACTACTGTACCAGTTTTCTGTTTAAAAAAAAATCTGCCTGTTTGCAAATGCCTATCTAAATTGTGATCAAAATGCACAGATAAATCCCATCAGAATATACAGGAGCGGTATGGCAGCGCAGATTTCAGCAGTAATTACATTAAATGTTTAAAAGGAGGCCTTGATTTGCTGCCTACGTGACAATGGCCACTGCAAGGTAATAAATATAACGTAGCGCCATTAAAATAACACCACTGCACAGCGCTATAAAACTGCATTTAAATCTGACATCCCCCCCAAACAAACAGCAAAATATGGCGCTATGAATGTTACATTTTAATTTCTATACACCGTTCCAAATGCGTATTTCGGCGGTTTTGAAACAAACGTTAGCGAACGCTTTAATACGTACGTGCAGCTGCGATAGTTAGATTTTCGCCAGTGTGCTGTTTTTGTATAGCATACATAAAATAAATAAAATGAAATCAAGTTTTTAATGTATTTAAATCAAATACCATTGTGCATTCTGCTTTTGTAGGTTCCAAAGCGTATAAGTCAATTAGTGAATGAATTATATCTTACACGTTTTGAATGCAATACTGTATGTTGAGAGAATTTTTAATCAGAAAAATACAACTACTATACATAAATCCATTTCCAGATTTAGTTTTAATTAAAGTGCACTTTAGCCTAAACTGTCGGACGCGGTGATCCAGAGGTAGCGTTGCCCAGCTCTAGACCCGAAGGTCGTGGGTTGAAACCCGGTCGCGGACGATGGGGTTTTCAGAGCGTAAAGTTCTATACTCGATCCAAGATGTGTACGGAGCAAAAGTAATCAACCGAATGCGAAAGTACAAAGCACAGTTCACAAGAGTTCGTTTTTGAGACTGTTTAGTTGATTACATACAGTAAAGTCAATTGAACTTTTTTTTTTAGACCAAGCGCCAAGGGTCCCGGGTTCGATTCCCAATGTTTTGTGTATACTTACAATCTGTATCTTCTTGCCGCTGGACAAATATCTTCCTCGCATGTTTCTTTATTGGTTACGTAAGTTCTGCAGGCCTTGAGTCGCAATTTTCTTCTATGATGCAAATTATTAGAGGCTATGGCTATTACTTTTACTTAAAATAGGTTAGGCCTATGTGCATAGGCGTACCGAGGGGGGGGGGGTTTTGGGGGTTTGAACCCCCCCCCCCATTGATTGAAGAAAGGAAAATTGTATATTTTTTTTTAAGTCTGCCCATAAATTACTTAATACAAGTATAAAGCGTGGGAAGCTTAAAACTCGTTATTTTGCGTCTTAATTTTTAAAATTTTCCGGGGCAATCCCCGGAAGCTTAAAACTCGTTATTTTGAGTCTTAATTTTTTAAATTTTCCGGGGGACCCCCGGAAGCTTAAAACTTGTTATTTTGCGTCTTAATTTTTAAAATTTTTCGGGGGAGGGCCCCCGGAAGCTTAAAACACGTTATTTTGCATCTTAATTTTTTTTATTTTCCGGGGGAGGACCCCCGGACCCCCCTCTCCCTGGAGGGTATTCCCTTATAACCCCCCCCCATATGGTCGGCCTGGTTACGCCTATGCCTATGTGGTGTAATACATCACACATTATGTAAATGAAAAGTGCAACGAATTAATTAATTATGTTATGAAAGACGTCTTGCATTTGGTAACTTAATTCGTCCCCTTAGAATCAAAACCTCGAATCTCAAAAGAGAAGCAAGATTATTTTAATTTTATTATTAGATAGAAAAACACGTATCTCAACTAATTGTCAGCCAATATTACAATAATAACATGTGTGGTGCCCTCTAGTGAGGAAAAACAAAACCCCCTAGTGTAGGCTTATTGCTAGGAAGCGTTATTAAGTGACAAAACCACGTATGTGTTTTATGAGATACGAGGTCTTCATTCTAAGGGGACGTAATGTCACTTGTTTTTCTTCAGAATCAACAAATTTGCCAAGGCAACGATAAAAACAAATGAAATCTTGTTTGCTAGATATTATTATGTTGTAAAACACGTACGATATTAATACCAAACCAAGCAACTTAACAAAATTATGTTTTCACAATTACACAAGATATAGCCTAAATAATCGTACGATGTGTGCGGAATGGAAGTAAACATCCAACTGAGCATGTCGCACTATCGTGAAGTAGCCTATGCGCTGCCTGGTGCGATTAACCAATGAAGCGACAGGACACAGTTAGTCAAGATAAGTCTGTTGTTTACTTTTGCTCCGTACACAATTAGGATCAAGTATAAATCTGTCTCAAGTTTACAGAGTTCTCAAAGTATTTATTTAGTAAAATTCCACCGCTTTAAGTCAATATCCCTGAGGAGGTGACGTATCCTGTAACCTTGTTTTTTGGTTTTTCTTCAGGTAGTAATATCGATTTCTGCTTCAAATCCCCCAAGTCTATTTTTCCTTCCCCTCCATTCCATTACCATTGCTCACCCTGTCTCTCCTTTCACACTTAATCATCACGTATATTGTTCCTCTATCACACATTCGTACGAATGGCGTCTCCGTAATACAAGAATCACTATTTTCTTTTTTGTTTTCTTTGTCTAAAGAATTCGCCAATAATTTCCCATGTAGCTCATTTGTCGAGGTATTTTATATGTATAGTAACTACATAAAAGGAAAACTCTGTCACCCAGACTCTTCAAATGGTAGTTATTTGAGAGTAGATATCCCTTGCTCAATAGTATATTGCGATACAAGTGCCGTAAGCGATGCATACGGATCGAGGAAAGAGTTTTTTTTTCAATTTTCCGGGATCCGTTATGCGTTTACGGCACGAGTATTGCATGCTATTTTTTGCACGACGATTATTTATATCAATTTAATTATACTAATTCCGGGGTGCGCGGGCAAAGAGAGTTAAGTCCACTTTCTTGTTACTGAGAATTAGAGTGACTTAACACACTATACAAGCCCAACATAGCTTTAGAGATGGATAAACCCATGAGGCACACATCCATAACTACTGTATAATTTTGAACATGACTTACTGGACATAACACAAATGTAGAGAAAATTTTTATCTGTAACTCTATGGACATAATCTCAATTTTTTTAAGGATGGTGGACCTAACTCTCTTTGCCCGCGCACCCCGGAATTGAGATATTACCTGAAAATATTATGTAGCCTATATACATTATTGAAGATGGATGTTTATTTCAGAAGGTGATTCGCATGTGTTTGTTGTTATGGGAACCGAATATTTGTCCTGGGAGGCCTTGTCCTTTAAGGCTTGTATTATGATGTGTGTCGTAAGTAAATTCTTACCTCACGGAAACTCTTACCGCGTGGAAATTTGTTTTGTTTCCATAGCAACAAGATTGCGTGCGGGAATGTCGCCTTACGATCCACGGCAACAATATTCGTAAGTACCACTAATTAGTTAAGTCGTGCAAAAAACAGTTTATTTAGGCCTATTCATTTATATTTTCCTCTGGTGTAGTTAAGCCCTTAAGGCCTTACACCAGAGGTGTATACATTCAAACGTTACCAAAATAAATAATTAAGAATAAAAAAGAGAGACATGATTACATTATACAAATGTAAATAATATATTAGTGAAAACTACGAGGGGTATTCCGAAAGTAAGTTTCGTCAATGTATGGCAGGAGCGGCGTGTTCACCAGGGGATCCAAACAAACGCCAGACGAATCCCCACCCGTGGCTGGTTCCACGACGGAAGTGGCGTCAGCGGAGGAGGCATGACGCAGGCGCACTGCGCCGTAGAAGAGCGAGTCGCAGCAGACTGGCGTGCCCGCGGGTATTAGTGTACCGCTCACGATGACACGAGAGATTTGGCGCCACTGCCATGTACCGCTATCTCCCCTCTTTCAAACGAGCCATTTCTGCAGCCGCTGAACCTTTTATTGTCCGAGATAGAGCTGTTTGAAATTGATCTCCCGATTTCCGTCCCCGCAAAGTGCGGCCTCCACGAACCCATCTCGCACAAACCTTATGGAACATCAATTTGCCACTCAAAATGGTCTGTATGGAACCTTTAGTAATGTCAGGAAGCTGAGGTGGAGCAGGCTGTGCGCCAATTCCTTGCATCGCAGGGCACCGAGTTTTACCACAGTGGGTTCTTCAAACTGATCGCACGCTACGACAAATGTCTCAATGTCGCTGGCGACTATGTCGAAAAATAGTGCACGGTGTATAGGTCATGTTGCCATGCTGTATTGCTTTTGGGTCAATAAAGTGTCCGTGTGACAAACTGACGAAACTTACTTTCGGAATACCCCTCGTATAACACAGACCAATAGCCATTTTAGTGCCTTAGAATGTATACCTATTCTTGGGTATATTTAGGTCGCTAATGCCATATGTGCCATAGGTTTTGTTCTATCAGCTTTAGTTAGTGATTATGGTAGGCCTATTACCATTATGCACATAATCAATTTTACGTTTGATATAAATAAAAAAGTGCCTGTTTTTAGCTTCTAAATCACGTGAAGAAAGAATAAAAAAACACTGTCATTAACATTGTTCTAATATTCATAACTGGTTATTATATGTAATGTACAGTCGCGATTAGACTTACACGAGTCAAAGCGACTAAAAATAAATCATATTAAAAAAAAGCAACACACTAACATTACATTAACATTACAATAACAATATAACATGGGGTCTTTCAATAATTGATATTATCACATATTGTACGTTTATGACTTATGAGCTGTTAATTTCAAGGCCAAAAAATAATCCAGCTTTTAGTTTTTCCGTCGTTCGTACAGTTTTCGTCCTACGGATTTTCTCTATTTGTTCGAACGATTTACCGGCCATTCTAATATTTTGTAGCACATTATTTTGAGGTTGCAAGACCATACCTGACAA